>JARVZY010002032.1:0-600000 GCA_030686995.1 Artemisia argyi
TGGGTTCATGAAAAAAGTCCACTTTGGTAGAAAAATGTACAAATCAGTCCCCTCCTTTTTTCACACCAAACTACAGGGACCTAATTGTATTTTCCTTCATTATTTAAGGAGGTTTTGTAAATTCGCACCCTACCCCCCCCCCCCCTCTCCCGAAAAAAAAAATCCTTGCAAAAAAAATTTTTTTTTTTGGGCAAATTTTTTTTTTTTTTTTTTTTTTGCCAAAAAATTTTCCCGCAAAAAATTTATAACCCTGATGCACCCTTTTTTGTTAGTGCATCTCAGTTTTAAAAATTGATGCATCTCAGTTATAACTATGATGCACCAATTTTTATAACTGAGAGAGTGCATCAGGGTTTTAAATTTTTGGCGGGAAAATTGAGGTATGTTTCAAAACATACCAATGAAGTTTGAGATATTTCAAATTAAACCTTATAACTATTTTTCTCACTTTTCTACCAAAGTGGACTTTTCTCTAAAACCTTACCCTATATATATATATATATATATATATATATATTATATATATATATATATATATATATATAGGGAAGGGTTATTGTGAGATCAAACTTAAAGTTGTAATAATAAGATTTAGTTGAGACAATCATTAAAAACATTTATATATAACCATTTTATCAATAATACTCAAAAATAAAAATCAATTTAACATTTCATCAACTAATAACCAACCGATACGTGAATTTAGACTATTGATACACAATTAAAATTTTTATTCCGATTCATCAAAATCTAGAAAAACTGATATTTTATATATAAACTGGTACACCTAATATATACCAACTACTAAATAAACTAATACACATACAAAAACCTGATACACATTACAATCGAATTAAAATGTATCAACTAGATATCGTCAATTCTAAAAAGAAAAACATCGAAACTTTAACAATTTTAGTTGTAATTAATAAAAAAATTATTTTTGCTTTAAGGAGAATGTCATTTTTCAATTTTAGTTGGATCTCATTTTTACACACTTTAATATTGATCTTATTTGATCTAGATTATATATATTATATATATATATATATATATATATATATATATATATATATAATATATTATATATATATAGACTTAGGATCAAATGAGAGGGCTCTTAAAATGAGAAGGATGAGAAATAACTATAACCATATATTGAAGTTGTATTGACTTGAATTAAGATGCATCCCTAATCTCTTAGATGCAACTTAATATATTTTCTAGCTAAAAACTATATGTATTACATATATTAGATGCATTTTAGCAAGTTAGGAAAATCCTATGTATTTTTCGTCCTCTACGGGTCAAATTTGTTGCAAGTCCTACTTTGCATCGTATTCACTTCAAAATTACTTTCGAAATTAACTATAATGCATCTAAATGAATAGAGATGCATCTAATTTAAGTCGACACTTCTCAAAATATGTGGTTATAGTTATTTCTCATCATTCTTATTATAAGTTTTTCTTATTACTGTATCCATATATATATATATATATATATATGGGGATATCTTGGCTACAATTATTGTAGCCAAGATAGCTACAATCCTTCACAAAAGATACACACAATAAATTAGGGACCCACAAAAAAGAATCAGGGACCCACAAAAATTAACAGGGACCCACAGTTTTTAGCACAAAATTGTAACCAATTGGCTACATTAAGTGTAGCTAATATATTCCATAATATATAGTATATATATATATATATATATATATATATATATGGATCTAATAAGAAGAAAAAACTAAAATATTTTCTAGCCACACTTTTGAAAGAGGAGAGACAATTTTAAAAGGAGATGCATCTATATATACAGATTATGTGAAACTAGGAAATTTTGATCATAAAGGACATTGATATAATTGTCTTTTATAGCGACTACATTGTCGTCGCTAATAAGTTATGGTCAAAGTCAAAGATTTAATATGGGCTCGGTTTGTCGTTTAGCGAACCTTTAGTGACGTCATGTCATCGCTAAAGGTTTGGAATGGGTCCAAGAATTTTTTTTTTTTCGTTTACCGGACCTATAGCAACGACATCCGTCGTCGCTATAAGTGCCGTCGTGAGAAGTCAACAATGGTGTAGTGTATTTGTTTTAACAACCCCTTTAAGCTTTAGTTCAGCTTGTTATGTATATTGAGTTCTTGTTTATGTTCCATATATGATACTCCTTCTTAACCGATTCAGTTTTC
This sequence comes from Artemisia argyi, assembly GCA_030686995.1. Classification (NCBI taxonomy): domain Eukaryota; kingdom Viridiplantae; phylum Streptophyta; class Magnoliopsida; order Asterales; family Asteraceae; genus Artemisia; species Artemisia argyi. The sequence goes on from JARVZY010002032.1 coordinate 2,202, forward strand.
TTGATTTAGCAAGAGACTAAATAGTAAATACGAATGAAACTACCTCTTAACTGATTCAATCGATATCGTACTAGTGAACACAGGTTCCCCTATCAAACAAGTTATCTTGGTTCCAATATTTTCTCCTATTATATTCCCAATTTTCTAAAATGTTACGATAGTAAATTTATTTATGGGGCTGGCAGTCTTTGTGTTGCACACCTGCATACCATATAATTTTGCAGAAATTGTAAAAACATGAAGTTGGCGTTTCATCAAATATTTCTACATATTCATCTATAAATTATTGTGTCTCTAAAACATGTACATTTCATTCCTATATCCTTAATGGCTTTTCTACATCTTGCTGTTGTCCTACTTCTGTCCACATTAGGTACTAAACGATTATTGAATATTTTTGTAACTGCGCTGTTTATGGTAGAAACTTAAATCCGCAAGGCCGCAACATATTGGTTGATAGACATTTTGATACTGCTAAGTCAAAAGTTAGTCCTTAATTTAGTATTGTCTTGATATTTTAGTACTGTTTGGTATTTTTATTTCAGGTGTTGATGCAATCGTATTTACATTACAAAACAGATGCACCAATACTATTTGGCCCGGGATCCAAGCTACAGGTGGCCAACCGCAACTCATGGATGGTGGTCTTGAGCTGAACCCTCAACAATCAAGGAACATAACTGCCCCAAGAGGATGGTCAGGCCGCATCTGGGGTCGAACCGGGTGCACATTTGATGCTTATAATGATGGAACTTGCACCACCGGAGACTGTGGAAATGGTTTTTACTGCAATGGTGCAGTTGGTGAACCTCCAGCTTCGTTAGCTGAGTTTAACCTTGACAGCCCATTGGATTTTTATGATGTGAGCCTCATGGACGGATTCAATTTGCCAATCTCGATAGTCCCATATGATGACGAAGGTGTTTGCCCAAGTATTAGGTGTGACACGGACTTGAACCAACATTGCCCACCGAATCTGATTGTGAGAGGGGATAGTGGAGAGACTGTTGCGTGCAAGAGTGGATGCACAGCTTTTCAGACACCAGAACATTGTTGTACCGGGAATTTTCAAAATCCTAACAGATGCAAGCCGACTAAATACTCGCAATATTTCAAGCGGTCTTGCCCTACTTCTTACACGTATTCTTATGATGATCGAGCTAGTACTTTCACCTGCCGAGATGCGAATTACTTGGTCATATTCTGTTAATATGGTTACAAGCAAGCTCTTTCTAATTATTCACTCGATTTAAAGGTTACAATATATGTAATATAATTTATAATTGTCCTACATTATTTCAAAGAAATATATTAACTTTGTGACACATCTCATTCAGCATGTTATGTGATCTGGTTCAATAAATTTTCCTAATCATAGCGTGTCACCGTGTTGATTTATGTTTTCCGTAAATGTTGTCTAAATGTTATCTAACTCGGATAGAGTATAACAATACTGTAAATACACCTGCTGAATGAATGATTCAAAACCAAACAGTGAGAAAATTTGCTAATGTTCGGTTAGCAGGAGTTATTTTGATGGTAGTCCTAATTTTGAGTCACTACGGCTAGTTCCTATATTTTGATGTACTGAATTGGAGACCCAAAATTGTATGAAAAAAATTATCCAAAATTCATAGCCCATATGTATGAGAAGGCAATTTGATTTCATGTTTCCACATGAAAGATAAAGCTCCCACATAATGTACATAGAAGCTAATCTATATTCCATCAGAATATCTTTTTTTTTTTTTTTTTTTTTTTGGTTAAAAGGGACGATACCCCGGCAAATATATTAAACAACCAAAACTATACAATGCAAACTAACTATGGACACACCCATAGTAGTCAATAGTCCATGACATCCCCAAAACATGCTTATGGAACATCAACAGAAAAGAAAACATACTACTTTGTCTAACCTTATTACAACACAAATAATCACTACTAAACTGAGAATACCACACCATGACACTGTTCTTCCTCTTCAATGCCGGGTCAACATTTCTATGGTAAACCATGGAGCATTTCACTAAATGTGATTGTCTCCTTAAAAAACCTTCCCAAGTAAAACCCATCGGGACAAACCTTGGGTAAGGAAAAAGAGTACAACTCACATTTAGGACTCCTACGAATATGAGAATATTGGCCTTCAAATCTTCAAAGTAGAATAACAAGCACCACTGATGAGAAGAGAAGTATAAAACCCAATACCTAGGACCACACTTTATCACCATCAAAAGCCTATTACTGTCCTTCAAGTAACCGGAAACCCAACTACCCCAAGTACTTCTTCGGATTCTAAACCTGATGTGAGTACAATAGATAGAAGTCCAGTGAGCTATACTAATAGCCTTACACCCAGGAATGTCATATAGCCAATAGTCCATGTTTCTGCTCCACAAAAACCAATCCACCAAGCGCATGTTAAGAAAATAAAATTTCATCTCTACCATCAATAGTTTACCCACAGCATTCCAAATCCCATCAATCAGATCATTATCTTGAGAAGCACAAGACATCTAATTTAGTAACAGAGGTTAAGAAGTATATTCATTAGTACGGCATAATTAAAAATGTACATGAACAGGACTGGATTGGTGATGGAACATAATCTTTTTGGTTTCAAACTTAGGTTATATGTGTGGATCTCGTTGTATCGATTAACTCTTCTGGTATACGTTGGTTACTGAGAAGTAAAAACTGTATCAGGTAATTATAAAATCATAATGACCTAAACAATCAAGATACAATATGATGTTTTATAACAAGGAGGGATCCGCCGTTTACTATTCAAGATTACTCTTTAACCATTGTAGAATGGTGTTTAATGTGAAGTCTGCTGTTCCAGAGGCGGTCTTTGCATAATTTCACTACAATTATCAAAATGGGTACAAATGAGTCTAAAAGTATTCTAGAACAATGCAGTGTGTCTTTTAGATTGAAAATTATATGACGAAAATAAAAACTATTACAAACTATAATAACTTAAGAGATACATATCAGACAGAATAAGATCAGGGAGATAAAAGGAGCGGAAATGACGATAAAGCTTAAAGAGTGCTGCTCTCCCTATATTATAGAAAAAATTAGCAGTCTTTGTGTTGCAGTACATTTTAAAGAGTGCTGCCCTCCCTAATACAATAGAATGTCATATAAATGTGCCTCTAACACATGTACATTTCATTCCCTCTCTTTTATGGCTTTTTTACATTTCTATTTTGGTTTGCTTCTGTCTTCTTTGGGTAATAATAACAAATTCATTGGTCATTTTACATTATCTGTGTTGGGATTATAACTATTACTTAAGCAATTATAATTGCAGGTACTGATGCAGCAGTTTTTACATTACAAAACAGATGTGAAAAGACCATATGGCCTGGGATCCAACCTTCTGGTGGGCGGCCCGTACTTATGGAAGGTGGTCTTGAGCTTAGACATCAAGAATCGATATCTGTGACCGCCCCAACAGGATGGTCAGGTCGCTTTTGGGCCCGAAGTGGATGCACATTCAATGCTAATGGTGAAGGAACTTGCGAAACTGGAGATTGTGGAAGTGGGCTATATTGCCGAGGTGCTGGTGGTGTACCACCAGCTTCTCTAGCCGAGTTTACCCTCGACAGCCCACTTGATTTCTATGATGTGAGCCTTGTGGACGGTTACAATATGCCTATATCAATATCGCCATATGATGACACGGGCCTATGCCAAAGTGTTGTCTGTGACGCAAACTTGAACCAAAATTGCCCCTCTGATTTGCAAGTTCAAGGGAATGATGGTGAGACTGTGGCGTGTAAGAGCGGATGCACTGCTTATCAAGCACCTGAGTATTGTTGCACCGGGCAGTTTCAAAATCCCAACACCTGCAAGCCGACAAATTACTCGCAATATTTCAAGAGCGGGTGTCCTCATTCTTATAGCTATGCTTTTGATGATGCATCAAGTACTTTCACTTGCCCTGAAGCTAATTACTTGATCAGTTTCTGTTAAACTTGTTGCACAGGCAAGCATATTTGATTTCTCACTAGATATCAAGATTGTAACAAATAAAATGATTCCAATAGTAAACTCAAGGCAACAAGGCTATGGACCAAATATGTCATCTTGATTTTTGAGTTCAATATACATGTGTACCAAATACTTAAGATGAAGACTCGAGCAAAAGTACGATGACATATCTTTTACGCGCAACTAAAATATATTCTGGGAGATTACTAAATGGCTAATCAGAATCAAAGAATATATACTCACAAATATAAATACATATCTTGAACCTTTAATATAGATTAAGTTCACATCCTTTCGCTGTTAGAACCCGACATACAAATCCCAGAAGCAAGATCGAGTAAATCTAATAAGAGAACCAAATTAAACTTTAAAACTACTTTATAATAAGAGTTCTTAGTAGCAACTCAAAGTTATTTACTTATGAAATTAGTAGATTCGAGCTCTATATCATAACATTTAGCTAAGAAACGAACACGTTAAACAGAGCCAAGCTAGGCCAAACAAGTCAAGACTAACCCCAAGTGTTAACTAGTGCACAATAACCTTCTAAAGCACTTTGTTCAAAAGATCGATTAATTTATGTAATAATTAGCTCTTTGAAATCATATAATATGTTCTTTAAAATCATGTTTTATATTATCTAATGTTGAACAAAAGGATTTTTGACTCAACCCAATGCCAAAAGTTAACCATGTAGAGCTCTAACCTAAAACTGAGGCATATTTGTAAGCTATATTAAGTAGCTTACATTTGAGTTAAATTTTACTTGAAAAGCTTTATTTAGTAAGATCCTATTTTTTAAGCTCAATACAATAAGCAGCAACACAACAATCATAACCCAAGTACTTTCAATCCTAATTAAGTTTCACATAAAACATAAAAAGCAACCTGCAGCGCAACAAAAGCTCCTACAATAGTTTCAAGAATGAAAGAGCAAACCACATAATTCAAAACAAATCCCCCCCCCCCCCCCCCCCACACACACACACACACACACAAAGCTACATTCTGCATAATGAAACAACAGGATCAACTGCAATACTCTCTCGATTTGCATTTAGCAATCCTTCAAACATCGTTTCCTTGGTGTAACCCTTTTTCGCTTGCTCACACTACGAGGCATGGAAGGAGAACCAACCTCCAATTGCAACTTTCTAAGCCTTGTTTCAGCAACACTGCAAACAAAAAGAAAAAATATGTGGGCAAAACTTATAGGTGGAAAGATGGGCGGGTCAAGCGGTTTGGACGACGGGTCATAACATGATCAGGTTGAAACGGGTCATTTTTTAGCATAAACTGAAGGAGCATGTTGCTTAGACTGTTACATTTTTCAGATAAAATTAAGAATTAGGAGGGCGCATGCAACAACGATGGATTTTGGACAACTTTCAACCAGTTTTTACCCATTTGGGTTGCCCAGCTTCATCTCTTTTCATAACTTCATTTATAAATATGTAAAAACAAATATTCTAATAATTTTATTATTTATTATTATTATTTTTTTGTGCATGTGTTAATAATACAATCTGAAAGTCGTATACACTTAATAATGTCCTTTACTTTGAACATGTTCGGTGTGTTTTTCTTTAGCCAAGTTTCTTCCATCTTGCCTCTTTTTCTTTTTGAGAAAGTCTATTTCGCTTAATTGACCCATTAACTTTAAAAGAAAACTCAAATCAACAAACTCATATACCCCAAGTAAAATTGTATAAGTATGTATCATCAACATGCCACACACTACTCGGTACTCACTAAAGTACGAAAATATACATACCTGCTATATTCATTGAGATATCTAGCTGGCACAAAATCATCATCAGTTTTCTGAAGACAAAGATGTGAAAAGTCAAAAACGCCATCGCGCAATATCATTGCAAAAGATGGACAAACCTCATGACAGTGCAAGGAATACATACAGTACACCCAACTATCAAACTTAAAGATTATACTCACACACTCGAAAAAATACATTTTGAAAATTTTCCCCAAACCAACTTTTGCACATACCTCGTATCTAGGGATAAACAGGTCATATTGCAGTTCACTCCTTCTAAGACTAGTTGGAATGAGTTGCTCCCCATTTGACCTTTGGGTCAACTCACACATTAGACGTTGCATCACTTCATGGACGCTTGGATCATAACGAACAAACCTTGACTTCTCCATTGCTAAGAACCTCAAAATAAAAGTAAAGTAAATCTAGTTACAATCTCGTGGGGAATAAAATAGAAGGATATGTTATGCTTATAGTTACCCGTACGACGAAAAGAGTTGCACGTATTTAGCAACTTGAAGAATAAGAATCAGATAACCAGAAAAGCAGGATGTTAAAATTAGTGTACCTAGATAAATTTCCATGAATATTGGTTTTCAGTTTTCTTAGCTAGTTCATTACATGCTTCCAATAACATTATTATTTAGCCTCAATTAATCAGAAAATCAAATAATAGCCAAAATTCTTCAAATACTCATAAACTGATTTTTAAAGGCACTCCCAAACACCCATAATCCATTGGTTGAGTTGAGGTTTCCAGATCCTTCATTGAAAACAGCTAAAAAACCGATCAACTGTTTAGATTGCTTGATTGATACAGTAATTAGATTCTTTACACAAAATATCCCGTTTCCATCTGCAATTAGATATATTTAAAACAATAAAGCGTTTGTATTCACAAAATACCGCTGCGTCAAAATTCTCTCCACAACAGTGTAATAAATAAACAATCAAAAACAATTAAACGCATGCTGAACACAGAAACTGCTAAACAAGTCAAGTATTAGATAGAGCATTAAAACGCATATCCAATAGTGTATTCAAACAGTATTTTTCGCGCAATTGATTGTCAAAAGAGTCAAAACATGAAGATCCATAGCACATAAGAGAATCAAGGTAATAAAAATAAGTGACGGTGATGTAAGCATCGTACAACCATGAAACAGAAAGAAAATCAAGAATAGGAACCGATCTTGCAAAGTAAAAAGACAAATAAAATTTTGATCGATTTTCTAGTAGAAGGGAACCAACCTTTCTTTTCGCCGGAATAAAAACAGCACTCACAATTTCAGGTTAACTTAGGTTAGTCCGCCTCTGGTTTTATACTTTTATCGCATTTACTCTCTCTAGTCTATGTTAATATATATCATAAATTTCACATTTAGCCATTAATGCTCACTAAAAAAAAATACTAATTTTCAAATTTCAAATCCCCCTTCTTTTGGCAAAAAGACCAAAATGTCCCTCACGGGCCACACTCACGCCACTCATCATTCTAGGATATAAATGGGCTAGTCGAACCCGACAACATAAAAGGCTAAGGAACTTCTCTTATATGATTAGACTTTTCTTTATCGTTCTGCAATCATCATGAGGAGAATTTGTTTATACTTACACTAATCGGGAAAGCGAGGTAGATATCAAGTTTAATGAATACCTTAAATACGGTTGATATGACAATCACATTGTTGCAGAGATAAATCCTTAACTGATTGCCATTATATGTGCCATTAACTAGTTAATAACTTGGTACATGTCTATTTTTCATTAGCTTTAAAACTTCTGATGCCTAAATTTAGCATTTATTTGCATAGCAAGTTTACCATGAATTCCATACCTATTTACCTCTCAATTCTTACGTGTAAACACTTTTTTTTATGTAAAAACATGAAAAAGAGATCAAATACCAATACACAAACTCATTGGGTGTCTTTTCAAAGTCATCTTTGGGCGCCCTCGTCAACTGTCCCATGACCAACACGGAGGACATAAAACACGTGATTCTACCTATCAAAGAAGATCACATAAGTGCACATATGTTTGTCACAAAAGTACAAACCACATATCTCGAATCTAACTGCGCAACAGCTCATTGACAATCATTCAATATATGTGCTAATCATCTAAATAAAAAACAACTTTTTTGGTGCAAAGGATGGAATCTTTATATTTAATCACAAACAAATTACAATACATCACAATTCATTGGACTGGACATATCCATCCAGATACAAATCAATTTGCTGCAAAAAGGAGAAAGTGCAGCTGAAATTTTATACCAAAATTATCCTCTGTTTGTGCTGCATCAGATATCAGTCATATGCTGTCAGAGTTCCTTTTATAGTTGTGACTGATATTGGATAGAATAGATATTGCATAACTATAAAACAACTTATTTAAAGTAAAAAAATTGATTTCGCCCAATAAAAAGATATTGCATAACTAACCCTGGATGAAGAAGCTCTACACAAATCACTCATGGACCCTAAGTTCTTCCTAATAAATATCCTCGGAGAGATGTGGTACCAAAACCATACATCATTACAAAAGAAGGTCAAGTTTTAATCAATCAACATGTGATACAATAAACGACCATGTTTTAATCAATGGAGTCTGAATCAATATGCTTGGTAGACACATATCAAGAACAAAAACAATCTCGTTATGTATGTGTATAATAACAAGAACCCTTCCATTAAACTACATAAACTTAATGTCTCAACTCTTAACTATTTACAAGTCTTAATTCGTAACATCACTTAAGGTGGCTCTAAGTTCCTAGAAGAGACCCAGGTTAAAACCTTGTCGAGTGAACATCTTAGGATGGCCAACGAAAAGTCCACAAATGGCCACGCGAATACTGGCTAGGCAGAGAAAAAAAGCTGGACTATCCTGTGGTTTCGAAACATCACTTAGTCTAGATAAATTATATTATCTCAAGTAGTAATCACCAAAATGGGTAGTGTTTGGATATGCATATTAAAAGATCTTTCCTTACTAATAAGTCTACAGGATTGATAATTTTATCTATAAACATGATAAGGTCTAAAATAAGCAAAAATTTAACAATAAAAATATGGACTTTGTGAATAAAGATTGATGAAACCTTATATTGTTGTTGAAGAAGGTGAGAAAAACCATGGTGGGCCCCACCCCAAATGAAGACCCGGTGATTGTCACGACCACCACCGGTGACTATTACGGTTGTGGCGAAGGACCATGGTTTAGGAGGGAATTCTTCCTGTAGTTCTTGAGCCGTCTATTATCTTGAACTGATTTTCAAGGTTGACCTGCCAATAGAACCTGTTTTTAATACTAGTCTCTTTGTTTGGATGTAAGTTCAAATGATTTTGGGATTCAAAACTGAGATCTGGCCTGGAGTTTTTTATAGACAGGTCACAGATTAATTGGGGTCGAAATAACGTATTTCTGATGGTTCACTATAAAGATTAAGGTCACAGTTTGGGGTCCAAATAGCACAGCCTTTGTTCATTTATGGAACAAGTCCACATAATTTAAACGCATATTCATATTCGCACCTTCTTTTAAATAAGTTTGTTACATGAGGGGGTGTATTTGAAATACGATTTTACTTTTTACCCATCACAAATTAGATGACTTTATTTTATGTTTATTTTTATTTCCCCAGAATATATTTCTTTTTTTAAATATAACGATTTCTTATTAGCATAAGATACATTTTTTTACTTTTTTTTATTTTTATTTTTTTTATAATTATCTACATTTTAGAAATGAACATTTTTTTTGCGGTAACCATAATGATTTTCGACCTTTTTACCAACTAATTCACGAGATTTAAACCTACCAACAAGAAATAATTTGTATAGCGTATAGATGTTTTAAAATCTTGTATTGATGGAGCCAGGATCTTTCAACCGGGTTGGCCGAAACAAATACAAAAGAAAATAATTAAAGTAAATGTAGAGTAAAAACTTTTCATTAGAATAATCTAAACTAAAATTTGTGCTATATCTTTCTCAATAACGAATTACTAAATTGGGGCAATTTCATTCATATCCTTGCAAAATTCAAAAATTTCATATATATCCTTTTGATGCATTAAATGCATTGTACTTTATGCATAAAAAACTAGTAAAAATGATATATATGAAAATTTCAAGGATATACATGAAATTTTCCCTACTAAAATTAAAGATCATCTCTCATTCAAAGATTTCATTAGTCACAAAAGTTAATATTTAATGAAAAGAAATTGGTTCAGAATCAGTTATTTTATTATTGGCGATTGAAATTCCATAACTTGACACTACAATAAGCTCTTTTATATATGGGTGGGCCACAAACCTTATAGCGGGTTAACACATCCTAATATATGCTAATATATTCATGTCATTGGTATCTCACTTGGCTCCATCCTGCTTGTATAACACTATCTAATTTTTCATTTTACTTACTTTCTATGAAAAGGACATCAAAATCAGTAGAAATACACCGATTACTACAAGGAGCGAGTGCATAAAAAGTATTTTTGTAGCGTAACCTATCATTTTTTTAGTTTCAAATAAGTTTTGCTATGAATGTTGTCGGCTTGGCCAACATTTAGTATTCCCAAGATTCCGTAGTTAAGTACGTTATTGTAGTTTAAGACCACACGATAGTACAGTACCCACAAGCCATAGACTCGTATTATAGGGAAAAAGTGTTGCCACTTCAGCACTTTTTCCCTATAACACTAGCACTTTTTTCTGTAACACCAAACCTATAACTCGGCACAAAACATCCTCCATTCATTCCTGGTGTTATAGGACACCCGTGAACCCTACACTTCTATTATTTTATTCAAATAAAACAACACATTAAAATAAAACATTACATAATTTAAACAAAATAAAACTTTACATTTAAACCAAATTTTATACAAAAACTAACTCAAACATAAACAAACACCAGTTGCCCACCAAAAAAACAAACTTGGGTTCCGATAATGTTACCATGAGCACCTCGAGCCTTAACTAATGCTGAAATTTTAAAAGAGGTTCGTGTACCTATGGAAATCGATTCAAATTTGTAAATGGCCTTCATGACTTAAGACCAAAACCTGTCCCCCTAATGCCTCTTCAAATGGCTCGCTTAATAGAGGACAAATCTCCAACCCCTCTAATCGTAGCTTCCAAATCCAATAGAGGTTCAATCCAAATAGCCGGCCCAGTTGAACCTTAACCCAAGCCCAATCGTACTCCCGCGAGCCCACTGTCTGTTATATATACGTCCAGAATGGGCTGGGCCCATCTGTCACTCCAGCGGTTTGCTATCCCAGGCCATAGTCTGAAAAGCTTGAGGTAGCATAATAGTTTTGTCAATCGGTTTCCTTTGAAGGCTTTTTTTCCCCCAAGCGACATGTGATGAGGGGAGATTCTTGAAACGGCTCACATGTTGAACCCGTTTCAGACACCTGTAGACATTGACTCTAAACTTGTACCTGCTGGTGATCCTGTCAATGATCCTACTTTGTATCGCAACCAGGTTGGCACTCTTTAGTATCTTACATTTACGCGCCCTGGTCTTTCCTATGCTATTTAACAGGTGTGTCTTATTTGCACGATTCGCGTGAGCCTCATTTCACTGATATGAAGCGTATTCTATGCTATGTTCGTGGTACTATTGATCATGGATTACAGATACATGTCTCCTCCACTACTTAACTTATTGCATATACGAATGCTAACTGGGTTGGCTGTCTGCACGTGGTTCTACTTCTCGATACCGTGTTTTTCTTGGGGGCAACTTGCTCTCCTGGTCTACTAAATGCTAGGCTACATTATCTGGATCTAGTGTTGAGGCTGAGTACCGAGGTGTTGCTGACATTGTTGCTGAAACTATGTGGGTGTGCAATCTCTTACGTGAGCTCATGCACCAGTTTTTATCGCTACTTTGGTATGTGATAATAATGTGATTCCTATTTATTTTTCTACTAATCTGCTTCAATATCAACGCACTAAACAAATTGAGATAGACATACATTGTGTTCTAGATTTTGTTGCTTCTGGCCAAGTTCGTGTGCTCCATGTTGCTTCTCGTATTCATATGCTAACATCTTCACCAAAAGTCTTCCAAATGCATTGTTTCTTGAGTTTCGCTCCAGTTTGAATGTTCGAAGGCCTCTTGCTCCAACTGCAGGGAGTATTAATTGGGTAGTATTGCTGTTGGTGAAGCTGTTTTTTGGGCCGATTTGCTGTAGCTGTTGTGGATGTTGTGGTTGGTTACATTTTTCTTTTTTGCATCATAAATGATAAGTTAACATGCAGAATTGACATTTAAAATAGTTTACTTATACTTATTTCTTGAACACTATCAGTAGAAAAAACACTCTTCACAATCGTAGTCGTACTCCCTGGCTTAGACACAACATAACCATCTGGTTCAAGCTCCAACTGCTCCTCCAAAAACTCGATCGCACGCTCGTTCCCAATAGCAAAAAGCAACCCATTTAGCTTCAAATCCAAATCCTCGCAGCCAGCAACATTGTTAACCTTTTAACCACCCAAAGTCTACTTGCCTTTCTCCCCATATGCTTCAACAACCGCCGAATTTCAAACCACCTCAATCTTCCCATTGTTGCATTATCTTACTCGTCCTAACCTCTGCCAAACTCAACCCTAAACCAATAAAACTCGGTTTCAAACAATGCGTACATATTCGTTCCAGCACAACATTAATCTGAAATACGAATTTGCAGTCTCCATGCTCTTATTTGAATAAATGTGAATGGAGCCTTTTGTTTTTTTAAGGTTAACTCTTAAATGTGTCCTTTATTAACAAAGGTTTGTATTTGAGTTTATTTTGCAAATTGAGAGAGTAACATACCATTGCTTTTAGCCTGTATTCAGAGGATGCAGCTGCTCATAATACAACTTTATTATTCTTATTTGACAATAATGATAAAAGATCTCGTGCTATCGAGCGTATATTCGAAGAAGCGGAGAGGCGAAACAAAACCTTATTTACAGAAACAGATTGAAAGTGTGTGAAGCAATTTAACATGGTCGACAATGTCAATTATACTGGAAACCACAACTCACATTAACACGCGCTGAGCACTAGTTGTTCCACTGGAAGCACTTTTCTCTTCCAAAAGGGTTGCTCTCTTCTGATCTGTCATCTACATCATTCAAATTGAACAATTAGACACTACCTAAGTTCACGATTCGTCATAACTAACTGGAAGTTTAGAATTATTCTATTCGCATTACCGATTAAAGGTATATTCAGGATTGCTAACCCAAACCGATACACGCGTATTTAAATAAGCGTAACATATAAATATATATTAGCTGGGGTGTTTGGTTACACTATTATAATCGACATCTTCAAAGGAATTTTGTAGAAAACTATTTCATAGCTTCCACGCAGTTACTAAACACCAGTTAATAGATATTTCGGTAAGGTTGTCATTTGTTGAGAAAAAAATAAGTCATTAAGCACTTGAAATATGCTCAGCCAAATACCCCTTAAGTACTATAAAATTCCGAGGCACGAAAATAAGAGACACTAAAAGGAGCATTTACCTGCAAATCATTATTTGCATGAGATTGGCGATCTGTTTCATTCCAGCTTCCTGTTTCGTTGCATTAACTTGTTGAGAATCATAGTAATCCCGAGGATCTTGTATAAGAATAGACTATAAAACACACCGAGATAAATTACATTAAGACGTTAGTATTTAAAAATACTAAAATTCAAACCTTTATACAAAGTGGCGCTACCGGAAACTCGTGTGGTGCCTGTACGTCCTCAATTTCAGCAATCGGGATATCCTACTCGAGATGAGCATTGCAATTAAAAGCTTCTTTAGGTAACTCAATTGTTTGTCAGCGAATTTCATTTATGATAATAACCAAGCATGATATTATGATTAAACAATACCAAGCCATGATTTTTTAAGCAAAGAGCACTCACCACATTTTGAGCTAGCAAGCACCACAAATGCAGTTCTCGTGTCTGCTGTCTCCTCCTACAATCAGATCAAAAACAAAGTTTAAGATAACTAATCGTGTATATATTTTTAATCTTCCAATCCTTTTTAACAATGCGAGTAAGCAATTCAAAATCGATTTTCTAACCACAAATCAAGATCATAGTCAACATCAACATCTTCCAATCCTTTTCAATCTTCTTACCTCTTCTAACCTCTCTGATGTTTTAGCACTCTCTTTCTTCATCCCCATCTCCACTTTACTCCACATATTCATTATCATATAAGCAGTTTCAATAACCAATTCCAAATGGCCACAAACCTAACTAAAAATGGCTAATTCTATGAGAACCCTATCTAAAAAAACACATATTGAAAAAATTGCCCTAATTTACAGAAACCCTAATTTACAAATCAACTAATCAATCATAAACACCTTTAAATTTAGTCCGTCCGCCGTTTGAACCGATGAGAAAGTTACACTTTCGAGAAGACGGTGTGCCGGATGGAACCTTTTATAAGAAGGTGTCAATGGAAGCTTTGAGAAGCGGTGCTTTTGAAACTGGGTTTATGGATTATTGGTTTTAGGAAAGATCAAGATTATGCGGGATGTTAAAGGTGTGAGATGTGAGATGGTTCTAGATAGAAACCGAGAGAGGGGGAGACGATGGATGAGGAGTGTTCTGGACCGAGTATGTGTTTGTGGTGGATGAGTATAACACACAATAAAATATTAATTTCACTATACATTTCCTTGTTTATCCCCCTCTCACGGAGCACTGTAGCTACAAAGTTACTGTAGCTAAGTTCCGGGTGAATGTTATTTTGTATAATAATGAGATGTCTATATGCATGAGTGAACAAAACCCTTCAAACATAAGATATGAACATACATATGTATTTTGGAGTACTACATGAGATTTAATATACAAACTAGTAGTGAAGAGTTATGTACATGTTTTACGAACAATATATATATATATGCCCAACATCTTAAAAAAAAAAAAAAAAAAAAAAAAAAAAAAAAAAAAAAAAAAAAAAAAAAAGATGTCAATTGAGAGTCCAAAATCATTGCGACACTCGATGATGCTAGCTAGTTTCTGTAGTTTCAGTTTCTGTGATCTATGTTCTATCATTCGCCGGCTTCAATCTGAATATTAAAGCATAGTAACACGAATTCATCAGTTTCCTTTCTCCTAATTAACTATGTACCAAAACTATAACAAGATATACTTTTACTAACCATCGGGCAGTGAGCAACCAAGTCATAAAATGTGGCAAAATTAATCTCAAAAGAAATTCAGTAACTTGGAAGGAAATTTTCTGTAAAACAAATTTCATTAGTGACAACCAAATATATAATTTAGTAAAACAAAAGACAAAATTAAATAGGTTATAATGAGGAAAACCAACAGCCATCGCAAAAGACGGGTAACCACTAAGCGATTTTGATGCCACACGAGTCACTCCGTGCACAATCTTTGTCCTCAAGATTCTTTTCTGCTCGTATCTATGCATGAAAATTTGTGTTTGCAAATGGGTCATCAGAAACAACTCAAAAATCACAATACATGCCGTTAACATATTGAGCGCTCTACCATGAAAAGTTTACAGTACCTTTTAAGCGCTGAGACTATTTCATATAGTTCGGCTGCATCAGCCCCACATTTGGGGATACTTTCTAGTTCAAGAATCAGCTGGTAACAATCCTGTTTAATGCGATTTCATCTAAGACAATTAATTTGTGTGCATATTATTTGTGTAGTTTTACATATATACTCAACAATGTTACCTCAATTGCCAAGCAACCACCTTGTCCAAGATTGGGCTGCATTGGATGAGCAGCGTCTCCTAAAAGGGTAACACGCCCGATCCCCCACGAGTATATCATATCCCTATCATAGATATCTCTGCGTAAAATCATTTCTTCTCGTGTTTTATTTATCAATGAGGTAACATCACTACACCAGCTCCCAAACAGGTCCATAAGCCTTACTTTTTTGCCTGTATGGTCAAACAGATAAACAAATTTTGGGTGCATGATACAAAATGAAAATACATCTGTCTATCAGTATACTTTAATGCCAAATATAAAAAATCAGATTAAATTATCACCTGCCGGAGTATCAAGGCTTCTTTCAGCCTCCTTATGGAAGGCGTACCATTGCATTTTCCCATCACCTACATCAGAGGCAACAAAGTACCGATTTGATCCCAAAAACACCCTATAACTGAAAAGGAAACAAGAAAAACTAGTAGTTTTTTTCTTTTTCAAAATCTGTTAATCAGCATATCTATCTTGAGTAAATAAATGACGTACCCAATAGAATTAATGTACGAGGGAGCATATTCTGCTAGTCCACTATAACATGTATAGCCTGAATAACTTGCTTCTTGTGCTCCAAATAACTTTTGACGCACCTGAATAACACACGAAACAAACAAAAAATGACAGTTAATTGCTGAAACTGGTTTGTAATCATGCAATTAAGCATCTGGATTACCTCTGACCAAATTCCATCCGCACCAACTAAGATATCACCTTCGAATTGTCTTCCATCATCAAGGGTTACCATAACCTACATAAGCTCATTATATCTAGTTAGATACATGCATTTTTTATTTTGTGGTGAGTAACACATTTGGCCTTAACTATTCCATGTGCCAACTACCACATGAACGCGGAAATTTTGGGCCTTAGACTAAGAAAACACAAAGTCCAAACTTCAGAAACTTCAGATGACACTGGAACATTTGACGGAAAAGTGGGAGATCGACCTTATGAGGGTCTTGGGAGAAATCTACAACTTTAGATTTGTTAAACACGATGTGTTCTCCAACAGCTTCAACCAAGATTTCTTGTAATGCCATTCTGCTAATTACTAGAGTCACAGGAAGTCCACTCTTAATTGCAGGGGTCAGGAGATCATATTTGGCAAGCCTGAAGTGTGAAATTGTCAATAGTTATACACTGTGTGTTACTCCGTTCAAAATTTTTTCTTATACAATAGCAACAAACTTTTCTCAAAGTCCTATCTTTCTATGATCATCTCTATTTCAGGTATTCGGGGCCTATTTTCGTGGGTTACAAACCTCCCAAAAAGTGTTTCAAAATGCATGAATTGTCACATTTTGTGGTATTACAACTTACAAGTGAGCAACATGTGCATATTGAAACATTCAATGAAAATTTTGTACTTAAAAAAAAATAATAATAAAAAAAAAAAAAAAAAAAAAAAAAAAAAAAAAAAAAAAAAATTGCTAGTTGTAGTATTTTACCTTTTTGCCCATTCCTAGTTATAACTTTTTTTATTCACAAGTTTCTAAATTTATAAATATTCACATTATTAGTATAACTTTTACAAAGAGCACGCATGTAAGTATTTATGTTACAACTATAGATAACAAAGAGTAATTAAGGTATTTGATGTAGTACCATTTGCCAGAAAGGCCATCAACAAGCCCATTGATCCTATTCCCAGTGACACACCCTGCATCCATAACTTGCTTTGCCACACTCTCATCAATATCAACCAACACACCCAACGCGCTACTCAACAGCTGAATCGGTCCCCTATGTCGTCCTTCACCTCTCACCGCACTCAAGTCTTTCTCAAATACCATCACCTCAAACCCTCTTCTTTGAGCTGCCAAAGCAAGCACCAGACCACCAACTCCACCACCCGCGATCAGTATCCGAACCCTTCTTTCCTTCTTCTCATCACCTTCAATATTACTTCTTTTCGCTTGTATACTACATCTTCTTTTTATACTACAACTTGCATAGTTTATGTAGTTTTTCTTGGTTTTGATCAAGTTACCTTTTAACAAAAGTTTAAGAGTTGGATTTGTTTGTTGGTTAAGATAGTGGGAACAAGAGAGGCAGTGAGAAGATGCCATTTACCAATAAGAATGAGGCACAGATTAGTGGAAATTGAACATGGGTGGATCAGAAATTGTGTATTAGTACTATATATAGTGTCATAGTGACCACTTATGTGTGGGGACTTGGTTTTTCAATTGTACCCAACATGAATTTTATATGGGGCCCATATGAGTGTATATATATTAGCAACAAAACTTTATGGGCGGTTACGAAGGAATTCTTCTTTATATATATGATCATATCCAATGCATGAATGCACCAACCTTTCTAGTGACAAGTTTAGCTTTAAATAATAGATTTGTCTCTGTAGAAATCTTTAAAAGATCCATATATTGAATATATGGAAAACACATGTCTTGAAAGGAAAACGTTTGTTCCAATTTCAAAATAATAACTTTGTCAAAGTAGGACACTGGATTCGGTATAAATCAACAAATAATCACATAAGGGGCACAGTGTATTATGGTAGGCTGGAAAAACATGTCATTTCAAAGGCAGTTCGAGTTAGATCGCATATTATTATGTTAATTATAATAGAGCATTGTCTTATATCTTCATACTTCATCTTCCAACTCACATAATCATACAACATGTGTATGCACTAGTTCTTTTTCTTATTTTGGCTCATTTATTATTTCACTTAGGAAAGTATAGCAAGAAGAAATATCATTTTCTGTACTTGTAAAGATTTTTAACCAAAAAAGAAATCATATGATAGACGGGCAAGAGCGGCTGGCCCAAGTAAAAGTAAACTAAGAAAGGGCCCAAAATATGAGGGATGATTTAGAGAATGCCTATAAATTAGAGAGACATGCCTCACAAAAGGAAGAAAGAAAAAGAGAGAATTTAAAAGAGATCAAGATGATCAAGTCGATCCAAGCATGTTTTTTGCTATATAGCTAAGGTACGTAAATTCCATATCCACAAACAACTACACCTTAGTAATGAGTTTTTTTTATTTTTTTATTAAAAAAAAAAAAAAAAAAAAAAAAAAAAAAAAAAATCATAAATATGGAATGATAATATAATGATTCAAATATGTAACTAGTTGGGCATGAGTTAACCTTTAATGATGTAGAATGAGTGGGTAGAAAAGAGCCGAGTCGCTTGTAAAAAGCTCGGGATCGAATTGGTAAAAAGCTTGAACGAACTGAGTCTAAACGAGCTCGAGCCCGAGTTCAAGCCTAAGTTTGGGCTCGTTTAATAATCGAGCTCGAGCCCGAGCTTTATATATAAAGCTCGATTAGGCTTGCGAGCATAAACGGGCCCTAAAATTATATCCGTATATATATTTTCTATATATATAACCATGTATAATCGAGCTTAAAAATAAATAAGCTCGAGCCTAGTGTGAAAGCTTTCAAGCTTTCTTTCATTAGTCGAGCGCGAGCCAAGCTCGAGCTTTTGAAAATTTTCACAAGCCGAGCTCGAGCTCAAAATATGAGCCTTGAAACGAGCTTGAGCTTTATATTATAAACGAGCCGAGTGTTGATACAAAAGTTGGGCGTTCCTGATTATGGGCTCTTGCTCTCGTACCAATTCGCTTCTTAGTACTTGTAACCTGCGCACTAAAAAAATAAACAACACCGTTAGGCTTATCGTGGGATTGTCTCCCACGATTAGACTCCGGCGTGAGAGTAAGTAATCGATTTAAGGTTCTCGTAAAGAGTTAGGGTTTTGTGAATCGTACCTTGAATGATAGTTATGTCATTCCTTATATGGGCGCAGAATCCTTGTAGGGTTCGTGCTCCTTACGTTTCGCACCCATGGTGCTTATCCGGGTAAGGATATCTATTCCATAGATAGATGATCTTTATCTATACCGTGTATAGTTCGTTTGGGTTGGGCTTACGTGAGCCTGTTCCCATTATTAATGCGGCCCAAGTTACAATAGCCCACGCATGGTGGTTTTGGGCCTTAGTAATGTTTATCATTTGGGCTCGTGGCCCATATATAGACTATACGTCATCATGTCCCCCCAGTCTAGTGTGCGCGGCTCGTAGCCGCGGATGCTAGACTAAAATTAACAGCGGTAAGCGTGGCGGGAGAACATTGAAATATTGCCGCCCTTTTTAAAGTGCAATGCACCTAGTCATGAATATCTCAAAAGGATACCTCGAAAATTGGGGGTTGTGTCCACGTGGCCCTCGTAAATCGAGAAAAAGTGCATGTACCGGTTCAGTTTCAGCCATACGTTTTTGTTAGTGGGATCCACGTGGGGATAATCTAGGGTTTCCTTCCTCCCTATATAATAGTTACCGGCCCCCTTTTTACAATTACACACAGTAAAACACACACTCAACATTTTCACTTTCTTGAAAGCTATCTTTTCGCAAATAAGCATTTCTGTAGGTGCGTTTTTCTAGTGAATAAATGAAAATGGTTGCCCGGTTAGGGGATTTTCGCTCTGCGATGACGGTTGAGGATGTAACTGAGTTTTCATCTGACTATTTTATTCCTCTGGACGTGCGTCCAGAGGCTCCAGACGTTAACGCGTGTATAGCTGATTTCCCCGAAGGGAAAATAGGGCTATACACGAAATTCTTTGAGTACGCGAATTACCGCGTGCCAATTTCTATTTTTCTGAGCGATTTGCTCAACCACTATCACCTCCACATCTCACAGCTGCACTGTATAGGTGCGGCTAAGGTGTCGAATTTTGAAGTAAACTGCCGTTTACTTGCGATAGAACCAACCATATCCCTATTCTGCTTCTTTTACCACACAACGTGGTCAAATGGGTGGGTATCTTTTGCGAAGCGCCCTGGGGTGCTTCAGTGTTACACTGAAAAAGTGGACTCCCTCAGAAATTGGAGGGAGTATTTTTTCTGGGTGGATGATGTAGTTTTTCCATCGCCCTACGAGTTTTATACTCAAGATACACTGCCAAGGGATGGGCGCCCCGCACCCGGTTCCTATAGGCTGACTGATGCGCAGACTCTTGATGCCAACCGCCTGTCCATTAACCCTTATCCAGAGGCGTTTTTGGTTTACATGGGGTTGAGTCGCAATTATTTCGGCGCTGCGGATGAGGTGCCAACTTTCATTAGTGAGGACGGTCGGGGTGGGTGTTCGTCCCTTCTACTTCAAATTTTGTAAGTCTTTTATTGTTATGCGCACCTTTACTAACTAATCCTTTCTTCTCTGTTGTTTTGTTTATGTGCGCAGAGATGGATCTATTTGCCGTTGTGAAGTTGGACAGGCCGAAGCAGGTGACGATAGGGGTGCGCCCTCTAAGGGAGGGTGAGCAGCCACTATTGTAGGCGACTGAGGGTCGCTTGACCGTGCTGCCAGAGGTTGTCCCAGAAGACACGCCGCCGCTCCAAGTGACGCCCGTTCAGAGCGTGGCGCCCGATGTGGAGGTGGCGCAAGAGGGGGCGCGCGCGGAGTCGTCTGACAGCATAGAGATCCTAAAGCCTGAGGAGGTGCTGAAGGAGGAGGTTGCGCAGAATATTAAGCGCAAAGGAGAGGCTGGGGGCAGTGGCACCAGGAAGAGACGTCGCCACCTCATTGGGGATGCAGAGTCTACCGCGGAGGAGACATCTGCTTCTGGCGCGGGGAAGAAGGCTGCTGAGACTTCTCCGTTTCTGTAAGTGTCTGCGCCTCTATCACGTTTTCTTGTATATTACTTGTCGCAATATTTATTAACTGTCTTCTGTATGTTTTTGTAGGGATGATGCCGCGAAGAATGATGGAGTCTTCGTGGATGTGGTTTCCTCTCCGCAGAATGAAAACAAGGAGGGGAAAGCCAAGGTAGATGAGGGTGGGGAGGCGCAACAGTTGATAGATGAGCTGGCTGCTACTGTTGCGCGCGAGGCTGAGCTGGTGGCTCAGTTAAGGGAGAAGTATGCTGGGGAGAGCTGTACTCTCGCCCAGAAGGATGAGGAGCTGGCAAAGCTTCGTGCGCAGTTGGCGGATGCGCAGGTGGAGTTGGAGTCTTCGCGGGTGTATACTGAGAAGATCACCCATGAGAAGTTGTCCGCCTTGGCTGAGGTGGAGAAGGCGCGTGGGGAGCTGCATCATTATAAGTCCGACCTAACTTGGGTTGTGCGCTTCTTGGAGGAGAAGAAGGTGGAGCATTTTGCTAATATTGCCAAGTTTAAGGAGGATATGATGAAGATCATCCAGCTGCAGGAGGACAAGCTGCGCGGCCTCAGCATTGAGTATGATGAGGAGTTATATCCTCATTTGATGTCGACCATCGCTGAGCGCAGGTACTTCTTTTATACTCTTCTTCTTCGTAATAGTTTCGTTGCCATGCTTTTTACTAACACAAATTGTCTTTGTTGATGTAGGTGGTTGATTTGCCATGGGCTGCGCCTGGAAGCTATGGGCGCGCTGGAGTCCCAAGAGGTGTTGGACGCCTTTGGGAAAGTGGTGCACTGTGCGATGGCGCGGGGGAAGTCGCAGGCTATGGAGGATCTCCACGGGGCCAAGCTGCTGACCAAGGACTTAGCAGAGGTCCCTGGTTATAATGCGGCTGCCTACGACGAGCTGATGCAGGCTATGGCGGGGTTAAAGGTCCTCGAGCTGCCGCACATTGGGAGGTTGGAGCGCGACCAAGACAACCCCATAGATGTACTTATGGCGGGGTTGACGTTGGAGCGCCACCTTGGAGAGAATGCAGAGGGGCAATCAGATTACTTTCTGAAGCCTGATGTGTCGCAGCTGCAGATTCCTGTGTTTGCGCAGCCTCGTGATATCCTTAACCCATTTGCTCTTGAAAGGGAGATTCCCTTGAAAGAGGTTTTGGAGCGTCGCGAACAGAGGGCTGCTCAGAAGAAGGGCATCAAGGGCAAGGCAGTGTTGTGTGGCGTGGGCGCTGCACACATCTCTAGGTCTGATGGTGTGCCCGTAAGTGTTCCTACCGTATCTCTTAAGGACGCTTTGATTCTGAGGAAGCTATAGGAGGCGGGGAGTTCTGCTGCTCCGGAGGAGAGCCCTGAGCATCGCCATATCGTGTAGGCTTTTTTGTATATGTACTATGTACCTTTCCTTGTAATTTTGAATAAGATACCTTTTTGTTGATTAAGTGCATAACTTAAGAAATGTACTTGCATTGTTTGCGAAGTTTTATTATTTTTGACCAAGTATATTGGCTGCGTTATTACACTTGCATTGTTTGCTAAGGGTTTTTTGTTTTTTTTTTTTTTTTTTTTTTTTTTTTTTTGACCAAGTGTATTGGCTCATTAAGTGCGTGACTTTAAGAAATATACTTGCATTGTTTGCTAAGTTTTATTATTTGACCAAGTGTCTTGGCTCATTATTTGCTAAGCTTGTACGGTGTACTTAATATTTGCGCACCCGTCGTGAGATGCGCATGTGAAACTTACTTCGACGTCTCAAAAGTAAGGCGCTTAGCAAGGATGCGTGATCCAATGTTGATGGGTTTGCAACCCTCTTACTCAACAAGTGAATTAGTAGGTTAACTCATCCTTTATGCCTTCGTGGGTCTTTAATTAGTGCATGCACACCATGTAGGCAAAAATATAAGATAACAATATTGACATATATAAGTATGTATGTAATAAAGTGAAATACGCTATGGAGTTAGCTAGAAACCATAACATTTTTATTGA
This sequence comes from Artemisia argyi, assembly GCA_030686995.1. Taxonomy (NCBI): domain Eukaryota; kingdom Viridiplantae; phylum Streptophyta; class Magnoliopsida; order Asterales; family Asteraceae; genus Artemisia; species Artemisia argyi. Next base: position 25,400 of record JARVZY010002032.1, read on the forward strand.
TACTTGCAAGTTTTTGAAAAGAGAAAAATACAATTCCTAGGAAAATAAAGAAAAACAAACACTTATTGGGCATCTCGTAGGATGCAAAGGTGTCTGTGTAGTGGCCGTAGCCTAAAAGTAACATCTTTTGAGATTGCAGATGTTCCAAGTGCGCGCTAGGTCGTGACCTTCCATGTCGCGCAGTCTGTATGCGCCGTTGCCAAGCGCATCTGTGACCTCGTAAGGTCCTTCCCATTTTGGTCCGAGCCTGCCTGTGTCTTCTGCGTGGCTCGCATCATTAGCGCGGTAAACAAAGTCTCCTAGTCTGAATGAAGTGTGTTTGACCTTTGCATCATAATACTTCTTCATTTTTGCCTTAGCCTTTGCTTCACATATAGCTGCGCGTTCACGCCTTTCTTCCAGTACGTCTAAATCTATGCGTTGTTCCTCGTCGTTTGTTGTGACGTTGACCTCTGTTGTGCGTATAGTTGGCATTCCTATTTCAGCTGGTATGACTGCTTCGGTTCCATAGATTAGGGAGAATGGCGTGTCGCCAGTACTGATTGTTGTGCAATGCGCCCATAAGACATGCGAGAGCTCATCCACCCACCTTCCTTTATGTCTGTGAAGGCGCGCTTTTATTCCTTCGCCTAGACTGCGGTTTGCGCGCTCAACTAGGCCATTGGTTTGTGGGTGTTTTACTGAAGCGAAGTGTTGCGTGATGTTCAATTGTGCGCACCAATCTTTGAATGGGTTATCACAGAATTGTTTTCCGTTGTCTGATATAATCTCTCCCGGTAGTCCGAAGCGACAGACAATGTTGTCCCATACAAAGCGTTTGACGTGGTTTCCTGTGATGCTCACCACCGCCTTTGCTTCAATCCACTTGGTAAAGTAGTCTATGGCTACGATGAGGAATTTTATTCCTCCTGCTGCTACAGGAAAGGGTCCTGCGATGTCAATGCCCCATTTGTAAAATGGCCATGGTGAGGTAATAGGTGTTAGCTCTTGTTGTGGTCGGCGCGGGATTGGCCTATGTACTTGAAAATTTCTGCATTTCTTTATCAGATTGTGTGCGTCGCGATGCATAGTTGGCCAATAATACCCTGACCTTAGAGCGCTTGCCACCACAGATCGCGGCCCCGAGTGCATACTACATGATCCAGCGTGGATTTCTCTGAGTACGTAGTCTGCTTGAAGAGGTCCAACACATCTGAGCCAGGGTTGTAAGAAAGAGCGTCGATAGAGTATGTTGTCTCGTAGTTCAAACCGTTGCGCTGTGCGCCGTACTCTTCGAGCGTCCTTATGATCCTGTGGTAAGATTCCCTTGCTGATGAATTCAATGATAGGCGTCATCCATGTAGGATCTTGTTCTTCTATCACTGTGGATATCTCCATTTCCAAGATTGACTTGTTTTTTAGGGTTTCTACCAACACCTGTTTTGAGAGGTGCGCGAAGCTTGTGGATGCGATTTTGCTGAGCGCATCTGCTTTCCTGTTATCTCCTCTAGGCACCTGTTTTATTGTGAACCTGTCAAAGCTTTTTATTAAGGACTTGGTCTTTTCTAGGTATTGGATCATGTGTTCATCCTTAGCTTCATATTCACCTAGCACATGGTTAGCAACTAGCCGAGAATCTACATTCGCTTCCAGGTTGCGTACACCCATTTGGATTGCGATGCGTAGTCCGGCTAGTAGGGCTTCATATTCCGCCTCATTGTTTGTGGTTGTGAATTCAAAGCGCAGCGCGTAGGTGAATTCCATACCTTCTGGATTTGTAAGAATAAGGCCCGCGCCTGATCCATCTACACATGAGGACCCATCCGTGAATAGAATCCAGGGTTCATGTAGATCTGTTTTGGTTGCAGATGTTGGACTGCCGTTATCTGGCTTCTCCACAATGAAATCGGCTAAGATTTGTCCTTTGATTGCAGTGCATGGTCTATATGAGATGTTATATTCACTTAACAGTACACTCCACTTCTGTAAGCGTCCTGATGCGTCAGGTTTAGAGATAACTTGTTTGATTGGCTGATCAGTGATTACAGCTATTGGGTGCGCTTGAAAGTATCTGCGCAACCTTTTGGCTGCGAATACGAGGGCTAAGACCAGCTTTTCCATAGCGCTGTAGTTAGTCTCTGTCTTCTTCAGGGCTTTGCTTACAAAATATATGGGCGTCTGGATGGAGTTCCTATCTGTCAATAGCACTGCGCTAACTGCTCCATGGGTTGCCGATAAGTACATGATTAGCTCTTCCCCTGGTCGCGGTGCGACAAGTTTGGGAAGAGATGCCAGATGGTGTTTTAGTTGTTGGAAAGCTTCCTCCGCTTCTTTGGTCCAGCGAAAATCTCCCTTTTTAGTGCACTTCGTGAGTGTTTTAAAGAGAGGAAGGGATTTGTCTGCTGACTTGGATAAGAAACGGTTTAGCCCAACTAACTTTCCATTCAATGACTGGACTTCTTTGAGTGTGCGCGGTGAGGGGAGATCAATAACAGCCTTTGTTTTTTCAGGACAAGGCTTGATTCCATCGGGTTCTATTAAGTATCCAAGGAACATACCCTCGGTTGCGCCAAAGGTGCACTTCTTGGGATTTAACTTCATATTTATTCGTCCCAATGTTCTGAACGTTTCCTCTATGTCGCGCACCAATTCATCCTCTGTGTGGCTTTTTATGACGAGGTCGTCAACGTAGACCTCCAAGTTGCGGCCTACTTGTTTTTCGAAAGCTGTGTCCACCAGTCGTTGGTATGTCGCGCCTGCGTTCTTTAAGCCAAAAGGCATTTTTGTGTAGCAGTATACTCCTTGACTGGTGTGGAAAGCTATTTTTTCTTCATCTTCGATTGCCATCTGAATTTGATGGTACCCTTTGTATGCGTCTAGGAAGAATTTGAAAGGGTATCCGCACAGAGATTCTACCTTCCAGTCTATTTCTGGCAGTGGGTAGCAGTCCTGTGGACATGCTTTGTTAAGGTCCGTGAAGTCCACGCACATTCTCCAACTGCCGTCGCTCTTCTTTACCATAACTGGGTTAGAGAGTCAGTCGTGGTAGTACACTTCGCGCATGATGTCTGCGTCTACAAGCTTGTGTACTTCTTCCAGAATAGCCTTTGCACGATCTGGGGCCTGGCCGCGCTTCTTTTGTCGTATTGGGGGATATCCTTGTCGGATTTGTAGCTTATGCTCTGTGATAGAATGTGGTACTCCTGTCATGTTGGTTCCCATGCGAAGATGTCCAGGTGTTTCTGCAAGAGTGCGCATACGGCTGCTTTACCTTTGTCAGATAAAGATCCATCAATCGAAACTTGTTGTTTCGGGTAATCGGGATGAATAGCGACTTTCAGGTTTGGTGTTTTTTCTGCGCGCTGTTCTGGAATAGTCTCTGCTTCAGTTGTTACCGCATTGCATTCTCTTGGTGGTACTGTTGTGTTATAGAGGGTGACAACTCCTCCTTCCACTGGAAACTTAAGCATTTCGTGCGCTGTGGATGGCACTGCGCGCATGGATGATATTCCAGGTCTCCCGATGATACCATTGTATGGTGAGGGAGATTTTATTACCATGAAATTTATCCATGTTGCGGTTGAGTGTTGTTCATCTCCTACGACCACCAACAAGCGTAACTGCCCCATGGGCCAGATCTTTTCTCCTGTGAATCCAGTCAATGACGTTATCACTGGTATCAATTGATTTTGGATTTCAGGTCGCAGTCTCTTGAAACAATGATCATACAGGATATCTGCGGATGCTCCTCCGTCAATGTACATGCGGTGGATGTCATGTCCTCCCGTATGTATTTCAATAGTCAGAGGTTCTACAACTGCGTTGTCCGCAGCTAAAGTAGGGAAATATATCTCTTTTTCTGGAGAGAATTTTTGGCTGACTTTTTGTTTTATCTTGCGCTGCCATGACTGTATCATGTATATGGTATCAGCTTTTTCTTTGGGGGTCTCTTTCTTACCTCCGCTCCTTTGTTTGTCTTTCCCTTCTTTGATGTGTTTTACAAGGTGGTCCATCCTGCCTTCTCTTACTAACTTTTCAATTAGTTGTTTTAGCTAGACGCACTCATTAGTTGTGTTGCCTTTTTGACCATGATACTCGCAGTATCCGCTCCCTATGCGCTTTTCCTCTGCAGTGCGCATTGGTGGCGGTTTTGGGAAGTTTGCACCTTCTGTTACAAATATTTCCCTCGGAGTTTTTGTAAGAGGGGTATATTTGTCATTGTCTCTTCCACTGCGGTAATTCCTGCTGCGGTTGTTATTCTGATCATTGGATTGTCTCCGAGGCTGCTCTTGCTGCCTATAGTTCGAATAACCCTTTTTGCTGTCCGCAGCAGCTGCTTCTCCTTGTATAAAGGATCTAGTGCGCTTTGTTAGCTCATCAAAAGTCTGTGGAACTTTGTCGTTTAGCTTTCGGATGAGTTCTGGGTTATTAATCCCATTCATGAACCCTGAAATTTTTAGGATTTCAGGACATGCTTTGACTTGTATGCACTCATCCTTGAAGCGTTCCATAAAAGTGCTGGTTGATTCCTCTTGACGTTGTTTCACTCTTGCTAGCTCAACAGGGTTTTTAGCGCACTTCTTTCGCTGGGTGAAGTTGAGACGGAATGCTTTCCGTAATTCCTCGAACCCACCGATGCTCCTACGTGGGAGTTTGCTAAACCATGTGCGAGCGTTTCCTACTAACGTAGAATTAAACATGTGGCACCACACAGGCTGTGGCCAGTTTTCGATAGTGGCGGCTGATTCGAAAACTTTTAGGTGATCATCCGGATCACCTGTTCCATCATATGTTTTCACGTTAGTGGGCATGCGCCTGCGTTTGCGGTCTGAGTAATCGCTGATGCGCCGTGTAAACGCGTCAACTTTCTGGCGACGCCATGGAAGAGACATATCTTCGTTCTCTTCATCACGACGCCTTCCTCTTGACTTCCAGTGTCATGTCTCTTTATCCTCGTTGTCCGAGGAATCACTGGAGGAGTAGTCTCTTTTTTGGCGCTTGCGCTGGCTTCTTTCAGAAGAAGAGCTTGAGGGATCTCCACTTGGGGATCTTCTTTTCCCCAATCTGTCTTGGGTCCTCTTACTTCCCGGTTTGGAGGATCCTTGGCTTGGCGAATGTTGAGGTCCTAATCGGTCTTGTATCCCCCGACTGCCAAGTCTGGAGTGAACATTAGTGCGCCTCCCGCTATCTTCTGAGTATTGTGAATCAGATATCATACCCAGCCTATCATGGATAGTGGTACGTTCTGCGCGTCTTCCTCGTGGGTGGCGCAGTGGTGATGGTTCGCGTTCAGGACCAAAATTTAGTCGAGCTTGTAGGCTCGTACTTGCCTTTCTCCTTGCTTCTTCCTGCATGAGGGCGGTTAAGGTTTCATAGTTTTGGGACACCAAATTTCCCAAAGTTAGATTGGGTGCGTCCTCAGTTGTTGCAAGAATGTCTGCCTCAGTATTAGGCACCCTATCTCGGTTAGGCGCGCCTGGTGGCACAATGTTGTTCACTGCGGGTACAGTTTGGTGAGGAGTAGTGAAGAGGGTGCGCTGGAGTTCCTCAACGCTTGGGACCACTGGGGTGACTTGGGTAGTCCTTACAGGTAGTTCTACCGCTGGAAGAGGTTGGGTAGTCCCTGCCTCTTGGTGACCAGGTGCGCTGGTTGTTCCAGCGACCTGTCTAGAGGTCAAATCTTGTTGATTCTTTCTCTGATGGTCACCTTTTTCTGACTGCGGAGTCCGCTGGCTTGAATTCTTATTTGTCATTCTAGTCTTTAGTTCTTAGTAGGGTCCCACGGATGGCGCCACTTGTTGATACAAAAGTTGGGTGTTCCTGATTATGGGCTCTTGCTCTCGTACCAATTCGCTTCTTAGTACTTGTAACCTGCGCACTAAGAAAATAAACAACACCGTTAGGCTTATCGTGGGATTGTCTCCCACGATTAGACTCCGGCGTGAGAGTAAGTAATCGATTTAAGGTTCTCGTAAAGAGTTAGGGTTTTGTGAATCGTACCTTGAATGATAGTTATGTCATTCCTTATATAGGCGCAGAATCCTTGTAGGGTTCGTGCTCCTTACGTTTCGCACCCATGGTGCTTATCCGGGTAAGGATATCTATTCCATAGATAGATGATCCTTATCTATACCGTGTATAGTTCGTTTGGGTTGGGCTTACGTGAGCCTGTTCCCATTATTAATGCGGCCCAAGTTACAATATCCCACGCATGGTGGTTTTGGGCCTTAGTAATGTTTATCATTTGGGCTCGTGGCCCATATATAGACTATACGTCATCACCGAGCTTGAGCTCTGGCAGGCTCAGGCTCGGCTCGACTCATTTCCACCTCTAAGAATGAGGAATGCTATAGTCTTCTAATTTTTATTTGAGAAATGCTACATCGAGATAATATTTACAGAAAATAATTCACACATACATGTAGCAATGCATATGAATTGTGGAAATAAGATAGAGAAACTATAATCACATTATGCACGTTATTGGGTGAAAGTTTTTGTTTTTTTTTTTGTTTTTTTTTTTGTTTTTTTTGTAAAACTTGTGTGGATGTAGCATGCATTTCTCTTTTTAGTTTTTGTTTTTTACTGATCTTTCTAAGGGTTTGTTTCTTTTTTTTTTTCCAGATTAAGTGGGTGGACCCCTTTCCGTTAATGGGTCTTAATGGGGAGGTGTACCATTTGCTTTCTCTCCTCATATAGACCATTTAACAGAAAAAGAAACATATTATATATGTGGCTCCACCACTATCTCCTCATTAAGACTTATTAACACAAAAAAGAAACACCCCCTAACCATAACATGCATGTCACTTGAAATTCACTATATATCATCTTCATTTCTCCATTTGTCATCATCACTTGATTGGGAAGATTTTTACGGACAAAATGTAAGAACAAACATCATTTTTCATGTAGAAATACTCCGTAATTTGTCTTCGGTGACACGTACAATTTGGTAAAATATTTATGGACAAGCACTTAAGGGGAATTGAATACATGTATGGGTTTAGGAAAGATCGCATATGTTTGGTTTATGGATATAGGTTTGGCAAAAACCACGAATGATAGGTTTCCTCAAACCAACTTACATAGCTGGGTTTAAGAAATCCATTCCTTCTCACAAAAATAGTACCAGTAGAAAAAGGAGAGTGATACTTACACCACTTTTTTTGATGCAAACACAACAATTATGCATATAGCATGTTGTAACATGTGCATTAATGATGTAACATTGTGGTGTGCGCATCAAAAAAAGTTGTGTAAGTATCACTTCCCATAAAAAAAATCATAACATCATTGTCCAGTTGGCCCACAACCGTCACTATCGTTCGTTATTACGCCTACGGTCGTCATTGTTGAATTATTATATCATGACATTCATATTAATAAACCAAGTACATCAAAGTGACCATGAGTGGAAGCAATTACAATAGATCGAATAACATGTAATTAATTAATCAATTATTTAAATCGTAAACGTACCTTTGTGATTCTAGCCCGAACAAGAATCAATGCAATCTTCCGGAACCAAGAACCCTAATTAGGGTTTATAAGGATTATATGAATTACCCCTTACCTTTTTGTAATTCAATCCAAGAATCAAACAATAGTGTGTTTGATTCACGTTCTTGTACACACGTACTAATTCAAGAAAAATATTTGCAAGTAATAAAACACAAAATCTTTTTGATCTATAAGAAAATCGAAACCCTTAGGGGTGTTCGTTTTGTGGATCGACCAAGAAAGAAAAGGAAGAAGAAAACACCAAGATGTGTGTGTACAAGTTATATGAAAAACCTACATCTTGGGTTTGCTTATATACTACACAAAACTTGGAGCTCAAGGCACAAAGGAGGTGGGTTTACCTCTTGGGCCGATCGGTTTTGGCACCCCCTAGGGGATTCCGGAACCTTCTCTTGTTTCCATGTTTTGTCTAGTAATTAGTTTCCTAATCTTCTTTTAATAAATAATTAGTCATTAATCAATAATACTAATTATTATTATTTGTTTTGTGTTTAATAATTAATTATAACATTTTATAAATAATTATTACATTTTCTCTTCATACGTATTGTGTGCAATCCCGTGATCTCAAGTTCGATCCTAACACACGACTATTATTATTTTGTCTATAAAACCAACAGCTCCCACTTAGACATATCATAATAGTGTGATCACATCGATTAGCGTCTTGCAACACGTCGATGCCTCTAGTACAACTTGAGTAAGGCTCCTGGAAAACCTTTTAATGATTTCTCATTATTATTATCCCTTTGTTTCTAATACCATGTTAAATAAGGATATGGATCTAGGTCATTCCTTAATTAACCATTATGTTTCTCGTTGTTAGAAATTGACAAGATTACCAAATCTTTTGAACCTTTCAAGAAAGACCTTGGGCGTGGCCACGCAAACACCTTGACAACCCTACGAGGGGCCCAGCAGTATTAAACTCCAAAAATTAATTTTAAGGAACAAATTCTTTATTGATTACAAGCAAAACACACAAACTTTGTAACACTTCCGAAAACAACCCTTATGACTACCAGTTACGTATAGCGTTAAGTTGTTCCACAAAAATGTACTACATTCATGACCGTTATCTTATATCTCAAGTCTAAGGATAACTTCTTATGATTTACTTAATGACAAGATCCATAAAATAACATCATATAGTTGGGATAAGTCCTATATTCAGTATCATCGAATATCGTCTGAAATGACATGTCTACGCATCAATATACTTAAGTATATTATATCAACTTCAGATTTGTCTTAATTTAATAATATACCCATATAATTAACTGACAACGGACAATTTAGAATAACTATTATTCATGGATTTAAACATGCAAAAATAGGACAACAATAATTAACAATAGAAATAAACATACCAACATACTTTATTTCATTAAAATAATAATTGTTTACAATATCCTTTATCCAAATACTAATCACAGTTATGCATGAAACTACTAGCTAATTTAAGTCCAATTCCATTGGATAATCCATTAAGCTTCTCTTTCGCCAAAGCCTTAGTGAACGGATCAGCTAAGTTTTCATCTGTGTGAACCTTCAACAGATTTATTTCACCTTCGTCAACCTTTTCACGAACAAAGTGATACTTCCGTAGAAAATGTCTGGTGCCTCTCATGACTCCAGGTTCATTGGCAAATATGATTGCAGCAGAATTGTCACAATACATATTAATAGGTAATTCAATTGAAGGCATAACACCAAGCCCAGAAACGAATTTCCTAATCCAAACAGCCTCCATAGCAGCTTCTGAAGCAGCAATGTATTCAGCTTCTGTTGCAGACATCGCAATTGTACTCTGCTTCTTGCTCCTCCAATCTACAGCTCCTCCATTGATAACAAAGACATAACCCGTCTGAGACTTCGAATCATCTTTATTACTTTGAAAGGATGCATCACAGAAACCTGTAACACAAAGTTCTGCAGATGGATTTCCACCATATACCAAAAACATATATTTTGTATTCCTTAAATACTTAAGAATATGCTTAACAGCAATCCAATGTTTATCACCTGGATTCTGTTGAAATTGACTGGTAATATTTTGAGCAAACGCCACATCTGGCCTTGTGCACTTAACCGCATACATAATAGATCCTACAGCCGAAGCATAAGGAACTTTACTCATGCGAGCCACCTCTTCAGGTGTTGAAGCACAAAACTCATTACATAAGCCATGTTTTACTTCCATCGACAAATATCCTTTCTTGGAATTTTGCATATTGAATCTTTTCAATATTTTGTCAATGTAAGCACTTTGACTTAATCCAATTAACCGCCTTGATCTATCTCTATAGATTTTGATTCCCAGAATGTATGCAGCTTCTCCTAAATCTTTCATAGAAAAGCACTTTCCAAGATATGCCTTAACTTCTTGCAAACTTGGAATGTCTTTTCCCATGATCAATATGTCATCAACATATAGAATTAGGAAAGTTACATTATCACTCCCACTAGCTTTGTGATACTCACATGGCTCATCAAGATTTTGAGTGAATCTAAACTTTTTAATTTCAGCATCAAACCTCTTGTTCCATTGTCGTGATTGATGAGTGTCTAAATACTCATCATTTTATACTAATCTGAACTGCCAAAACATACAAAAACACTCAAATATGTATCAAAATACTTAAAATATCTTAGAAGTGTGTTTTATATGTTTCAAATGCAAAATATGCAAAAACAGATGAAAAACGTACAAAGTTTGCATAATTGGCAGTTTTAGTCCCTCAAGTTTCATAAATTGTCAAAACTAGTCCCTGGTCATTCTAAAACTTGAAAAAGTCATCAAAGGTCCTTTTTAATCATAAAGTTACATATTTAGTCCTTTGGTGCAAAGTTTCACAAAATTACAAGTTTAGTCCCTGTACTTTGGAAATTGACAGAAATGGTCCCTGGGATGTTAAAAACTTTGAGAAAAGCAATTTTGGTCCTTGTACTAATAATCTTTTGCAGGTATGGTCCTTGGTGATAAGTTTGGTGAATTTACATGATTAGTCCCTCAACTTTGCAAGTTTGGCAAAAATAGTCCTCGGATATTTAAAATATGAAAAACATCAACAATGTCCTTGTACTATTTATTTATGGCAATTATGGTCCTTTGAACTACTTTGGGAAAATACCATTTCAAACCCTCAACATTGCCTAAATTACATTTGTGGTCCTTGTGATTTACCTAAAACCAAACCGGACCCTATCTTAATAATACTAAACCAAAAACTAAATCCAAGCCCATTCCATCTTTTTACCCAAGCCCACCAACAGCCCAGTCCAACCCCTTTCGTTGACCCGGTCAAAACCACAAACAAAACCACCCCCGTACCCCCTTTTCCCTCCCAAACCATACCACCACCACCTGAGTCACCATACCAGGTGGTTTTGCCACCTGCTACCACCACCTCATCACCTCCACCTCACCACAACCTTCCAAACCCCAATTAATGCTAAAAACCCTCTCCAAGTAATCCACAGTACCCATTGACCCTTTGGCGCCAAGTTTCACATTCAAACGGCCAAGATCAAACAGACACAATCAAGGGTTCACAAGTGGTGGGAAACACCCCAGTGGGTCCCACAAACTCAGAAGAGGGCTACATAAAGGAAAAGAAGCAGAAGGAAAGATTTATTAGAGTAGGTTTAGTTTAATCCAATCGTAGTAGTGTAAACTTTTATCTTTAGTTGTAATTTCCATCAAAAACACTTGTATCAGTTAAGCTTATGTATTTGAATCTTTAGTTAAAGTTAATTTAAAAGTTCAGTTTGATTCTCAGTTTTTGAAACTCTTAAATTCTCAAAAATTTCACAAAGCAGTGTTTGTTGTTATTTGTTATTGTTATTGAGTTCATAAGCTCATTTAAGTTTTGACAAAGCTTAAATAAGCTTAAGAAACCTTACTTAGCTGTTTACCTTAGAAAAGCAAAAATACCAAGAAAATCAATAAATAAGAAAAAAATAAAAAATAGAAGGAAGAACAAGGAAGCTGGAGCAGGGTTGGTTGTGGAATGCCCTGGGTTAATGGCTTAATTGTGAGCTTATAGGAGTTGTGTTTGATCCATGGTTCTTGGTTTGGACACATTCAGAATCATTTGTAAGTCACAAATTTCATATACTGCATTTGTAGCTTTGGTTGTTCTTTAATTGATTTCTCTGTTTATTTAGCTTTAGAAATAGTCAAGTAAGCTAGTTAGATCATTAGGTTGGTGTATTTAGCCTTAAACAGTTAAAACTAGTATAAGTGCTCAGTTTTGGGGGTGTTTGGATTAGGGTATTTCACCCCTGAGTTCTCAGTGTCAGCTGTTGTTTTTGGTTCTTACATGATTAGTTAAGTATTTGTAGGTCATCAGTAGTCTAAAACTTAGGTCTTAAACTTCTAAAAGTCAAAATCATATGTATAATCCCTTAACAGTTAAACTGTTAAGACTTTAGAGTTCAAATTTCACCATATCATCATATAACTTATGTATCTAGCTTAATTTAGCTTAATAATAGCTTAATACAACTTATTTAATAAGTAAGATCAAATAGAAGTTCATAAAAGTCAACTAGTTCAAGTTTCCTAAAAAGTCAATTTGTACACACTCAGATTTTCTCAAAATATTGGAAGAATTATTTAGAATTTAGGAAGAGGTTCTAGGTACTGAAACTTGTTCCTAATCCTAGCCTACCACCTCAACTTAAGGGTCTCAGTAACCTTTCATTTTTTGTGATTTTTGTGTGGACCCCACCAGACCTCCAAAGAAGGTTGCAGGGCAAGTGTATCCCCTGTGCACCAGCAGCTCAGGCCAACACCACCACTTTGGTGGTGTTTTGTGACCACCATAGTGGGCCCCATACCCCTTAGTTAGGTTTTCCCAACCCCCCTCCTACCAGACTCTTAAAGTCAACCTTTTGTTTAACCTGGTACTCAGTGGACCCCACCTAAATAAGCCCTTGAACTTTGTCCCATTCTGTGTTGCATTTTAGGTTTTGGATTAGCTTATTGTGGCTTAACAGCTTTTCTACTGAGCTTATTTAACCAATTTAAGCTTTGACAAGTCCAAATATCTTATTAGAACCAGAAATATCCAAAGTGGGTCACAAATAAGCTCATTTGAGCTTATTTTCCATCTCAGTCAACCAAAGTCAACTGTGGTAGCATTAAGCTTCCACAGTGCTTATTATTAAGCTAGAAATTAGTTGTTTTTACAAAAGTTGCTTATTTTTATATATAACATAGTTTTATAAAATAAAAATCCAGAAAAGACAACATAAAATTAAGTGATAGTTTCTATTTAATTTAATTTAATTTTAATTTTCATTTTTAGATTTTAATTAAGTAAGTTGTGTTTTTATATTTTTATTAATTTCCTTATAGGTTAAAGTAATTTAAATAATTTTCTTAGATTTTTATAATATCATTTGATATTTATTAGAATTAAAAATAGTTTTATTAATAATTAATAAATAATTAAGTTTTAAATAGCATAATTAGTTTTTATATAGTAACACCTATATTTTATATTTTTCCTAGCTTCTATAAGTCATAAGATAATTTTATAAATTTTCTTGTGATTTATACTATTCATTTAATAGTTTTTATAATTTAAATAGTTTAAATAGTAATTAAATAATAAATAGAATAATAAATAGTAAACTAGTTTAAAAATATATAAAATAAAGTTTTTATAATTTTTTAGGATTCCTGTAATGGTTAATTAGATTTATAAATTTTTCCATAATTTTCTAAGTTGTTTTAGTATTATTTGTAATTTAAAATAATTTAATTAGTATAAATAATATAAATAGTTTTTAATTAATAAGAAATTCATAAAAAGACAAAAAGATTTATTTTTATTTTTTGTACTTTCTTCAAGTTCTATTTTAGGTTTAGAAAATATTTTTATAAGTTTCTAGTTTGATTTGTAGTGTTAATCATTTTTAGTTTTTATTTAAGTTAGTTTTAATTAAATAGTTAAATAGTTATTAATTAAATAATTAATAATAAATAATATAATAATAAAAAAAATTAGTTTTATTTTTAATTAAATTTTATTTTAAGTTTAAGTTTATAAGATTTTCATTTTTAACCCTTGTAATTTATTTTTCTTAAAACTCACCTTTTTCTCAGTACGCAGTCGCGTCTGATTTTAAATTGGTGAACGTTTATACGTTTTTAGATATTTAGGTTTTACGTAATCATTAATATATTTTAATTAAGTCATTTTATTTTATAAAACCCTAGTCTAAACACACACACACTTTCATACCATTCCCTGTTCAGATTCACTCGATCACAGAATTCGTTTATAATATCACATCGCACACCTCGTTGGGACTTACGACCCGGGAAAACACTGTATTCTTCGGAAGCATTTGCCTCAGCTGTTTGACTATTACAGTTGGCCATTCACAAATGGCTGATCAATAATTATCTGACTGTTTGAGGCGAATCAGTGATGCTTGCTTTAATCCATATATGGATCTTTTAAGCTTGCATACACGATTTGGAAATTCTGGATTTTCAAACCCTTCTGGTTATGCCATATAGATGTCTTCATCTAGATGACCATTTAAGAAAGCGGTTTTCACATCCATTTGCCAAATCTCATAGTCATAGTACGCTGCTATAGCTATGAGAATTCTTATAGCTCTTATGTCTGCTACAGGAGAAAACGTCTCCTCGTAATCTATTCCAAAAGTTTGAGTAAAACCTTTAGCAACTAGACGAGCCTTATAAATGTGTGCATATCCATCCATGTCAGTCTTAATTTTGCAGAGCCACTTACTCCCAACTACCTTGGCACCAGGAGGTAAGTCAACTTCTTCCCAGACTTCATTATCATGCATGGATTGTATTTTCCCATCCATAGCAGCTTTCCATTTAGCTTTTTGAGGGCTATTAATGGCAGCTCTATAACTAGTAGGTTCATTAAGATCCCCTAGTGTATGCTCATCGACCTCTACATTAAGACATAGACGGTCAGGAGCTTTCACAGATCTTGAAGATCTGCGAATGGGAATTACTTCAACTTCCGGTGGAGGACCCAGACTTTCCGGTTCTATAGGAAGTGTGCTAGTGTTTTCTGAAGGCAATGCATTATTTAGATCATCTTCTAAATCATATACTCTCCCACTGATTTCTTGAACCACAAATTCACTTTCAAGAAAATCACCATATCTTGCAACAAACACTTTGTTCTCAGGTGGGTAGTAAAAGTAGTAACCCATAGTTTCCTTAGGGTATCTATACTACCTATAAAGCAAAAATGGTCAAAAGGTGAATGTGAAAAGTCAAGAAAGTGAAAAGTGAAATGTTGAAAAACGTATATAAGGAAATATTGAAATGCATTTAATACTCTTATTAAAATACCCCATTACTTAAAAGTACAATGATTTATTCATATTGTACAATCAATTAAAACAATTAATACAAATCACAAACCGGGTTGACCCGGGACGCTTCAAACCCGACAGGTTGAACCGGTTTAATTTGACCCGTTTTCGACCTAACCTAGCATGTTGACCCGGTTTAACTCGACCAAATTTTCGACCGGAACGGTTCAACCGGTTGAACCACCCGGGTCGAACCGGGTTTCAAAACATTATTTTTAATTCCCAAATCTTCAAACTTTTATTATTTTTCATTTATAACCAATTAAAACAATTAATACAAATCACAAACCGGGTTGACCCGAGACGCTTCAAACCTGACGGGTTGAACCGGTTTAATTTGACCCGTTTTCGACATAACCTAGCATGTTGACCCGGTTTAAATCGACCAAATTTTCGACCGAAACGGTTCAACCGGTTGAACCACCCGGGTCGAACCGGGTTTCAAAACATTATTTTTAATTCCCAAATCTTCAGACTTTTATTACTTTTCATTTATAACCAATTAATACAAATCACAAACCAGGTTGACCCGGGACGCTTCAAACTCGCCCGGTTGAACCGGTTTAATTTGACTCATTTTCGACCCAACCTAGCAAGTTGACCCGGTTTAAATCGACCAAATTTTCGACCGGAACAGTTTAACCGGTTGAACCACCCGGGTGGAACCGAGTTTCAAAACATTATGTTTAATTCCCAAATCTTCAAACTTTTATTATTTTTCATTTACAACCTAGAAATTTTTTTTATCAATAAACTATCTGTCGCTATAAAATCCCGTTGCTATGCACGGGTACTCGTCTAGTCCTACAAAAATGCATTTTACAGATCTTTGTTGGAGTTTATCTTGTGAGTCACGTTTAACATACGCCTCACAACCCCAGACCTTTAAATAAGACAAGTTCGGAGCTTTTCCAGTCCATATCTCATATGGTGTCTTATCAACCTTCTTGGTGGGAACCATATTCAAAATACGAACAGCTGATTCAAGAGCATAATCCCAAAAAGACAAAGGAAGATTAGTAAGATTATACATTGATCGAACCATGTCCAACAATGTACGATTCCTTCTCTCAGATACACCATTTTGTTGTGGAGTATATGGAGATGTGAGATTCTGGACAATTCCATTCTCAGTTAAGAAATCTTTAAAATCTTGACTAAGGTATTCACCACCTCGATCAGAATGAAGAGTGATGAGGCAAAAAATGACCCGTTTTTAGGGGGTCATTTAAGCCCGAATCCGAATTTATTTGATCAAATATTGCTCTAAATCGTTCCTTTTGTGATTTTAGGTACTTGGAGAGTGAATTCTGGAAAAGAAGCCATTTTGGACGTTTTTGGAGCATTGATTGGGTCTAAACTAGTCAACTTTTATCAGTCAACCACTTTTGAATGGTTAACCGTAAAAGTCAAACTAATCAAGCCAATTCTCCGGTGATAGTATAGTGTGTCCCGAGTCGTTATGTCCCGACTAGGTGTGGATGGTAATCAAAACGGTTTCGTGATCGGGTGAATTTGGACAGGAAAGGGTTTGAGTTTGATTTAACTAAGGAATCTACAAGAGAATAGCTTAAATAAACTATACGAATAATATTGAAAGCTAGGAAAAACCAGAAACGATTTAAACCTAAAAACGCGTACGTTACGTTTAAATAAAACGTAAACGTACAAAATAAAACGTGAAAAGTGAAATCTGAAAACACCCAGGGGGTGAAAATGACTTTTTTACAAACTAATAGATGAAAGAAAATTTTTAGAAAAAGAAAATAAATTTTAACACTAATTAATTATTTAATATTAATTAAATACTAATTATTACTAATTATTAATATTTAAACAACTTAAATATAATACAATATTATTTAAACACTAGAAAAATGAAAATAAAATTTCTAAAATTATAAAATAACTAAAAATAAGTTTTAAAATTAAAAATAAGTGTTTTTGTCTTTTTGTGGATTTTCTATTAACTAATTACTAATTAATTATTAATTATCTAATTAAACTGTTTTAAATTAAGAAAAATAGAAAATGAACAGTAAAAATTACAAGAAAATTTCTAAAATTATTTTACATTATATAAAAGATAGAAAAAATATAAAAACTAGGTTTAACTTGATAAAAACTAATTATGCTATTTAAAACTAATTATTAATTAATAATTAATAAAACTAAGATTAATTCTAATAAATACTAAATGACAAAATAAAAATCTGAAAAAATTATTATAAATACTTTAATATAAGAGGAATTTAAGAAAAATATAAAATAGCTAAGTACTTAATAAAAATCTAAAAATGAAAAATAAAATTTAAATAAAATTAAATAGAAACTATCACTTAAAATTACTTAGTTTTTTCTAGATTTTTATTTTAGAAACTTGATTTATACCTAAAAATGGAAAACTTTTAAAAACACAATTGGCTAGGAACTCCAAGATAAGCACTTTGAGTGCTTAACTCCTAAACAGTTTGACTTTTGGTCAAACTAGCCCAAGATAAGCTTGAATAAGCTACTAGGGGGACACAAGCCATTGATTAAGCTGAAAATTACTTAAGTGAACTTGAATGA
This sequence comes from Artemisia argyi, assembly GCA_030686995.1. Classification (NCBI taxonomy): domain Eukaryota; kingdom Viridiplantae; phylum Streptophyta; class Magnoliopsida; order Asterales; family Asteraceae; genus Artemisia; species Artemisia argyi. Next base: position 42,857 of record JARVZY010002032.1, read on the forward strand.
GGCTATATTAACAAAAAAAATAACACAGATAAGCTAAGAATAAGCTGATAAGCACTTACAAGTTCACTGAGGCACAAACAGTCTAGCAGTCAACTTCAAGGGCAAAACAAGCTGATGATATAAGCTTATCAGCTCAAGGTGAGGACTGAGGTTGCAACTAGGGGTGGCAGGCTTTCTAAAAATTCCAAGCTCACCCAGTGGGACCCACTGGTAAGCTTTTGAAGAGCTTATGAAAAAGCATGTGTACATTGGTTACTCAGCACACAAAGGGTAATGGGACAAGCTAAAAGCTTCCAGCAGGCTTATCAAATAAGCTGATAAGCTCAAAATAAGTTCAAATCCTACAAGCTGGGTAGAAGGGCATCCCAAAAAACTAAAGTTCACCTAGTGGGCCCCACCAATGAGACCTGTGAGAGCTTTGGAAGTTGGGGTGATGAGTCTGATAAGCTGTAGCAGGGCATAAGCATGCCCTGCAGGGTAGATTAAGCACTTGAATAAGCCATACATAAAATTACTAAAAATAATCTGATGGTGGGATCTAAAAGTTTAGCTGGGCAACTTTAACTTCTAAAAGTTTCAAGTTCCAATTCTAAGCCTAAAATTCATGAAAATTCCATCTAAAATTGTTTTTCTGCTGAAACTTGCAATTTTGACTATATTGAGATGTAAACTAGTTTGACTATGGTGAATTTCTAATGAACCTAGGTTGCTAATTATGATGTAATTACCTAATATAAGACTACAATGAGTAAGAAAACCAAGTTTTAAACCTAAACAAAGATGATGTTTATCCAAAGTCACAAAAGTTAAGCATTTAGGGGAGATTACATAGAATCTTGACTTTTGACAAAAGAACACGAGTATTTATACTACCACTGGTCTAATGGAACCTATTATGACATCTTTGAACCAAAAACAATATCAACAAACTACTGGTACACAGAGATAATCCCAGAACCAAACACCCCCTTATGTAGGCTGATTATGAGATTTTCAAAACATGAGGTTGATTTTACTTAATAAAATGAAAAATAACTACAGTCCTAGTTATAATATAATTAGAAAAGCAGTAAGGAACTAAGGATAAGCAGTCTACAATAAGCTAACACTAATAAGCTAAATGGGCTATCATGAAACAGTTAACCTGTACTCTAAACTATACCCTTATAAACTATAATCTAAGCATACTTATCATATAATAGATGCAATAAGCAAATAGAAATAGAAGAAAGCACAATTGAGCAGTTTGATAAGCTGATGTACAATTGAAATTTTAGAAATGGCTCACAGTGCTTTCAAGCTCAAAATCATGAAACCAAGATCTGCATTATCATACCTATTGAATCCCCACAGATTCTCTAAACCATATTCATCACTTCTTCCTCCCTTTCTTCTTGATTTCAAAATTTTTATTTTGTTTTCTATATTTTTTTTATATATTTTCTTCTATTTTTAATCAGACTGAAATTAAACTAAAAGTTGGAATTCTGAATTGGAACATTTATATTAATCAAAATTAACAAGTTGCAATACTGAAAACTTAGAATTACAATAACTTTGAAAATAACTAAATTAAACTAAAATCTACTAAACTGCTCCAAAGCTCCTCTTTGCCTTTTATAGCTCCCCATTAGGGTTTGGGGGGTCCCTTGGACTTTTCCCAGCTATCTTCACAACCCTTGGATGACAAGAATGAATCCTGACCCTTTAAACTTTTTTGGCGCCCAATTGACTTTGGTGTTTTCCCTCTGATTACTTGATGCCAGATGAGTAGTTTGGAGTTTAGTGTTTGTTTGAGGTGCTTAGGAGGGGGTGGATAAGGTATAGGGGTGATGATGGAAGGTGTGGAGTGTTTGCAGGGTTGCAGAGATGAGGTGGAAGGAAGGGGTCAAAGGTGTGGGGGTTGACTGGGATTATTATAAAACGGGGTATTAGTTTATTAGGAGTGGGCTTGATGGAAGACTTGGGCCAAGGTTTGGTTTGGAGTGGGCTGGGAGTAGATTGGGTTTTATTATTTGGATTAAAGGAGTAGTAGTATTTAGGATCCGTATGGTTTGTAGTGAAATTTCACACAAAGACCAATTATGTAATTTCCAGAAGTTTGAGGGGCTGGTTGTGTACATCTTTCCAATATTACAAAAGGGTGAAACTGTCCAAGGTTGAATAATACAAGGTCCAATTTTTGATTTTTTCAATATTTTAATCTCGGGGACCAAAACTGTAAAACTCTGAAACTTGGAGGATCAAAATTGCCAATGTTAAAAAGTTGCAACAAGGACTATTTTTGACACATGTGAATAGTACAAGGGGAATTTTTTGATAATTTTTATATTTCAAAACCCCATGGACCATTTGTGTAATTTTCCAAACTGCAGGGACCATTTTTGCTAAATTGCAAAGTATAGGGACCAAACATGTAGTTTTCTCAAACTTTTTACCCAAGGATTGTTTTTCATAATTTTTGACTTTTCCATGCCTTGGGTTGACTTTTCTTTCGTTTTAAACTTCCAGGGACTAGTTTTGTCAATTTTTGAAACTTGAGGGACTGAAACTGCCAATTGTGCAAACTTTGTTCGTTTTTCATTTGTTTTTAAACGTTTTGCATCTAAAACATATAAAACACACTTTTGAGATAATTTCAGTATTTTGATGCATTATTGGGTATTTTTGGATGTTTTGGCAGTACAGATACGACAAAAATGATGAGTATTTACACACTCATCAATCCCCCACACTAAACTATTGCTAGTCCCTAGCAATCTTTTGAGAAAAATTAATGGATTTTAAACTCTTTACCAAAAGCCATCACTTCTGGAGTAGCCAGGTGTAAGAACTGTGGCACACCTGATAACCGTGTGATTTTGAGCAAACCACCAGCTGTTAACGGATTTGATTAGTCTTTACCAAAAGCCGTTTGCTTCTGGACTAGCCAGCTCTTGATGGAATAGTCAACATCTTGGTGAGCTGATTACCAATTATGGATTTTCCACGGCCTTTACCACAAGCCATAATCTTTCGGGCTAGCCAACTCATTTGTTTTTGGGGAGTTGATGAACCATACAATTTTGGGCAAATTGCAAGCCATAAACGGATTTGAGATGTCTTTACCAAGAGCCGTTTTCTCCTGGACTAGCCAATCCCTTTTGTCGTTTAGACAAGGCGGACTGATTACCAAAAAAAATTTTGAACTTTAGTGAAAAATTTTTGAAAAATTTTGGTCAAAAACGGGGGTATAAGATAGTAAAATGTGATAAAATTCGCTAGAATAGCGAAATACCCCCCACACTTAGCATGAATATTGTCCTCAATATTCAAAGTCCCGGCGATTATGCCGACTCTTGGAACGTAAAAGGGCAACATTACAAGCTAAGCGTGGAAAACACAATTTTGTTTTTCACTTTTGTAATCATAGCATGGGGGACTCCCCCACACTTAGGGTGAAAACCCTATAAGCATGCTACTGTTTTTGATTACCGAGTCGCTAGCTTGACTCGACCCCGAATTCATTTGTCCTTGGGGAATGTGGAAGAAGTGATCTCCATCGGACTTTCATTCAAAATGTTTGGACAAACATATGAAGCACGTGAAAGTTCCACACCGATGAGATAAGTGCCCGGCTCAAGATAATGATACATGAAAATGCCGGGATCAAATATAGTGTCCTCACTCCCGAAGGAGTGAAGAAGAGAAGAAGTCACCCTGTAGGTGAAGAAAAGGAAGAAAACCATGACGAAAATCATGATTTGATCTTCTTCCTCAAGAGGAGGCTGAATAGCTTGAGTTTGGATTTCAAAGGGTAAGCTCGTAAACAACCCGGGAGGGTGGGTGGGAATTTTCAAATTCTCATGATTGAGAGCATCTCCCCCCGGGCTATCAAACTCCGGAGGAGTCATGACATGATGAATGAGTTCACCGGAGAACTCCTCATGAAGAGAATTATTCACAAGATGTGAATTTGTGAACTCATGTTCCATTGTGGACTCATCACAATCCTCGTCAAAGATTGGATTGTTAGAAATCATAGTGAATTCAGATTCGAATTCAAATAGAGGATTGGTGAGAGTCGTATTGAATGTTTCGGGAACAAAGAGATTAACATTCTCTATTGGACTGTTGGGATCAAAAGTGAGTGACGGATCATGATATAGGAGACTTTCAATTTCTCCCAGATCGGCTTCAAAGTTAAGGAGACCATCGTCACTTTCTAATGAAAGTGGATTGATGTGAGTAAGTTCATCAGCAAACTCCTCAAGAAGATGATCAGCATTAGTTTGTGGAACTGATGCCTCAACATACTCGATGTCTCCATGAGATGTACAATCATCATTAAAATCTGAGAAAGTCTCAAAATGATCGTTTGAACACTCAAGAGGTGAAGGAATATCACATACATGATCCAAAGTTCCCTGTGACTCTCCTGGGATTGGGACAAGGATCTCAACACTAGACTTTATTAATTCGTCCGATTCCTTATCAGGAACAGTGCTAAGATGCTCATCCCCCATGATCGGAGGGTGAGTGGAAACCTCGGGTGTGATATCAATAGACTGAGGGAGTTTTGAAGTACTAGCAGTTATGGGATTTTCAAGTTCCATTTGATCAACGGCTAGTGACTTCGTCACATTATTTTCTCCCTGATTCTCCATGGAAGGAATCACAACAGATGAATCTGATGAATCTTTTTGAATAATAACAATGTTATCTTCATCATCATCACTGTCATCATCATCATCTTATAGAGCAGCATAGCGAAGATTGGCACGTATTTTAGCCGCTCTTTGCTCAGCAAGTAATTCTTCCATGCTCATTTCGTTTCTAGCATCCCGTTCTTCAGCAAGTAATTCTGCCATTGATTTTTCACGAGATTCTTGAAACGATGTAGTAGCCAACCCCTTCTTAAATTTTTTAAATGCTTCAAGAACCTTATCACAAAGGTCTTGCGGGAATTGAGGGGTTGCTTGGGTAATTGGGTCTTGTGGAGGTGGGTCTTGACATGAATAGTCATAATTGTTACAAGGAAATGGATTCCCTGTTTGACAATCTGAGCTAAAGTGAGGACCTCCACAATATTCACAACAGTAAGACTGATGTGGCTGTGGGTCGTATGTGCTAGAGTCATAATTGTTATCAGGAAACTGCTAATAGACAAGCGTGTTGCCCGATTGACAATCAGAACTGTAGTGTGGGCCACCACAGTACTCACAACAGTTAAACTGTTGAGTCTGGTTTGGTGAATTGTATGGATATTGGTCATAACCAAAATTTTGATTGTTTTGACAATCAAAACCTTGGTGAGGACCTCCACAATATTCACACGAAAAGTTTGGTGTATTTTGATACGAACAATCATTGTGGTATGGATAATATGATTCTTGCTCGTATGAATGTGATGGGTAATTGGAAAACTTTGGGGAGTCGTTGAACGAGTTCTGATTAGGATCATAAAAGAATGAATTCCTCGAACCACAAAACAAACAACTCCCGTTTTGAATATCATTACCACATTTCACACATGTACACCAACGACATGGCAAACCAAAAAGCGGCTCACCACAACCAACACAAGGAATAAAATCCGGAGGTAGGACAAGTGGTGTGCTCTTAGAGCTAGCAATTTCCACCACTTCCGTTATGGTCTCGGGTTTTGGTTCTTGATAAACGTGAAGATTGGGCAAGTCGTTCTTTTCAGTCACTGCCCTAAGCTCAGTACGTTTGCTTGACAAACTTTTAACCGTAAACCGTGAAAGGTTAGGGTCAATTCTTGACGGTTTAGGAGCAATTGTGAGCTTAGGTTTTTGAACAACCGTAGGTTGGACGTATTTAGCACTTCCATCGTCAGAGGGAAGTACAGGGTCCTTTGTCACCTCGGTTTCTTGATCCATTTCCCTCACTGGAGAGGGAATAGAGATCGAAGGCCCATCATAATCACTACGACATCTCGAAATTCTTGACAAGGCCATAAGTTTTTCAATTTTGCTCTCAAAGGCCCATTGTTCAAAGAAATCGTCATCGAGAGATGCCATTAGAATCAATTACAGGACAAGTGTAAGAAGTGAGAATCAAACGGATAGAGGGTAAAGGAATGAAGAATCAAAGATGTGAGAGGGTAAAGGTGAATATTTTTGGTGTTTTTTGAAAACATTTTGTAAGAAATAAAATCTTTTTGTGTTTTTGTGTTCGTTGAAAATTAATTTTACAAAGTTTTCAGGAACCGTTTTGTTTTTAAAATGAGAAAATATGAACAAAGGATGGTAAATATACAGTGAGTGTATATCCAGATTCACTAATCTGTAAAACCGTTTAGAAAACGCGCACAACCTCCCCGGCAGCGGCGCCAAATTTTGATTGGGTCTAAACTAGTCAACTTTTATTAGTCAACCACTTGTGAATGGTTAACCGTAAAAGTCAAACTAATCAAGCCAATTCTCCGGTGATAATATAGTGTGTCCCGGGTCGTTATGTCCCGACGAGGTGTGGATGGTAATCAAAACGGTTTCGTGATCGGGTGAATTTGGACAGGAAAGGGTTTGAGTTTGATTTAACTAAGGAATCTACAAGAGAATAGCTTAAATAAACTATACGAATAATACTGGAAGCTAGGAAAAACCAGAAACGATTTAAACCTAAAAACGCGTACGTTACGTTTAAATAAAACGTAAACGTACAAAATAAAACGTGAAAAGTGAAATCTGAAAACACCCAGGGGGTGAAAATGACTTTTTTACAAACTAAAAGATGAAAGAAAATTTTTAGAAAAAGAAAATAAATTTTAACACTAATTAATTATTTAATATTAATTAAATACTAATTATTACTAATTATTAATATTTAAACAACTTAAATATAATACAATATTATTTAAACACTAGAAAAATGAAAATAAAATTTCTAAAATTATAAAATAACTAAAAATAAGTTTTAAAATTAAAAATAAGTGTTTTTGTCTTTTTGTGGATTTTCTATTAACTAATTACTAATTAATTATTAATTATCTAATTAAACTGTTTTAAATTAAGAAAAATAGAAAATGAACAGTAAAAATTACAAGAAAATTTTTAAAATTATTTTACATTATATAAAAGCTAGAAAAAATATAAAAACTAGGTTTTACTTGATAAAAACTAATTATGCTATTTAAAACTAATTATTAATTAATAATTAATAAAATTAAGATTAATTCTAATAAATACTAAATGACAAAATAAAAATCTGAAAAAATTATTATAAATACTTTAATATAAGAGGAATTTAAGAAAAATATAAAATAGCTAAGTACTTAATAAAAATCTAAAAATGAAAAATAAAATTTAAATAAAATTAAATAGAAACTATCACTTAAAATTACTTAGTTTTTTCTAGATTTTTATTTTAGAAACTTGATTTATACTTAAAAATGGAAAACTTTTACAAACACAATAGGCTAGGAACTCCAAGATAAGCACTTTGAGTGCTTAACTCCTAAACAGTTTGACTTTTGGTCAAACTAGCCCAAGATAAGCTTGAATAAGCTACTAGGGGGACACAAGCCATTGATTAAGCTGAAAATTACTTAAGTGAACTTGAATGAGGCTATATTAACAAAAAAAAATAACACAGATAAGCTAAGAATAAGCTGATAAGCACTTACAAGTTCACTGAGGCACAAACAATCTAGCAGTCAACTTCAAGGGCAAAACAAGCTGATGATATAAGCTTATCAGCTCAAGGTGAGGACTGAGGTTGCAACTAGGGGTGGCAGGCTTTCTAAAAATTCCAAGCTCACCCAGTGGGACCCACTGGTAAGCTTTTGAAGAGCTTATGAAAAAGCATGTGTACACTGGTTACTCAGCACACAAAGGGTAATGGGACAAGCTAAAAGCTTCCAGCAGGCTTATCAAATAAGCTGATAAGCTCAAAATAAGTTCAAATCCTACAAGCTGGGTAGAAGGGCATCCCAAAAAACTAAAGTTCACCTAGTGGGCCCCACCAATGAGACCTGTGAGAGCTTTGGAAGTTGGGGTGATGAGTCTGATAAGCTGTAGCAGGGCATAAGCATGCCCTGCAGGGTAGATTAAGCACTTGAATAAGCCATACATAAAATTACTAAAAATAATCTGATGGTGGGATCTAAAAGTTTAGCTGGGCAACTTTAACTTCTAAAAGTTTCAAGTTCCAATTCTAAGCCTAAAATTCATGAAAATTCCATCTAAAATTGTTTTTCTGCTGAAACTTGCAATTTTGACTATATTGAGATGTAAACTAGTTTGACTATGGTGAATTTCTAATGAACCTAGGTTGCTAATTATGATGTAATTACCTAATATAAGACTACAATGAGTAAGAAAACCAAGTTTTAAACCTAAACAAAGATGATGTTTATCCAAAGTCACAAAAGTTAAGCATTTAGGGGAGATTACATAGAATCTTGACTTTTGACAAAAGAACACGAGTATTTATACTACCACTGGTCTAATGGAACCTATTATGACATCTTTGAACCAAAAACAATATCAACAAACTACTGGTACACAGAGATAATCCCAGAACCAAACACCCCCTTATGTAGGCTGATTATGAGATTTTCAAAACATGAGGTTGATTTTACTTAATAAAATGAAAAATAACTACAGTCCTAGTTATAATATAATTAGAAAAGCAGTAAGGAACTAAGGATAAGCAGTCTACAATAAGCTAACACTAATAAGCTAAATGGGCTATTATGAAACAGTTAACCTGTACTCTAAACTATACCCTTATAAACTATAATCTAAGCATACTTATCATATAATAGATGCAATAAGCAAATAGAAATAGAAGAAAGCACAATTAAGTAGTTTGATAAGCTGATGTGCAATTGAAATTTTAGAAATGGCTCACAATGTTTTCAAGCTCACAATCATGAAACCAAGATCTGCATTATCATACCTATTGAATCCCCACAGATTCTCTAAACCATATTCATCACTTCTTCCTCCCTTTCTTCTTGATTTCAATATTTTTATTTTGTTTTCTATATTTTTTTTATATATTTTCTTCTATTTTTAATCAGACTGAAATTAAACTGAAAGTTGGAATTCTGAATTTTAACATTTATATTAATCAAAATTAACAAGTTACAATACTGAAAACTTAGAATTACAATAACTTTGAAAATAACTAAATTAAACTAAAATCTACTAAACTGCTCCAAAGCTCCTCTTTGCCTTTTATAGCTCCCCATTAGGGTTTGGGGGGGGGGGGGGTCCCTTGGACTTTTCCCAGCTATCTTCACAACCCTTGGATGACAAGAATGAATCCTGACCCTTTAAACTTTTTTGGCGCCCAATTGACTTTGGCGTTTTCCCTCTGATTACTTGATGCCAGATGAGTAGTTTGGAGTTTAGTGTTTGTTTGAGGTGCTTAGGAGGGGTGGATAAGGTATAGGGGTGATGATGGAAGGTGTGGAATGTTTGCAGGGTTGCAGAGATGAGGTGGAAGGAAGGGGTCAAAGGTTTGGGGGTTGACTGAGATTATTATAAAACGGGGTATTAGTTTATTAGGAGTGGGCTTGGTGGAAGACTTGGGCCAAGGTTTGGTTTGGAGTGGGCTGGGAGTAGATTGGGTTTTATTATTTGGATTAAAGGAGTAGTAGTATTTAGGATCCGTATGGTTTGTAGTGAAATTTCACACAAGGACCAATTATGTAATTTCCAGAAGTTTGAGGGGCTGGTTGTGTACATCTTTCCAATATTACAAAAGGGTGAAACTGTCCAAGGTTGAATAATACAAGGTCCAATTTTTGATTTTTTCAATATTTTAATCCCGGGGACCAAAACTGTAAAACTCTGAAACTTGGAGGATCAAAATTGCCAATGTTAAAAAGTTGAAACAAGGATTATTTTTGACACATGTGAATAGTACAAGGGCAATTTTTTGATAATTTTTATATTTCAAAACCCCATGGACCATTTGTGTAATTTTCCAAACTGCAGGGACCATTTTTGCCAAATTGCAAAGTACAGGGACCAAACATGTAGTTTTCTCAAACTTTTTACCCAAGGATTGTTTTTCATAATTTTTGACTTTTCCATGCCTTGGGTTGACTTTTCTTTCGTTTTAAACTTCTAGGGACTAGTTTTGTCAATTTTTGAAACTTGAGGGACTGAAACTGCCAATTGTGCAAACTTTGTTCGTTTTTCATTTGTTTTTAAACGTTTTGCATCTAAAACATATAAAACACACTTTTGAGATAATTTTAGTATTTTGATGCATTATTGGGTGTTTTTGGATGTTTTGGCAGTACAGATACGACAAAAATGATGAGTATTTACACACTCATCAAGCATAAAAGTGAAGAAAACGGCAAAGTCTCAATTTTCCATGCTGGGAACAGTACATGAAGGCGTCAAGAGTAAATTCATTACGGCGTCAAACCTCAAGAATTAAAATCCGTAGTTGATGACGGCGTCACACACAGGGCGTCAAGAGTAATTTGTGTGACGGCCTAGGCCTTGACGGCGTCAGAAGTAGATCAAGGCCGTCCGAGGAAGTATTTGGCGGCGAGATGACGGCGTCACACCTTTGTTCTTGACGCCGTCATCCCTATTTTCCTATATATAGTTTTTTAGTTTTTCACATTAGAAAAAAGGAGAAGTTTTGGAGAAACCCTAAAGACGATTTTGGTGCAACTTTTACAGGTTTTTCAAGGGTTCCAAACCCTTGAGACCTTGCATTGTAATTGAGATAAGTGTTCTTCTAATTCAATCAATATGTCTATGTGTTGGTTGTCTATATCTTGTTCTTGTCTCAATTCCATTATGCTAGGCTAGATCTCTTTTGTGTTTGCTTAGATCTAATGAAACCTAGATATTGATTATGTGTTGATTACTTGTTTATTCTTGTCTTGGATGAATGATTTATATGTTAAGCTTAAGAAAACTGGCAGATCTCCAAATGGTAACATGCTTGAACGTCTTAAGAAACATGAACCGAGGCGTACTAGGTCTTTATTGGTTGTATTTAATGCATGAGCTACTGTTTACAATCCCTATAGTTGTGCTGGGCATGGTGTAGGAGGAGATAAGAGCTCATAGAATTGGGGAGTTATGTATGCCACCCCATGAATGGTATTAAGGAATACAATCCGTCATCCATACAATTATAACAAGTAATTAACATGTAAAAGATATCTAGGGAGTAGTGAAATCTAAGTAAACACATTTTCTCCAATTACTGCTCACAACTTTAGTATAATTAGCTTATTTACATTTTTAGTATTTTATTTTGATTGCATCTTAGTTTTGGGTTAGTTGAATAGCAACTAATTCCGCCCACTCTTTCAAACCCCGAGATTTTAATTGCTTTCCATAAAATATAAAAACACAAAAATAATCATCCCTCACCTTTAGAACTAATAATTAGGCTTTCTAATCCTAGCGACACTATTCCTAAGCTGAACGATCAATCCCACGGTACTTGTCACTATACTATACTACAACGATCAGGTACACTGCCTGGTGGGGGTTGTAAGCTTCTCGAGATCCCTCGAGAGGTAAAGCCTGTTGCGATTCCCACGCATCAAGTTTTTGGCACCGCAGCCCGGGGAATAGTTATTGTCTAGGTTAGGATTTCTTTTTATTAGGTCTACTTGCTAGATTCCTTTCTAGTAAGATTTTATTTTTATTTTTAGGTCTTCTTTAGTCTATCTTATTTCTTTGTGTTTTTGTTCGTACTTGTGTGGTCTTTATGGAATCAGAGAGTCGCCATTTAGAAATTAGCAAGAGGCTTATTGCGCATAAAAGAATAAAGAGAGAAGCTAACACATGTAAGAAATTCATTAAGCCTCTCCAAATGAAAATTGAGTTCACAAACTTCGCTCCAACCCCGGATGAATTAAGTTATCACAAGTTCATCTTACAACATCCTTGCCCCTCGAAATATAGAAAGACACCGTGGATTAGGAGGCATAACTTCAGGAACATTAAGATTCCCTGCATGATTGGGTACATGTCTAGAGAGCATACATACATTGACTTAAAAGTACCCATGAATATCATGTCTAGGCTCTATTACAATTGGATAATGAACGAAAGATTAAGCCCTAGAAAAGACCCTTACAATTCTAATAGGTTATGTAACTTTGTTAGGAGAGTTAATGGGATACACATCTTTTTAGGAAATTTTACTTATCAATGTGACTTTATAATCCTAGAAGATGTCAGAGGCATTATTGATCTACACCTTGGAGAAGTAGTTTTAGGACAACCTTTTGTTGAGAAAACTAAGATGTATTACGACCATGAGAAGGGGATAGCTCAGTTTACTGATGGGATGGAGAAGGTCACTTTTACGATGCCTCACATGAAGGAGGAATTAAAAGGCATCAAGAATCTACAGATTGATGAAATTCGACCTTATGAGGTTAAGGAAGATGGAATCACTGATGAAGCCTATTGTGAGAGGAGGAGAACTTATTATTCGGGTTGCATGAATCTAGGCCCGGAATACAAGTGTGATGAGAATTGGGTTAGATGTTTTGAGTTAGCACAAAAGTGGGAAAGGAAAACGTAACCCATGACCTTGAGTCTAGCTACAAGACTCGTAAATAAAGAAAAGCGCTTCTTGGGAGGCAACCCATGTTTTGTGTGATTTTATTTGTTTGATTGTTATTTGCTTCCGTATGCATGTTTAGTTTTTATTGTTTGTTGATCATGTCTCGAAACTAAAAAGTGGAAATACTTTACTATGTTGTTTGGCCTAGTCTTAACTCCAACCTAAAAGTATTTTTGCAAAAGATAAGTGTACGGGGAAACCCCAAATATGTTTTCAAGAAACAAACCGATCATGATTCTCCACAATATTAAATGAACATGTATATTCGTATTTGTTAGAGTCAAATGCTTGTATTGAGTCATAATGAAGTTTTGCAAGATTTTCCAGGAAGTAGGACCAAGTTTTTCCAGAAATTTTCCGGAAACTTAACATAAGAATTTCTGCAGGTCCATTCTGACGGCGTCATGAGTTTACTCTTGACGGCGTCAGGAGTTAAAATCTGGAAATTTTACCGGTTTTGTTTTTCTAACGGAGTCTTATGGTTTTTGTGAATTATTAAGTTTTATAATCTCCAGGAAATCTGCAAACTTCATTCCACAAGCATTATATCTTACTTTGTTTTCTAGGATTTAGTAACTTATATAGGATGCCGCCGATTTTACGCGAGGTTGTCTTGTCTATTTTGTCACGATTTACAGGTTATGTTTGATAAGGAGATGATTTGTATTCTGGAAGGGAAGCTTTGATTGTTCATTTTCTTGGAGGAAGATCTAATCTGGCTAACCTATAATCCATACCGAGCGAATCAGGGGAGTATTTGATTTCATTCTCTTTACTTTTTCACTTTTACATTCTTTACTTGAACATTGGGGACAATGTTCATCTTAAGTGTAAGGAGAAGGTAAAAAGATGATACCTTACATATGCACTTTCGCTTGAGTTTGTTTTGTTTAATAGTAGATGTGTAATAAAACTATGAGAAATACTTGTTAGTGTAATTTTAGTGCCAAATTTAAATTTTTTTACAACATTTAGGAGTGAAACTTTAGCCATAGCAAGCGTCTCATGGATAGGAGATTGTATGACTAGCACATAACCGTATATTCAGAAAATTTTTCCACCCAAATATGTGAGATTCGCCTTTAGATTTGATAGGAAAAGCATTCATTATTAGTGCTTATGAGTGTACCGGTAGCATTTAGATTCTAGAACTTGCGTTAGTGATGCATCCCGAGACCGCTAGTGAGACTACATTCGTGTGGTAGGATTTACTAAATGATAAGAGGCATTAGGATCACCCTTGTGTTAAACCCGTATCATAATTACTTGACCATTTAAGTCATATTACTTGGCTAGTTAAGTCAACTAATTTTTCCTACACCCTTAGCGTTGTACTCATTTTTAGTACACGAAACCCCTAGTACACCCCTCCGAGCCTATCTTTTCGTTTCTAACTTTAAGCATTTTACTTAAAGGAAGAATTTGTTACACCCCACGTAAATGTACAACCAAATCGCCTTAGCCTTCCGTGTATGCGCTCATCTTTAGTGCATTATTGTTATTTGTTAAACCCTAAGTTAACTTTCTAATTGATTACATGGTTGCTATGTCGAGTCATATCCTTGTACATATTGTTTTGGGACGATTGGAACTCATGGGTAAGTACTTATTTTATGGAGTAATGGGGAAGAACATCATTTATTACCCTCATATGTACGTTAATCTTAAAAGTGCTCCAAGTGTTTTGATTTTCTTAATTCGAGTCATTAGATTAGTTAAATGTAAAGTATGTAAAGATTCAAGTGTAAGGGGAATTCTCATCCCCTATGATGTATTATTTTGGATGGTAGGGTAAGAGTGTATGTAAAAATATATATATATATATATATATATATATATATATATATATATATATATATATATATATATATATATAGAAAAATCGAGAAAAAGAAAAAGAAAAAGAAAATAGAAAAAGGAAAAAGAGAAAAAACATACGGACTACCATCCCGTTTCATTTTATGTTCATTTTATGTTTTTGTTATTTCTCATTTATTAGCTTAAGTCGAGTCTAGTCTTGGCTTAGCAACGCCATATTGTACATGTAATTAACCAAGATTGTTAACTCGCCACCAGTAAAACTTCCTTTATCCAACAAAACCGTGTAATTCATATCCCTATACCTAACGTTACAACCCTTTAAAAGACCTCTTTGATAGTTTATCCTAGGTGCTTACGCCATGTGGTGGAGGTTTGATCATTTCCCAAGCCTATTGTAATCTATTTTGCTATGACAGGTAGTGAGAGATATCTTCCATTTCCATAATGTTATATTACTTTATTACACCCGAGAGATGTGAGTATTTAAACACTATTTGTGAGGTGCTTGTGTATGACCTCCATGATTGTCTATTGGTCTTTAGTGGAATGATTATTTGTTGTAATTACTTTTATATTAGTGTTAAATGACCCATAACTTGTCTTTTGAGTATAATAAAAGCGCATTTGCTTGAGGACAAGCAAATCTCAAGTGTAAGGGTATATGATGAGGCGAAAAATGATCCGTTTTTAGGGGGTCATTTAAGCCCGAATCCGAATTTATTTGATCAAATATTGCCCTAAATCGTTCCTTTTGTGATTTTAGGTACTTGGAGAGTGAATTCTGGAAAAGAAGCCATTTTGGACGTTTTTGGAGCATAAAAGTGAAGAAAATGGCAAAGTCTCAATTTTCCATGCTGGGAACAGTACATGAAGGCGTCAAGAGTAAATTCATGACGGTGTCAAACCTCAAGAATTAAAATCCGTAGTTGATGACGGCGTCACACACAGGGCGTCAAGAGTAATTTGTGTGGCGGCCTAGGCCTTGACGGCGTCAGAAGTAGATCAAGGCCGTCCGAGGAAGTATTTGGCGGCGAGATGACGGCGTCACACCTTTGTTCTTGACGCCGTCATCCCTATTTTCCTATATATAGTTTTCTAGTTTTTCACATTAGAAAAAAGGAGAAGTTTTGGAGAAACCCTAAAGACGATTTTGGTGCAACTTTTACAGGTTTTTCAAGGGTTCCAAACCCTTGAGACCTTGCATTGTAATTGAGATAAGTGTTCTTCTAATTCAATCAATATGTCTATGTGTTGGTTGTCTATATCTTGTTCTTGTCTCAATTCCATTATGCTAGGCTAGATCTCTTTTGTGTTTGCTTAGATCTAATGAAACCTAGATATTGATTATGTGTTGATTACTTGTTTATTCTTGTCTTGGATGAATGATTTATATGTTAGGCTTAAGAAAACTGGCAGATCTCCAAATGGTAACATGCTTGAACGTCTTAAGAAACATGAACCGAGGCGTACTAGGTCTTTATGGGTTGTATTTAATGCATGAGCCACTGTTTACAATCCCTATAGTTGTGCTGGGCATGGTGTAGGAGGAGATAAGAGCTCATAGAATTGGGGAGTTATGTATGCCACCCCATGAATGGTATTAAGGAATACAATCCGTCATCCATACAATTATAACAAGTAATTAACGTGTAAAAGATATCTAGGGAGTAGTGAAATCTAAGTAAATACATTTTCTCCAATTACTGCTCACAACTTTAGTATAATTAGCTTATTTACATTTTTAGTATTTTATTTTGATTGCATCTTAGTTTTGGGTTAGTTGAATAGCAACTAATTCCGCCCACTCTTTCAAACCCCGAGATTTTAATTGCTTTCCATAAAATATAAAAACAAAAAAATAATCATCCCTCACCTTTAGAACTAGTAATTAGGCTTTCTAATCCTAGCGACACTATTCCTAAGCTGAACGATCAATCCCCCGGTACTTGTCACTATACTATACTACAACGATCAGGTACACTGCCTGGTGCGGGTTGTAAGCTTCTCGAGATCCCTCGAGAGGTAAAGCCTGTTGCGATTCCCACGCATCAAAGAGCTTTAATCTTCTTTCCCAATTGCAATTCTACTTCTGCTTTGAAAACTTTAAATGTTTCAAACACCTCATGTTTATGCTTAAGCAAATAAACATAACCATAACGGCTTAAATCATCCGTAAAAGTTAAGAAGTAGACAGCACCTCTCCTTGACACATGTCTAAGTGGTCCACATACATCCGTGTGTATCAAACCAAGTAGATCTGAAGCTCTTTCCATATTATTATGAAAAGGTTTCTTCGTCATCTTCCCAGAAATACAAGATTCGCATTTATCAAATGACTCATCATTGATATTATTCAAAAGCGCTTCACGTTGCAGCTTTTGCATGCGAATCTTGCCTATATGGGCAAGTCTACAGTGCCAAAGGTAAGACGAATTCAAGTCATACTTCATTCTCTTACTTATGATGTACATCGAATTATTATTATTGTTGGAAGTCATACAATTATTCATATCAATTTCAAACACACCATTCACAGCAACAGCATTAAAATAAAATACACCATTTAAAGAAACAGAAATTTTATTGCCATCAATAGTATGAGAAAAACCAAGATCCAACAAACATGAAAAGGAAACAACACCTCTAATTATAGAAGGTGCATAATGACAATTTTTTAAACAAAGTACTAAACCCGAAGGTAAAACTAAATCAAACATTCATATGACTTCAACTGCTGCTTGTGCTCCATTTCCCACATGCAAAAATTGCTCCCCATAAGCTAGTCTCCTTTCCTCTCTAAACCCCTGCAGTGTATTACAAATATTAATACCACATCCAGTATCATATACCCAGGAATTTAATTTATGAGATAAAGTAAATAATTCAATGACAAATAAGTTACCTGAAGTACTGGCACCCATGTGCCCAGTCTTCTTAACCTTATTGTTTCGCAAGTCATCGAGATAAAGAGGACAATTCCTCTTCCAATGGCCCATCACCTTGCAGTAATGGCATCCTTGATCCTTCTTTGGATTATTCTTGACAGGAGGGTTCTTCTTAGGTTGAGGTGGTTGATAAGCCATAACCTGCTTATTCTTATCAGCCTTCATCTTTCCTTTACCCTTCTTCTTCTTCGCATTTGGCTTGTTAATTCTACCCCCTTGTATAGCAAGAACTTGGGGCGTAGGAGCCTTTGGTGTCAACCCTTTCTCATAATCAATGAGCAGTGCGTGCAATTCACTTACTGTCTTCCCCACGCAATGCATATTGAAGTTCCTCACAAAACCATTAAAATCCTTGTTAAGGGACCTATTGATTAAGTTCACAGCCATATCATTGTCATAGGGTTTCTTAAGTGTTTGTAGTTGATCCATGAAACTTTTCATCTTCAACACATGAGCACTCACAGGTTCACCATTCCCTTGCTTACAACCATGTAGAGCCTCCATCAAATCGTAAATCTCTACATTTGATGGTTTCTCATAGAGTTTCTTGAGTTCATCAATCATGTTCATGGGGAAATACTCCTCAAACTGCCTTTGAAGAGGTGTGGATATCGCCCCTAACATCATTGCGGCCACATCAATATGTTCCTTGCAATCAAGATTCCATTTGGCCTTAGCAGTATCAGTTGCTGCCACGCCTTCAGGTTCAGCAGGACAAGGCGTTTTCAAGATTTCAAGTTGACCAGTCACTCGCAGGACAATCCTTAGTGAACGATACCAATCATTGAAATTTTCCGAGCCAGTCAATTTTTCTCGTTCAAAATAAGTTTTGAACACAGAACGAAAGTTGGTGTTATCAGTTTCAGCCATTTCTACAGATAAAGAAAGTTCAAAACATTAGTATTTTTGATAATACAATTTTTCAAGAAAATTAAAATACCCAAGAAAAAAAATCCATAGAATAATCTTGAAAACTAGGATCCTCCATAAACATAGTTTCATCACATCAGTTGATCTGCTAGTAATGAAAGTACAAAATGAGGTAACTTGTCGTACAAGTAATTGGCATAACTTTTGTCCAATTCCTAGACATATGGGATTTACAATCACAAAACATTTGTATTGTAAGCATGTTTAGTCCCCATCTTAATGCCTTGAGTCCAAGATCTCACTTACTACTCAATTTAAGTATTCTAATTTAAAAACTGCAAACTCACAAATCCATCACATCAGTTGATCTGCTAGCAATGAATTTATGAAATTTACCTCTCCATTGCAATCTCGCCAAGTTCTCACATGACGTAAATTACAACTTAAAGTGTTCTTAATTAGATGGCATTCGACTTAATTTTATAAGGGTATTAATATTTTGATGTGATCAAAATAATGTATGAAGAAGCATGCATACAACTTCATAACATTGGTTTTACAAAACATTTTTATTACCAATTCGCTAAGAGTAAAATAACAAAGTTTTGATTGAGGTATCGGGTTCACCAATTAAAGAATAACCATCAATTATCGTCCACTATATCGTACTTTTGCATAAGCCCGAAAGCTTAGTGTTTCGGATAATCATTGTGGAATTGTGGATTATTCACCCTTAAGATGACAATGTACATGTAATGGTTGTTCGGTAAGTCTAATTTACACACAAACGAGCGTTAAGACAGAATATTGTCTCTCTAAGGCCACAATTTAATGCGTTGCCATCCTTATACCCATCTTATAGTGTGTAAATGATGAGTGTGTAAATACTCATCATTTCTGTTACATTTAAGCTGCAAAAACATATGAAAACACACAGGAATGCCTTGAAATACATAAAATTATCCTTGGATTGTGTTTTTATGCAAAAGGATTGAAAACTGATGAAAAACAAAACATTTCACATAATTTACAGTTTCAGTCCCTGAACTTTGGAAAATTGACAAAACTAGTCCCTGGTAAATCAAAACTTGTACAAATATCATCAAAGGTCCTTAGGGATTCATAAGTTTTCAAGAAAAGTCCTTTAAAGTTTAAAAATTGCAAAATGGCAACTTTGGTCCCTCAACTTTGAAAAGTGTCAAAAATAGTCCCTAAGGTTTTGAAAATAAGAAAATAATAAAAATAAACCTTATACTATTCTAAATTGACAAAATTGGTCCTTATGATAACTTTTGAGAAGATACAAATTCAACCCTTCAAAAATCAGAAAATTACAGAATAGGTCCCTGGAGTTTGTGGAATTGGCAGATTTGGTCCCTAAGGTTTAAAATAATAAAATTTATATTTGTGGTCCTTGTACTAATGGTTAATTGCAGGTTCAGTCCTTATTTGAAGTTTAGAAAAATCACAAACAAGCCCCTCAACTTTACCTATATTACACATTTGGTCCTTGTGATTTTCTAAGCTAAAAAACCAACCGGACCCTATTAAAAATAAAAACCCAACACCAAATCCAGATCCAGTCCACAAGGCCCAAACATAAGCCCACCCAACACCCCTTAGTTATTAAAACCGGGTCAAACGGTCAAAATACCACCACCCCCGCTTTCCACTGTTCATCGTCCTCACAAAGCCCCCAAACCTGAAACCAGGGTGGTTTCAGCCACCTTGCACCTCCACCTCACCACCAACTCCCTTCCACCACCCTACACCCATCCCATCCACAATAAATGCACTTCTCACCCAAAATTCCCTCCAAACCAGTTCCAATCCCCTGTTTTCTTCCATAACACCCCAACTAGCAAAAATATCTCCCAAACTTGTTCCTTACACTTCTATTACAATCCAAAATGCTTTAATTGTTCTATAACAGCTCATAGCCACGTGTTCCATTTTTGGCGCCATTTTCAAGTTTAAACGGTCAAGATTAATTTGACTCAATCAAGGGCCTAGATGAAGTGGGATGAGATATTTGTTCAAGTGGGATGAAAACAGGTGATAAATACAGAGGAAGACAGAAGAGGAACTCATCATAATTTGTACTTTAGTTTATGATAAAAGTAGCATAATTAATCTAGTTGTATCACTAGTGTAATCTTCATTTCTGTTTCAAAAGTGTTTGTTAACTTTGCTAAAGTGTAATAAACAGCTTGTGTTACTTGTATCAATCTATCTTTCAGTTTTCAATAATTTCTACTTTGTCCCATTTTTATTTCAAGTCTCTTAATTTTCAGTTGAATAATTGTTGTTTAGAGGACTCAAAATAACACTACTAAACTCTCAGTAAGCTTTAGCAAGCTTTTAAGTCATTTGAACAAGCAATAATTCATAATTAGGAAAATTCCATAGAAAATAGAAAATAATTAAAAAAAATAAAGGTTACTGTAGAAGAAGCTTGGAGCAAGTGCTATTCTGGATTTCCTTGGTTATAGTGCTTAGTGGTAAGCTATAGGAAGGTTCTCAGTCCTTGGTTCTGTGTGTTCATCTTATTTCCAAATTGTAAGTATTTTCTTGATTTTTGGCATTTACTGTATTAGTTGTTAATTTAGCTTAATTCTTCTTGTTTTATGCTTAGTTGTTAGTAATTAGTGGTAATCTAGTGTAATATTGGTAGTTTGTTTGTTGGAAGTCTCAATAGTTAGTTATTATAGTTAGACAGTTAAAATAGTATAGTAGTGATTCTTAGGTTCTAGTTGTTGTTTACTGTGTAATTGTGCTTATCTAGTCTTAGTTCATCATAATTAAGTGTTAAGATTCAATTTTATGATCTAATTCAGTGTCGTGTAACACTAATCACAAAAACAGTCTTGCTATAGAGTGTTTGGATCAAGCTGCCTATCTGAGTTAGTGCATGTTATTGTTTCTGAATCTTGTTTCTACATGTTAGTTTAGATCACAATAGTCCATATCTGTCATAACATATAGGTCTTAATAGTTAAAAAGTCAAAATAGAACTCAATCTAATCTAGCTGTTAACTGTTAGTGTAAATCAGTCCCATAATCTTCATAATAGCTTAAAACTTTGAAACTTAGCTTAATTCAACCTTATTATAGCTTAATACAACTTAAGTAATCAGTAAATTAGGATCAAAGCTCAAATTAGTCAAACTTAGTGTTAAAATTAAAAAGTCAATTTTCAGTCACAAGAATTTTTGAATAAACTTTGGAATTAAATTGTGAGATTGTTAATTGATATTAGAACTTGAGCTTGTAGGATAATTTAGTCTTGTTGCTGATCTCTTTGTTATTATTTTTATTAATTTTTTATCTAGCTGATTAAGAGCTTAATTAGTGCTTAACTTTTGGTGATTCTTCATAGACCTCCCCTGTGCACAGGTTTGACACCCAATTTCACAAGCTTACATAAGCTTGTTTATTGAGTGTTGATCTGAGTATATTGGATCTTTGTGATGCCCATGTGGCTATTTATCTGATCTAAGTGATTATTTGCTTTTAATTACTTATCTGAACTGCTTATTCTACTTAAACTTGTGCTATCAAAATAACTTAAACACTGATCACTCAGTGTAAACAAGCAAAACCACAAGCCCATCATAAGCTCATCACTGAGCTTTGGCTTGTGATCTTTGGCTCATTAAGAAGCTAAGTAGCTAATCTATCAAGTTCAAGCTTTTATTTTCATTTTCAAGTCCTTTTACTAGGGCTGCATCTCAGCTTAAGCTTGTTCATTCACTCAGTTCTTTGAGTGACTCAGTCAAACCACCAAACTTCATAAGCCCTCAATAAGCTACCCAGTGGTCCCCATTGGTCAAGCTTTGGTATTTTGGAATCCTTACCAGCCCTACTTTAAACTTCAACATTCAATAAGTCCTCTTGAGCTTATTACATAAGCTAAATTTGACCATTTTGGTTGTCTGTTTGGGTGTTTGGATCTCAGTTTATTGGAAGTGCTTATAAGCTTTTCACAAGCTTATTAGCTTAATCCAGTGAACACACTTGTTCATAATTATTAATATACCATATATACATAGTACTAATCTTTTTATTTTCTTTATTAAGCTTGTTTTAAAGCTTTTACCAAGCTTACTAGCTCATTTTCACTCACTCAGTCAACTGAGTGAATCAGACTTGGACCCCTCACTTCCCAAGCTCTTTCTGAGCTTATCAGTGGGTCCCACACCCTAAATCTTGGTTCTTCCAACCCCCCTCCTACCAGGCTTGAACCCTTGACCCTTTGGTTGACCTGTACACCACTGGGACCCACCTTAAATCATCTTGGAAATCTGTCCCATTTCTGTCTCAGTCACCATATAAGCAATTGCTTATTTCAGCTTTTTAGCTTATCCATTGAGCTTATATCAACAAATCTAGCTTATTTAAGTTAAAATATCTTAGGTGAACCAGGTTTCACCCTTGTGGACCCCACACAAGCTCAGTTGAGCTTATTTCTTGTCATAGTCAAACTTTGGTCAACTGTCTTAATAATAAGCTTATACACAGCTTATTAATAGTTTATAAAATTATTGCTTTCACAAAAGTTAGTTATTTTTAGGTATAAAATAGGTTGGTAAAAGAAAATTCAAGAAAAACAAATATAAAATTAAGTGATAGTTTCTATTTAATTCAATTTAATTTTAATTTTCATTTTTAGATTTTTATTAAGTAAATTGTGTTTTTATATTTTTATTAATTTCCTTATAGGTTAAAGTATTTTTAATAATTTTCTCAGATTTTTATTTTGTAATTTAGTATTTATTATAATTAATATTAGTTTATTTAATAATTAAATAATAAATAAGAATTAAATAGCATAATATATTTTTATAAGGTAACACCTATATTTTATATTTTTCCTAGCTTCTATAAGTCATAAAATAATTTTAGAAATTTTCTTGTGATTTATACTGTTCATTTACTAGTTTTCATAATTTAATTAGTTTAATTAGATATTAATCAATAAATATAATAATAATTAGTAAAGTAAATTAAAAATACATAATATAAACTTTTTATAATTTTTTTAGGATTCCTATGATGGTTAATTAGATATATAAAATTTTTCATAATTATCTAAGTCTTTTTAGTAATTATAAATAAGTTAATCAATATAATTAGTTAAATAATAAATAAATAATAAATAATTAATAATAGATAGATAAATAGTGTGAAAAATATAATTTTAATTTTAAAATAAGTTTTATAATATTTTAGATTTTTAGAAACTTTAATTTTAATTTTCTAGACTTATTTTACATTTTCATAATTATTAGTTAATTGTTAAATAATTAATAATAGTTATTAAATATAAATAATTAATTAAATAGTTTTTAATTAATAAATAAATATTTTAAATTTATTTAATTTGTATTTAAGCCCCTAAGGCTTATAAAATCCTACTATAAGTTAAAGTTGTTTTTGTTTACGTTTAATTAATAAACGTTTACGTTTTCAGTTCCTTTTTCACTTGTACTTATCTGATTTCACGCATTAGTTGATATAGCTTATTAAAGCTATTCACTCTTATATTTCAGTAGTACAATCACTTAAACCCTTTTCTTGTTCAATTCACCTGATCTCAAAGTCGTTTTATTTCAGATTTCACATCTCGTTGGGATCTAACGATCCGGGGAAACACTAAACTCACCGGAGTATTGGTTTAGGCTGTTTGACTTATTGACCATTACTTGGTTGATATTATCTGACTGTTTAGCACCAATCAAAATTTGGCGCCGCTGCTGGGGAGGTGTGCTGCGTATTACGACTTTTTGAAATATCTGTGAGTTTGAATTTTCACACTTTGTTATATATCATCTTTTTGTTCATATTTTATTTTCTATTTGTAATTTCCCGTCACTCTAAGGATTCTTAGAGTCGTCTCTAGTGCATGTGCACTCGTTCTTCTAGGTCAATAAGCCCTTTACGTGAGCTTGTCAGAATTCCTCGAAGACGCCGTAGACGTTCTGCCCCAACAGCCGTATCTGAGGAACGTGCTGTTTCACCTAAGAAAGTTATGATGGCGGAAGACCGTCCGATGAATGAGCTTCTCCAAGCACCCATTGAGGGTTACGGAGACGCTATTGTTGTCCCAGCCATCGTGGCTGAATACTTTGAGCTCAAAACCGGGTTACTAAATCTAGTAACTTCAAGCCAATTTTATGGTTTTGAGAGGGATGATCCCCATGCTCATATTCGATGGTTTAATAAAATTACTTCAACCATCAAATACAAGAACGTCCCTTCCGAAGCAGTCAAACTTCTTCTTTTCCCATTTTCTCTTGAGGGAGCAGCCCGGATTTGGCTGGAAAAACAACCTCCTCGTTCAATACACTCATGGGAAGATTTAGTTACCAAATTTGTAAACGAATTTTTTCCCCCGTCCAGAACGACAAGTCTTAAAAATGAAATCATCAAATTTACTCAAAGGTTTGATGAATCGTTTGGTGACGCTTGGGATCGTTTCAAAGAACTGCTTCGTCGATGTCCTCATCATGGTTTCACTGAATTAATGCAAATTGACACGTTTTATAATGGTGTGAGTCAATCTGACCAAGATTCTCTCAATGCCTCCGCGGGAGGTAATTTTTTGAGCAAAACCACTAAAGAAGCTTTAGAAATCATTGAAAATAAGTCCAAAGTCCGCACTACACGCACAAAACCATATAACTCCCAAGTGAGTGCTGGTCCTTCTACTTCATCGCCCGTGAGTACTTCTAGCACCGATGCTAAGATAGATAAACTCACGGACGCCATTCAAGCTTTGGTTCTCTCAAACCAGAAAAAAGTCACTTTCACACAAAACCCTTCACATGCTGAAGTTAAAAAAGTGGAAGTTTGTGTCACTTGTGGTGGCCCACATGCTTACTACAATTGTACTGCCACCGATGGTAGTCCTTTTGAAGCCAATGCCCTAGCCGGTACTACAAATCAGGGAGGTAATCAATACCGTCCTCAAATGGAACCAAGTTACCGTGCTAACACACATATGGGACCACCCGGGTTTAATCAAAACCCAAATTTGCAAAACCGAAACCAGAACCAACCACGAATGAACCAAGGTTATCAAAACCAAGGGAATTTCCATTCTGGACAGAATCAAGGTTTCCACAATCAAGGAAACTTTAACAGAAACAATTTCAACCCCGGAAATCATTTTCAGGGAAATGGTAATCCAAATCAAGGGAATTTTCAGCCACAACAAGGTTATAATCAAAATAACCGTGTCCAAAATTTCCCTAACCAAACACAAGCCATTCTCCCAGCTCCACAACCATCATCCGATGAGTTGTTAAAGCAGTTCATGAAAACTCAAGAAGAGACAAACAGGTTGTTGGTCAGCCAGATTTCTGAAATTAAGAAATCTTTAAATGAACAACCCTCGGGCTCTAGAAAACTTCCGAGCAACACGATCGCAAACCCGAGGGGCGATGCAAAGGCGATCACGACCAGGAGCGGAGTTTCATATGATGGACCTACTGTTCCCACTACCCCTTCTTCTTCTTCTCCCAAGGTAGTGGAAAATAACGTCGAGGTAAATAAGGACGAAGTACTTCCTACTCATATGGGAGGTACCCAAGACGTCCCACCTCATGTTGTCCCGAAACCCAAACCAAAACCTAGAGTTGTTTTTGAACCCAATGATATTCCAGTTGAAACACCTCAGTCCAGACCTTCTACCTCCTCTATTCCTTACCCCTCACGCTTGAGTGAACAAAAGCTCCGTGAAAAAGCTAGTCACCAGATGGATAAATTCTTTCAAATCTTCCAAGATTTGCATTTTGACATTAGCTTTGCGTATGCTATTATTCTGATGCCCAAATTTGCATCGACAATCAAACACTTGTTAAGCAACAAGGAGAAACTGTTTGAAATGGCAAAGACTCACTTGAATGAGAACTACTCAGCAGTTCTCTTAAAGAAGCTTCCCGAGAAGCTGGGAGATCCTGGAAAATTTCTAATACCATGTGTATTTCCAGGAATGGTTGATTGCTATGCCTTGGCCGATCTTGGTGCAAGTATCAACCTAATGCCGTACTCAGTTTCGAAGAAACTTTCTCTTCCTGATCTTACTCCTACCTGCATGACTTTAGAGCTTGCAGACCGATCGATATCTCGTCCTCTCGGCATTGCCGAAGACGTGTTTGTGAAGGTAGGAGAATTTCATCTCCCCGCTGACTTTGTAGTGGTTGATTTCGATGCCGATCAAAGGGTCCCTCTCATTGTTGGGAGGGGTTTCCTTAGAACGGGACGTGCTCTTATCGATGTATTTGAGCAAGAAATCACTCTTCGTGTGGGTAATGAAGCTATTACATTTAACCTCGATCAAACCTCGAGGTACTCCTCCAATTATGATTCTGAAGCAGTTAATCAAATAGATATCATAGACATTGCTTCGGAGGAGTACTCTCAAGAGTTTCTTGGTTATTCTCATAATTCTGTGAGTGGGGATGCCACTCCATCATCTGAACCTATCATTTCCGACTCTTCCCCTTCTCTCACTCCGTTTGAGGGAAGTGATTTTCTTTTGGAAGAGGTCGAGGCTTTTCTCAAAAGTGATTCAGTTCCATCGGGAATTGATAACACTGAGATTGATCTGGAGGGAGATATTCTTCTCCTTGAGAGATTGCTAAACCAAGACAATTCTCCTCCACTCCCTCCCGTACAACTTCATAATCAGGAAATCAAATATGTTGAGGAAACTGATGATTTTCCTGAGGTCGAACTCAAGGACTTACCTCCTCATCTTGAATACGCATTCTTGGAGGGTGATGATAAATTACCCGTCATTATTGCTAAAGGTTTAAGTGTTGAGGAGAAGAGTGCTCTCATAAAGGTCTTGAAGTCAAACAAGCAAGCAATTGATTGGAAGCTCTCCGATATTAAGGGTATTAACCCAGATTTTTGTACACACAAAATCATGATGGAGGATGACTTCAAGCCTGCAGTGCAACATCAAAGAAGGGTGAATCCAAAAATCCATGATGTGATTAAACAAGAGGTTCTTAAACTTCTTGATGCAGGATTGATTTACCCTATCTCTGACAGTCCATGGGTTAGTCCCATTCATTGCGTCCCAAAAAAGGGTGGCATTACTGTTGTCACTAATGAGGAAAATGAGTTGATCCCAACTCGGCTGGTTACCGGATGGCGTGTTTGCATTGACTATCGTAAGTTAAATGACGCCACCCGCAAAGACCACTTTCCGCTGCCCTTTATGGACCAGATGCTTGAGAGATTAGCAGGGAACGAGTACTATTGTTTCCTTGATGGTTTCTCAGGATACTTCCAAATCCCCATTGATCCATCGGATCAAGAAAAGACTACCTTTACATGCCCTTATGGAACCTTTGCTTATAAACGTATGCCTTTTGGCTTATGTAATGCTCCAGGTACGTTCCAAAGGTGCATGATGGCTATATTCACCGACATGATCGGTAAAACTATGGAGGTCTTTATGGATGACTTTTCGGTCATTGGGGATTCATTCCAAACATGTCTCACCAATTTAGAAACAATGTTGAAAAGGTGTAAAGACACCAACCTATGTCTAAATTGGGAAAAGAGTCACTTTATGGTCAAAGAGGGCATTGTCCTCGGCCATAAGATTTCCAAGAATGGGATTGAGGTTGACAGAGCTAAGGTTGATGTCATTGCAAAACTGCCTCACCCTACTACCGTCAAAGGTATTAGGAGTTTCTTGGGTCATGCCGGTTTCTATCGTCGATTTATACAAGATTTTTCTAAAATCTCACGGCCTATGACTCATCTCCTTGAAAAGGATACTCCTTTTATCTTTTCACCAGAGTGCATCGAAGCTTTTGAAACATTAAAAAAAAAGCTTACTGAGGCACCCATTCTTATTGCCCCCGACTGGGATTTACCCTTCGAGCTTATGTGCGATGCAAGTGATTTTGCTATCGGTGCAGTCTTGGGGCAACGCAAAACGAAACACTTTCAGCCTATCCACTACGCAAGCAAAACTATGAACGAAGCTCAAACACATTACACCACTACAGAAAAAGAATTATTAGCTGTGGTGTATGCTTTTGAGAAATTTCGGACGTACTTAATCTTGACTAAAAGCGTAGTGTATACGGATCACTCGGCTCTTAAATATCTATTTGCAAAACAAGATGCAAAGCCGAGATTGCTCCGTTGGGTTCTCCTCCTCCAGGAATTTGATATCATTATTCGTGATAAAAAAGGAGCTGAGAACCTGGCTGCTGATCATTTGTCCCGATTAGAGAACCCTCATCAAAATGTGTATGAGAAAAAGGAAATAAATGAAACATTTCCTCTCGAAACACTTAATGCGGTTACTTTTCGCGGAGATTCTACTACCCCATGGTTTGCCGACTTCGCAAACTATCATGCGGGTAACTTTGTTGTGAAAGGGATGTCAACCCAACAGAAGAATAAATTCTTTAAGGATGTTAAACATTACTTCTGGGATGACCCTTACTTATTCAAAATCTGTGCGGATCAAGTCATCCGACGGTGTGTATATGGACAGGAAGCCACTGAAATTCTCAAGGCTTGCCATGCTGGACCCACTGGGGGACATCATAGTCCTAATTACACCGCCAAAAAGGTGTTTGATTCCGGATTCTTCTGGCCCACAATTTATAAAGATGCCCAAGATCTCATTAAAACCTGTGACGCTTGTCAGCGTCATGGAAACATTTCACAAAGAAATGAGATGCCACAAAATGCTATTCAAGTATGTGAAATATTTGATATCTGGGGCATTGACTTTATGGGGCCATTTTCATCATCCAGAGGAAACAAGTACATACTTGTGGCAGTTGATTATTTATCAAAGTGGGTTGAAGCAAAAGCTTTACACACAAATGATGCCCGAGTTGTAGTGAAATTCCTGAAATCTCTTTTTGCCCGTTTTGGAACCCCACGTGCTATTATAAGTGATCGTGGTACGCATTTCTGCAATGACAAATTTGATAAAGTCATGCAAAAGTATGGTGTAACCCACCGTCTTTCTACAGCGTATCACCCACAAATAAGTGGGCAAGTTGAGGTTTCAAATCGTGGTATCAAAAGGATACTTGAGAGGACTGTTGGTGAAAACCGTGCTGCCTGGTCGGATAAATTAGATGACGCACTATGGGCCTTTCGTACAGCTTATAAAACACCCATTGGGTGTACACCTTACAAGCTTGTGTACGGAAAAACATGTCATCTACCGATGGAACTTGAGCACAAAGCCTACTGGGCTTTGAAACATGCCAACTTTGACCTCAAAACTGCGGGTGATCACAGAAAAGTTCAAATGAATGAATTAAATGAACTACGTGATCAGGCTTACGAGAACTCTTTAATCTATAAAGAAAAAACAAAGAGAATACATGACTCAAAAATAAAGAACCGCGTTTTTAACGTTGGTGATCGAGTACTTCTCTTTAACTCTAGATTAAAGATTTTCTCGGGTAAATTAAAAACCCGTTGGACTGGTCCATTTACTATCACTAAGGTTTATCCATATGGTACCGTTGAGTTATCTCAAAATGACGGTCCATGTTTTAAAGTAAATGGCCATCGTGTGAAACACTACTTTGGAGAGGACATCCCAAACATGGTTGTCCCGGATCTCCAAACTTTCCCCAAGGACAATTAAATTCGGGGTCGAGTCAAGCTAGTGACTCGGGAATCAAAAACAAGCTACCTCATGGACAAATCAATTCGAGGTCGAGTCAAGCTAGTGACTCGGTAATCAAAAGCGTAGCAATATGGGTTTTCACTCATATTTCTGATTTCTTTCTCTTTTCTACCACCTAGTGTGGGGGAGATGCCCCCACATGTTGTATATATGTATATATCTTGAAAAAAAAAAAGAAAAAAAAAAAAGTTCAAAACAAAAGAAAAAAAAGTGAGTTTGTATGTAAATAGCCTAAAATAAAGGTTATTAATATTTCCTTCTTACGTTCTAAAGTATCGGTTTAACACCCGGTGTTTTGAATATTGAGGGCAATATTCATTTCTAAGTGTGGGGGGGGGGGGGGGGATTCTCACGAATTCAAACACATGTTCCATCAAGCACCCTCATTTGATCAAAATTTAAAGTTTTTTCACACTTAGAAATGCAATAAATGGTATCAATCCTCCATGTCTAACCCACAACAGGATTGGCTAGTCCAGGAGCAAACGGCTCTTGGTAAAGACATCTCAAAACCGTTGATGGCTTGCAATTTGCCAAAAATTGTATGGTTCCTCAACTCCCCATTATCCTAAAAAGCTAATGAGTTGGCTAGCCCGCAAGATTATGGCTTGTGGTAAAGGCCGTAGAAAATCCATAATTGGTAATTAGCTCACCAAGATGTTGACTATTCCATCAAGAGTTGGCTAGTCCAGAAGCAAACGGCTTCTGGTAAAGATAAATCAAATCCGTTGACAGCTGGTGGTTTGCTAAAAATCACACGGTTATCAGGTGTGCCACAGTTCTTACACCTGGCTACTCCAGAAGTGATGGCTTTTGGTAAAGAGTAAAAATCCATTAATTTTTTCTCAAAATAGATTGCTAGGGACTAGCAATAGTTTAGTGTGGGGGATTGATGGGTGTGTAAATACTCATCATTTCTGTTACATTTAAGCTGCAAAAACATATGAAAACACACAGGAATGCCTTGAAATACATAAAATTATCCCTGGATTGTGTTTTTATGCAAAAGGATTGAAAACTGATGAAAAACAAAACATTTCACATAATTTACAGTTTCAGTCCCTGAACTTTGGGAAATTGGCAAAACTAGTCCCTGGTAAATCAAAACTTGTACAAATATCATCAAAGGTCCTTAGGGATTCATAAGTTGTCAAGAAAAGTCCTTTAAAGTTTAAAAATTGCGAAATGGCAACTTTGGTCCCTCAACTTTGAAAAGTGTCAAAAATAGTCCCTAAGGTTTTGAAAATAAGAAAATAATAAAAATAAACCTTATACTATTCTAAATTGACAAAATTGGTCCTTATGATAACTTTTGAGAAGATACAAATTCAACCCTTCAAAAATCAGAAAATTACAGAATAGGTCCCTGGAGTTTGTGGAATTGGCAGATTTGGTCCCTAAGGTTTAAAATAATAAAATTTATATTTGTGGTCCTTGTACTAATGGTTAATTGCAGGTTCAGTCCTTATTTGAAGTTTAGAAAAATCACAAACAAGCCCCTCAACTTTACCTATATTACACATTTGGTCCTTGTGATTTTCTAAGCTAAAAAACCAACCGGACCCTATTAAAAATAAAAACCCAACACCAAATCCAGATCCAGTCCACAAGGCCCAAACATAAGCCCACCCAACACCCCTTAGTTATTAAAACCGGGTCAAACGGTCAAAATACCACCACCCCCGCTTTCCACTGTTCATCGTCCTCACAAACCCCCCAAACCTGAAACCAGGGTGGTTTCAGCCACCTTGCACCTCCACCTCACCAATCCACCTCACCACCAACTCCCTTCCACCACCCTACACCTATCCCATCCACAATAAATGCACTTCTCACCCAAAATTCCCTCCAAACCAGTTCCAATCCCCTGTTTTCTTCCATAACACCCCAACTAGCAAAAATATCTCCCAAACTTGTTCCTTACACTTCTATTACAATCCAAAATGCTTTAATTGTTCTATAACAGCTCATAGCCACGTGTTCCATTTTTGGCGCCATTTTCAAGTTTAAACGGTCAAGATTAATTTGACTCAATCAAGGGCCTAGATGAAGTGGGATGAGATATTTGTTCAAGTGGGATGAAAACAGGTGATAAATACAGAGGAAGACAGAAGAGGAACTCATCATAATTTGTACTTTAGTTTATGATAAAAGTAGCATAATTAATCTAGTTGTATCACTAGTGTAATCTTCATTTCTGTTTCAAAAGTGTTTGTTAACTTTGCTAAAGTGTAATAAACAGCTTGTGTTACTTGTATCAATCTATCTTTCAGTTTTCAATAATTTCTACTTTGTCCCATTTTTATTTCAAGTCTCTTAATTTTCAGTTGAATAATTGTTGTTTAGAGGACTCAAATAACACTACTAAACTCTCAATAAGCTTTAGCAAGCTTTTAAGTCATTTGAACAAGCAATAATTCATAATTAGGAAAATTCCATAGAAAATAGAAAATAATTAAAAAAAATAAAGGTTACTGTAGAAGAAGCTTGGAGCAAGTGCTATTCTGGATTGCCTTGGTTATAGTGCTTAGTGGTAAGCTATAGGAAGGTTCTCAGTCCTTGGTTCTGTGTGTTCATCTTATTTCCAAATTGTAAGTATTTTCTTGGTTTTTGGCATTTACTGTATTAGTTGTTAATTTAGCTTAATTCTTCTTGTTTTATGCTTAGTTGTTAGTAATTAGTGGTAATCTAGTGTAATATTGGTAGTTTGTTTGTTGGAAGTCTCAATAGTTAGTTATTATAGTTAGACAGTTAAAATAGTATAGTAGTGATTCTTAGGTTCTAGTTGTTGTTTACTGTGTAATTGTGCTTATCTAGTCTTAGTTCATCATAATTAAGTGTTAAGATTCAATTTTATGATCTAATTCAGTGTCGTGTAACACTAATCACAAAAACAGTCTTGCTATAGAGTGTTTGGATCAAGCTGCCTATCTGAGTTAGTGCATGTTATTGTTTCTGAATCTTGTTTCTACATGTTAGTTTAGATCACAATAGTCCATATCTGTCATAACATATAGGTCTTAATAGTTAAAAAGTCAAAATAGAACTCAATCTAATCTAGCTGTTAACTGTTAGTGTAAATCAGTCCCATAATCTTCATATTAGCTTAAAACTTTGAAACTTAGCTTAATTCAACCTTATTATAGCTTAATACAACTTAAGTAATTAGTAAATTAGGATCAAAGCTCAAATTAGTCAAACTTAGTGTTAAAATTAAAAAGTCAATTTTCAGTCACAAGAATTTTTGAATAAACTTTGGAATTAAATTGTGAGCTTGTTAATTGATATTAGAACTTGAGCTTGTAGGATAATTTAGTCTTGTTGCTGATCTCTTTGTTACTATTTTTATTAATTTTTTATCTAGCTGATTAAGAGCTTAATTAGTGCTTAACTTTTGGTGATTCTTCATAGACCTCCCCTGTGCACAGGTTTGACACCCAATTTCACAAGCTTACATAAGCTTGTTTATTGAGTGTTGATCTGAGTATATTGGATCTTTGTGATGCCCATGTGGCTAGTTATCTGATCTAAGTGATTATTTGCTTTTAATTACTTATCTGAACTGCTTATTCTACTTAAACTTGTGCTATCAAAATAACTTAAACACTGATCACTCAGTGTAAACAAGCAAAACCACAAGCCCATCATAAGCTCATCACTGAGCTTTGGCTTGTGATCTTTGGCTCATTAAGAAGCTAAGCAGCTAATCTATCAAGTTCAAGCTTTTATTTTCATTTTCAAGTCCTTTTACTAGGGTTGCATCTCAGCTTAAGCTTGTTCATTCACTCAGTTCTCTGAGTGACTCAGTCAAACCACCAAACTTCATAAGCCCTCAATAAGCTACCTAGTGGTCCCCATTGGTCAAGCTTTGGTATTTTGGAATCCTTACCAGCCCTACTTTAAACTTCAACATTCAATAAGTCCTCTTGAGCTTATTACATAAGCTAAATTTGACCATTTTGGTTGTCTGTTTGGGTGTTTGGATCTCAGTTTATTGGAAGTGCTTATAAGCTTTTCACAAGCTTATTAGCTTAATCCAGTGAACACACTTGTTCATAATTATTAATATACCATATATACATAGTACTAATCTTTTTATTTTCTTTATTAAGCTTGTTTTAAAGCTTTTACCAAGCTTACTAGCTCATTTTCACTCACTCAGTCAACTGAGTGAATCAGACTTGGACCCATCACTTCCCAAGCTCTTTCTGAGCTTATCAGTGGGTCCCACACCCTAAATCTTGGTTCTTCCAACCCCCCTCCTACCAGGCTTGAACCCTTGACCCTTTGGTTGACCTGTACACCACTGGGACCCACCTTAAATCATCTTGGAAATCTGTCCCATTTCTGTCCCAGTCACCATATAAGCAATTGCTTATTTCAGCTTTTTAGCTTATCCATTGAGCTTATATCAGCAAATCTAGCTTATTTAAGTTAAAATATCTTAGGTGAACCAGGTTTCACCCTTGTGGACCCCACACAAGCTCAGTTGAGCTTATTTCTTGTCATAGTCAAACTTTGGTCAACTGTCTTAATAATAAGCTTATACACAGCTTATTAATAGTTTATAAAATTATTGCTTTCACAAAAGTTAGTTATTTTTAGGTATAAAATAGGTTGGTAAAAGAAAATTCAAGAAAAACGAATATAAAATTAAGTGATAGTTTCTATTTAATTCAATTTAATTTTAATTTTCATTTTTAGATTTTTATTAAGTAAATTGTGTTTTTATATTTTTATTAATTTCCTTATAGGTTAAAGTATTTTTAATAATTTTCTAAGATTTTTATTTTGTAATTTAGTATTTATTATAATTAATATTAGTTTATTTAATAATTAAATAATAAATAAGAATTAAATAGCATAATATATTTTTATAAGGTAACACCTATATTTTATATTTTTCCTAGCTTCTATAAGTCATAAAATAATTTTAGAAATTTTCTTGTGATTTATACTGTTCATTTACTAGTTTTCATAATTTAATTAGTTTAATTAGATATTAATCAATAAATATAATAATAATTAGTAAAGTAAATTAAAAATACATAATATAAACTTTTTATAATTTTTTTAGGATTCCTATGATGGTTAATTAGATATATAAAATTTTTCATAATTATCTAAGTCTTTTTAGTAATTATAAATAAGTTAATCAATATAATTAGTTAAATAATAAATAAATAATAAATAATTAATAATAGATAGATAAATAGTGTGAAAAATATAATTTTAATTTTAAAATAAGTTTTATAATATTTTAGATTTTTAGAAACTTTAATTTTAATTTTCTAGACTTATTTTACATTTTCATAATTATTAGTTAATTGTTAAATAATTAATAATAGTTATTAAATATAAATAATTAATTAAATAGTTTTTAATTAATAAATAAATATTTTAAATTTATTTAATTTGTATTTAAGCCCCTAAGGCTTATAAAATCCTACTATAAGTTAAAGTTGT
This sequence comes from Artemisia argyi, assembly GCA_030686995.1. Classification (NCBI taxonomy): domain Eukaryota; kingdom Viridiplantae; phylum Streptophyta; class Magnoliopsida; order Asterales; family Asteraceae; genus Artemisia; species Artemisia argyi. Next base: position 78,221 of record JARVZY010002032.1, read on the forward strand.
TTTTGTTTACGTTTAATTAATAAACGTTTACGTTTTCAGTTCCTTTTTCACTTGTACTTATCTGATTTCACGCATTAGTTGATATAGCTTATTAAAGCTATTCACTCTTATATTTCAGTAGTACAATCACTTAAACCCTTTTCTTGTTCAATTCACCTGATCTCAAAGTCGTTTTATTTCAGATTTCACATCTCGTTGGGATCTAACGATCCGGGGAAACACTAAACTCACCGGAGTATTGGTTTAGGCTGTTTGACTTATTGACCATTACTTGGTTGATATTATCTGACTGTTTAGCACCAATCAGTAAACTTCGGTCGAGCCTATTTAACCATTACGTACAAAAACATCATTCAACCAATCCTTTGAAATTTTAAACTCGTAAAAACCAAAACAATTTCGCCATTATTTAGTCCGTATTATTTTTCTATTCAAAAAATTACCCTTTTCGTTTATATAAACATGTCTAACACAATAAATAAACAAAACAAGTAATATGCAATAAAAAATAAAACAACTAAAAAAACACATATACATAATCATAACAATTAAATATGTATAAAACATGTAGCCACATGCAAATCTTATTAAAAAGTCCTATTAATAATCAAATCTAGGTGTATTACGTATTAATTCAATTAGGGCTATCTTTTTCTTGGAAAAAGAGCCACATACATCGATAAATCGATTGTGTAAGCCAAAATTAAATAAATACTACATAGCACATAATTGATTACTTAATATTGGAGTCTTCCCCAATTCGACATCTATTAAAATTTACATGTTTTAATATATATAACTTAACCATTAATATATATGAGCAATTTAAACAATTTAAACTATAACACAATAAAAATCCATGTAAATATGCACTTTTTCATGGATTTAGCTTAACAATTAACACATTGCACCAAGATCGTTTACTAAAACGCATAACAATTACATGACATCCTAGGGTTTCTAATCAAATTAAAAATTAAAAACCATAAACCCTAAAAACCCTTTAGGTCAAAATCGACCCAAAAAAAATTAGGGTTAGGGATCTAACACATAAACCCTAAAAACATGTAACTATACGAATCAAGATCCAATTTTTATGCGTTTCGATAATTAATTTCACATTATAACGGCTCTAGATGCCACTGTTGAATTATTATATCATGACATTCATATTAATAAACCAAGTACATCAAAGTGAGCATGAGCGGAAGCAATTACAATAGATCGAATAACATGTAATTAATTAATCAATTATTTAAATCGTAAACGTACCTTTGTGATTCTAGCCCGAACAAGAATCAATGCAATCTTCTGGAACCAAGAACCCTAATTAGGGTTTATAAGGATTATATGAATTACCCCTTACCTTTTTGTAATTCAATCCAAGAATCAAACAATAGTGTGTTTGATTCACGTTCTTGTACACACGTACTAATTCAAGAAAAGTATTTGCAAGTAATAAAACACAAAACCTTTTTGATCTATAAGAAAATCGAAACCCTTAGGGGTGTTCGTTTTGTGGATCGACCAAGAAAGAAAAGGAAGAATAAAACACCAAGATGTGTGTGTACAAGTTATATGAAAAACCTACATCTTGGGTTTGCTTATATACTACACAAAACTTGGAGCTCAAGGCACAAAGGAGGTGGATTTACCCCTTGGGCCGATCGGTTTTGGCACCCCCTAGGGGATTCCGGAACCTTCTCTTGTTTCCATGTTTTGTCTAGTAATTAGTTTCCTAATCTTCTTTTAATAAATAATTAGTCATTAATCAATAATACTAATTATTATTATTTGTTTTGTGTTTAATAATTAATTATAACATTTTATAAATAATTATTACATTTTCTCTTCATACGTATTGTGTGCAATCCCGTGATCTCAAGTTCGATCCTAACACACGACTATTATTATTTTGTCTATAAAACCAACAGTCATCGCCACCATCGATCATTTTGCATTTTGCCAATGATCTACTTCAGGTTATCGCTAGGTTATACTGTCGTTGTATATGATTTTGTAACTTGATTGATGTATGAACTTTAGCTACTGTTGTTATTTGGAATTTAGTTGGGTTTTTGTTGATTTTGGTGTTCCCCTTTTTCTAATCTTTTTGTTTTGCTTAAGACTTTTATGATGAAAACGACAAAACACAACAAATGATAAAAATACATAATACATTTAATTCAAACAATTCATACCAAAATGTATAACCCACAAGTAGTTTTTAAGATCTCGATCACGATTTAGAATTTTACGATACTACAATGTAAAAAAAATCTTGATTCCACTTTTACCATATGATCTTAATAAGATCCCGATCTTTACCATAAAATCTTGATCGATCCGATCTTACTTTCTTAAACAATCTTGCTACTATGCATGCTAATGATGGTTTCCAAAAGGTGAGTCGTAAGAAGAAAAAAGGTAAAGCCCAGTCTGGTATAGAGAGTCAGGTTGGTACTTCTGTCAAACAGTCTATCAGATATGTGCCAAAGAAGACTACTAGTGAACCCAATAAGGGAGCTACTAGTAATGTGCCTACATTGTCATCTATGTTGAAGTCTAAAGGTCCCCAAGTGTCTACATCTAATCCTTATGATGTTTTAGCAACTGAAGAAGATGGTGATGATGATGAGTGTGTTGATAACAGGTTTAATGAATCAGCCAATTTATTTCCTAACGTTGATAAAGGTGGAAGTTCTTCTTTCACGGATGCTGCTGGTTAGCTTGTTTTGGTTTGTTTCTTGTTCTAGGTTCATTTTGATTCTAGATATGTTAAGAGCTTTTGGCATGTCATAAGCTCTATGTTAGTTGTCTATCAAGCTGTGTTAGCTTGAGGTTAATGTGGTATTTCAGCCACATTTCATTTGTACTCAAACGTTTTGGTTTTAATTTATTTACCAGGGTGCAAGATTACTCCCCTTTACCAAAAAAAAAAACTACAAATTTGTCTAGAATATGAAAAATAAAAGGCTAATTGTATGTATTAAACAATTTATAATTATAATGCATTTTCATAATATATGATATATAATAATATATGCTGATTTGCATAATTTTACAACATCGTCTATTAAGAAAATGACACTATAATAGAATCTTAAGATCCCGATCTGATCTTACGATCACGATATTGCAAAAACGAAAACAATTCTAGATAGGATCCCGATATTAAAAACCTTGACCCACACAATGCTTATAGAATAATCAAACCCATTCTAACCAACCTATTATCATACTAATACCTATTGTGATTCGTCGAAGTTAACCAAGCGCTACCTTAATCTTTGATAATATCATACCATGCATGAATAGTGACACAAGAAAATTGACCTTTGTTGACAAAGATGTTAGTGAGAAGTGACACAAAAAGAGACTAATTTCAGTTTTTTAGTGAGAGAAAGTGTGAGTAAAAAGTTAAAATCTTGAGATTTAGTGACACATTCTATGAAGAATATATGTCTCAGAAGACAAAAGGTATCATTCTGCATTTTTTGTGTCACTATAAGAGCACAAGGTGCAACAACAAGGGTTTGGCTCCCCATTCGGGCCTCACCATGCCACATCACCAAAACACCTCAACTTCAACTAACAACAACAAACCTTCCCTCACCAAACAACAAACCTCCACTTCTCCATTCGGGCCCCACCTCTTACACACTTATTTATTTATTTATTTCTTTAGAAAAAAAAGGGACGAACGTTTAATTTTTAAACGTTACACAACGTTTAATATGAAAAGGCTGCACATTTGTCAGATCATCTCCTTTGCCGTGGCCACGACGAACTCACCAACGGCGAAGAACGGCGAGCCCTCTCCGGTGTGGCGGCGAGCAACGGCTCGCCGTTGGAAGTGCCACATCGGACGGCGAGGGGGTCGTTGTCGACTGCACCTTGTGCTCTAAGTAGATCATTAGATATGTTACATTTACCAACACCCCTTTAAATGTAGGAGAAACACATAAAATTAGAGACGCTTTTTCTAACTATTTCTTGAAACTTTTATACCTTTTGTAAAACTGTTTGACTTTAGTGACATTTTTTTTTATGTGTCTCTAATGCCAACTCTTCTTGTAGTATAATGATAAAAGGTATTAACTTTGCACTTAACATACCACATACACATTTTCAAAACATTATAGAAAATCATTAGTTTACCAAAAAGAAAAGATAACTTTACATACATATATAGTTATATCAAGAACATAAACAGTTACACCACAAATTCTTATTTGAAGATGTCATATCTTCTTCCTGCAATCATCTTGAACGGTCTCCACAACTCCATATATAGTCGTCTATATATCATAACGTTTAGGCACAGACTCACACTCCAATAACACAATGGCAGTGACTGTACTCTGTACTGGATCCTCTTATCATGATATGAAATAAATCATCATAAGCGTGAGACATTTGTGGCAACAGGGAAGTGAGTCACTGGAATCGGAGCTCCTCGTGATCTAGATCGAGTCGGGGAGACTACTTTTTTAGCCTTCTTCGTATCGTTCTCCTCAGAAACTTGTGACGGGGCAAAGCAGCAAAACACTTTAGATAAGAAGTTAGCCATAATATTTATGCGTGTATAAAATCTAAGTAAATAGAAAGTAAGTCAAGATAGTTTGGTGTTTGACATGATCAATTGGAACTTGGAAGTGAGCTTATATAATACGTACATATATAGTGAATATTTATATGGATCATGGATGACGTATTGCATGACTCTTTTCAAGTGTTTGACTAGTTTATGATGTTGAGATTGAGCGTGCTGAACAAGGATCAATGACTTGTTGAGTTATTATTTTAATATATTTGATAAAATCAATACTATATAATAATGTGCTTTATATGATCTTTATTATGAACTAGTAGTTTTTCATCATCGAAATGAACCGTAAAATGAAAAGACCAAAGAATAATCCGAGTTAAAAATAGACCGATTTGATTCTACGACAACGTTTAATAACTTAGCTACAAAGCTTGTTGACATGAAAATGTTACTTGCTACCATGGCCGTCCAATTACTTTTAACGGCCCGGTGCGAAACTACGAATAAAGTCTTGTAAATTAGAAAAAACTTAACTATTATTGAAAATTTAAAACACAATATATTTAGATATGTATAAACACTAATTAACATATACTAAATCGGAGGCCCTTTCTCATAATGTTTTAAAAAAGCTTTAAAAATCCAAGTTAAAGATGTATAAATATACTTATACATGTATAAATATTAATGGACAGATACTAAATCGGAAACCTCTTCATTAATAGTGCCTATGTGTGGCTGACCCAATTACACATGCTAATCACCATCACTGCTTGCTACCACACTTGGATTAACGGTTCAATCATAGTTTGTGTTGGACTGTTGACTTACGTAGTCATGTTAAAGTAATGTAATCAAGAGTTAAGTTTAAAGTAGAACCAAACTTATCTAAAGATTCAATAAATCAATCCTAGTCACTCAATTTTTTATCAAAGTAATAATAATAATAATAATAATAATAATAATAATAAAACCAACTTTTCACCTCTTTTTTAATGTAAAATATCTTTCAAATAGTAAATTGTCAAATAAAAAATACTCTATCGTGACGAGTATTTTTTTTTATCTTTCAGTAAATGGTACTTCGATATACTTTCGATGAATTTTTTTTCGCTTTTTTTTTCAGTTACGTTTGGAAAAATCACATGTGATTTGTATCACAAATCACATCGCAACGAGTAGTTTTTTATCTTTCAGTAGACGGGCACTTCGATATACTTTCGAAGATTTTTTTTTTGTTTTTTTTTTTTTTCAGTTACGTCTGAAAAAATCACATGTGATCTTTATGTATCAGAAACAACATGTGATTTCCTAAATTACATGTGATTTGTGATACAAATCACATGTGATTTTTCAAGACGTAGCTGAAAAAAATTGAAAAAAAAGTTCGTCGAAAGTATATCAAACTGTCCGTCTATAGAAAGATGATTTATTTCTCGTTATGATAGTATGATTCGTTTTAGCTAACGATTAACGGGTTGTGAAATATATAATTTTTAAAACAATTGTGAAAGTTTAATTTTTTCTTTTGATAAAAAAAAATAAAAAATAAAAAATAAATAAAAAAAAATTGATGACTATTATTGATTCATTTGATTTTTAAAGAATATTACTTTTTAATGTAATCAATAGTTTTCAAAATAATATTAACTTAATAATGGTACAACAATCTTATTAGAAAATTTGCTAACAAACAATAGAAAAAGTTTAATGTGAAAATTTAAATGTACACACCTAAGAGCATGAGCACACGTAACGCAAGTTAAAATTTAACGCAGTGCCACGTCAGCGCCATATCAGCTTTTACACTTTAACTTTAACTCAGAAAAAAACACCCACAACAATAACTCAGCTTTAACTCAAATATTTTCAAATTCTACCCTCAACTAAAACAAACAATTCAATTAATAAACCACATAACATTAAAAGTTAATTTCTTACAATACAAATTATAACAAACTTAAAATAACAACAACAACGATTAATAAAATAAATAAATAAATAAATAAAATAAGAAATTAAACCATACGAATTAAAACTACTTATTCGTCGTCTTCGAAATATTCTTCTTCTTGTTGTTGTTGGTGTTGAAGACGTTGCTGCCAAACATGGTCCATAAGATCTCGTTGGAGTTGAGTATGCACGCCTGCATCGCGCATTTCCCTTGTCTTGCGCCTCTGCGTATCACACCTGTCGATCCACCTTTGTTGATTCAAATGTGGTGCCGGATCTACCCACATTCTTTTATACTCGCGGAGTGTAAATTTTTGATCTTTTAGAATCATGTTATGCAATATAATGCATGTATACATGATTCTTTGTATCTTGACAATTTCCCATGCACGTGCCGGTTGCTGTAGTATACCCCAACGTCCTTGAAGCACGCCAAAAGCACGTTCGATATCTTTGCGTGCACTTTCTTGCTTCCTTTTAAAATAGCTATGTTTCTCATCGGTCGTTGCCGTGAAAGATTTGACGAAAGTTGCCCACTGCGGGTAAATTCCGTCAGCTAGGTAATACCCCTGTTCATACATTCTTCCATTTACTGTATATGGTGCCCTTGGGGATTCACCAGCAAGAATGTTGTCAAACAAGTTAGAGTTATCTAAAACGTTAATATCATTATTTGCCCCTGCCATACCAAAAAAAGCATGCCAAATCCACAAATCATGTGAAGCAACAGCTTCAAGTATTAACGTTGGGTATCTTTTATCACCCCTACCAAATTGCCCCTGCCAAGCTACCGGACAATTTTTCCACGCCCAATGCATGCAATCAATACTACCAAGCATACCCGGAAAACCATGTCGATTCTCATGCAATTGATAAATATGTTGCATGTCGGACCATGTTGGTGTTCTTAAAAACTCGTGCATAAACAAATCCATAACACACATGTTAAAATTATCAAGACAAACACGTTGAGTAGACTCACCTATTTGCAAATACTCATCAAACGCATCTGGGGCGGTGCCATAGGCCAATTGTCGTATCGCAGATGTACACTTCATAAGTGGACTAATACACGCTCGACCCGTACAATCGATTCCTCTCTTAAAGTATTGAAAGTGGTCTGGAATAACATCGGCTTCGTAAGACTCAATACCGTTCACTATTTGCATAAATAGTTTCCGGCTCATACGAAACCTCATACGAAATTTACTGTGCTTATACTTACAATCTTCAACGAAATAGTCGTTTTTCAAACGTTCTTCAGCAAGCTCACGTTCACGACGTACGGTGATACGGGGCACATGAGGATGAGATTCTTCTTCTTCTAAGCGTTGTTGTAGCTCGTACGCTTGAACCATAAACTGTATGTCTTCTTCGTCATCACGGTCTGACCAACTCGGATCAAAATCGTTATTTTGATTTGGATCCATTATGAATGAGGAAGGTTTTTTTCTTATAAAGGAAGTATAAAAGAGTAGAAAATTAGTAGTGGATGTGTGAAAAATATGTGTGTTAAGTTGGTATTTATAATTGGTTTAAATGGTTTAAATGTAATTTTTGGGTGAAATTTAAAAACTAGCCGTTTTTAATTATAGAAGGGGTGAAAGTGAAAATTTTTTTTCAAAAAAAACGGCTATATATTGGAACGTTGGAGGGGGTAAAAGAAATTTTTTTTTTTTTTAATCAAGCATCACGTCTAACGCTGCGTTAGCAAGCTAACGCAGCGCGTTAACGCGCCTTTAACGCCGGTATCCACATACGTAACGCAGGTTAACGCCGGGCAAAATTGCCTTTAACGCATGCCCTGCGTTACGTGTGGAAATGCTCTAACAAACATCAAAATCATTTGAACTTTCAAACAATGTATGGTGTTGGTGACCAAAGACAGACAATTACTTTATACCAGCAAAGGTTTACTCAAACAACAACAACAAAATAATAATAATAATAATAATAATAATAATAATAATAATAATAATAATAATAATAATGTTTTAAAAATCAGATTGCACAATGCACGTTGCAAATGACTAAACTGTCGAAACACTATTCTAGTCAACGTATTCATTTAGCAAATCGTTAGATCGTTATCAACATTTCGTCACTTTTCTTTTTAAACTAATTAATCCGGGTCGATTTCCTTATCAATTGAGAAAGGTCGAACAATCTTAAAGAAATTGATTGCGATCTTATTATTTGGCACTTAGTTTGTACTTGGAGTTGCCAAAATAGAAACACTCATAAGAAAACTGAAATCATTGATCAATAAAACCCCACCTTAAACTTCAATATTATCTCCCGAGAATATTCAATTTGGAATATATTTTTCTCTAAATAGAAAGAAACGAGGAACATAGTACTCGAGCGTTGCGGCGAAGCTTTACTTCAACATTTTTTTTTTTATTTTGCGTACGTCAAAAATATATCAATGTTAGACTCATTTTGAAGTATATACTAATATACAAAGTCATGTTCTCGAGTTAAGGGGGAAAAAATAATAGTTGTGCATTTTTAAACATAGAAAGACATTTATATCAAAAGATATATAAAAAAATGACGGTTGTATTAGTTATTTAATAACAAATAATTTATGCGTAAATTTGTTCCATTCCAAATCTAATCATATTTAACGGAAAATTTTGAAGTAAAAAGTCTATTAATTTGTTTTTTTTTATCATATATATATATATATATATATATATATATATATATATATATATATATATATATATATATATATATATATATATATTTGTTTGACAACAAATAGAGAACTCAATAAAATGCTCGAGAATGGAGCGATAATGTTAAGTGTAAAAAGATTGCATGAATATTAGGCCAGAGAGAGTGGAGGTGAGTTTGCTCTATGGTGAGTGACTCACTCGTAAGTGGCCCCAAACGGAAGTTCATAGTCACGACCAAAATTGCATATTATGGTGAGATACTCACCAACGTAGCTACTCACAGTGGTGACCCATATTGCATCATCTTTCCGGCTGCCACATCAGCTTTCTCTCTCTTCAACTCATATTCATCTCTCTCATCACAGTGGCAACCCATATAGCATCATCATCATTTTTTTATATTTTTTTAAACATTTTTAAACATGCATGCATGTAAATGTAATTTGTTTGCTCTATACGTGTAACATGCTCTATACGTGTATCAAATGCATGTGTGGTGACTATGAGAACTGCATCATCTTGAAACACAACAACTATCAAATGCAGCTACAAAGAGAATAAACAACTATCAACTGCATCATCTTGTTAATGAGAATTTGCATTTCCATTTCTTCGAAAGCAAACGTGGTGATCTTCAAGTTTCTACGCAATTTATTTGATGTTAACTTTTGTCATTAGCATTACTTGTTCTTGCCATAGCAGTAGTATTGCAACAAAACAGAGTCATTGATCCATAGTGCATGCTACCATCTGTGTGAATGAAAGGAAAAAAAAATGGTAAATTTGTGTTTGCAAACTTTGTGGAATATCGGTTGTAAAACCGATCGATATTCCATATCAATCACCGGCGACCGATGTTCCACAATGGTGATGATCGATATTGACATCGATCGACCCATGTTGATGACCGATTTTTTCCGTCCCACTACCAGTAGCCTTAAACCTCACAAAATGTGCCTCATGTAAAAGTAATTTCTTTTTTTTAGTGTGTATGAGATATTTAGTGGGGCATATGTGTATAAAGTAAGTATCTGTTGAGGCAAAATGATCAAGATCTCTTCATGTTTTAATGATGACAAATAAACCATCAAAACACATAAAATAACAAACGTTAGCTTAAAATCGCCGGAGCCCATATCTGCTCCTAGCGCATCACCCGCGCAGGTGACGCGCCAGGACACTGTATGGTTTCGGGCGAATTTTGAAAGTCGGCTTTCCCCTTACCCGAAAAATGTGGATCTTTCAATACAGGTATGAATATGTTATTTGCTTAATTGAGAACACTCGAAACGAGTTTTGAGACTTGAGAGATCCTACTTTTAAAGTACCCATTTACGGGAAAACGTCAACTCATGTTTTCTAACTATCGCCTCTAGCCAAGGCTTTTCTAAACTTAGGGAGCTTATATATTTCATGTGACATCGTGTTAAAGCATCCATATACTCATATCCCGTGCTTACATCTTCTCTAATTACGTAACGGGTTTACTCCCTTATTGGTCAAACTAAGTCAAAGGTCACTTTGTGTAAACGCATCCTTTCCCACTTGGGTTATGCTTTACATCAAGGCAAAACACTTAACTTGTTTGAACCAAGATATTAGTTGAGAACTTCGACTCGTGGAAAGTCACGTGTTATGAACCTATGGATTCTCGACGTTGTGTTACTTGAACTTATAACTAACCTATGATTTTCTCAACTTATAATCTTACTTTTCTAAACCTTTTCTTCTTAATGACAATTAGATTTCTTATTAATCTTCTCTTAATCTCATTTCTACAAAAGACAAATCCAATCATATCCAAATCATATATTCTCTTACACAATCTCTTACACTCTTACATATTCCCTTACACAATCCAACTCATTCATTACACACTCTACATCTCAACCATCCATTCCCTTTCAACACATCTCATCCATTCATATTCAACACATGGGAATTGTTTTAATTCCAAAGGAGGCTCCTTTGATCTCCACCATCCAATTCAAACTAGAACACATCTCAACCATCCATCCACTCTCCTCTCTATACCATCGCATGTGTTTAATCCAAGCCATCTATTTCAAACCAAAACCATCTCAGCCATTGATTCACCTTTTCCCCCCAAGCAAAGCATATTCCTTCTTAATCCAAACATAAGGCTCCTTTGATCCTAGCCATCCATTTCAAATCAACACATCTCAACTATCCATATTCAACACATGCCAAATAATTTGAAAACTAAAAGAGGCTCCCTTTGATCCTAGTCATCCAATTCAAACCATCTCATCTCAACCCTCCATCTCATTCTCCCCCCCCCCCCAAGCAATGGAATATACCTTGGCATATTCTTTCTCTCTTTTCTATGCCATGTGAGGAATAACACTTCTACCCCTTCCAAATTACCCTATCTACACTTTATACCCTTGGTAATTTGTTTTCTCTTTAAACACTTCACAAATGATTTTCAAATTGGCTATTTGAGTTGGTAAACCTTAGATTGTTTAATGTTAAGGTTTAGTGTGAAGTACAATTGGGGGTTTAGCAAGGATAGGTATTTATAAGATCCAACACCCAACACTTGGGAAAAGTTTACAGAAGCCTGGCGAGCTGACGCGCGGGTGACGCGCCGGCCTCGGTAAAATTTCCCAAGTTTGGGTTCTTGGTCTATAAATATTAAATACCACCCTTGCCTCTTGTATTCCTCACCCCTTCCCATTATTCTTTCTCTCTACATTCTTTCTATCTAAACACTCTCAAATCTCTCTATCTCTAATCTTGTGTTCTTGATTCTCACACTAACATCTTTGAAAGAACACATCTCCTTGCAAGGGAAGAATTACAAGAACCTAATCAACTCTTGTGGTTGTGTCGAGGGTCTCCTTATCTATACCCTTTCTACTAGAATCGAGTCACTAGGTTAGGTTAGGGCTTGATTGAACAAACACTTATTCATTCAATTGTTTGTAAGGGAAGTCTTGTGTCTTGGTAACCAAGCCTAGATCATTGAGGATCTAGTTGGCGTTTGATACTTCCGGTGGGAAGTCTTGGTACTGGTCTTGGTGACCCTTAGGTGAAGTTGAATCGCGAGATTGTTTTGGGTGGTTTCTGAGGGCGGAATACCGTGGGAGTAACTCCTTTTTTGTGAGCATCAATATTGGTGAATATTGGTGGAGTGAATTTTAACGGTTTGTAGTCCACCGAAAGGATTATACTAGTGAATAGTATCGGAGTCGCGGATTCACAACTGGACGTACGGATGGTATAAACCCCCCATCCCAAACCAGTATATATCGTGGTGTCTTTTTACTCGCTTTATATACTTGTGTTTCTATTAGTGGTTGCTCTTGTTTAAACCACTTGGTGTTCTTTATGGCTTAAAGTTTTTAAACATCTAAAAAGCTGAAGAAACCGTATTCACCTCCCCCCCCCCTTCTACGGTTCTACAGTATCTATACTACTATATAATGTATTTGGGAATATTCTATAATTAGCAAGGCTTAAAAATTCAGACATTAACTTGCTAATTATAAAATAGTCCCAATTGTTGGTGGAGGAGGCAGTAGGGAGGTGGACGGCGGGAGATCGCGGTCGTGGTGGTGGTGGTTTGGGGGATGGTGTGGTGGTGGAGGAGGGAGTAGGGAGGAGGACGACGGGGGTTTGGTCGGCGACGGAGAGAAGTTCACCGACAGCGAAAGTGGATAAGCGGATCCGATGAGTTTTGAGTAATCGAAGGTAGTCGAAGTGGGCGGTGGCGAGGTGGTGGCAGGCATACACGGCTTCTTTCATTAGACGACGACGGTCTTTGAAGCTGCGTAACCCACCGGAAAATGTGAGTTTCTTGGTTTTAGAAAGAGAAAAGTTGGGAAGAAAGATGTAGAATATGAAAGAAGCGGCTGTGTATCTTGTTAGTTGGTACCATTATATTATTGTTTACTTAAAAGGCATTTTATTCTTCTATTTTTATTTTAGGCCACTTGGTATATTTTATAAATGGGCCAATTAATTTGATGAGGCGAAAATGGAACCACTTTTAGGGGGTCATTTAAGCCCGAATCCGAATTTATTTGATCAAATATTGCCCTAAATCGTTCATTTTGTGATTTTAGGTACTTTGGGAGAGAAATCTGAAAAAGGAAGCAATTCGGACGTTTTTGGAGCATAAAAGTGAAGAAAACGTCAAAGTCTTAATTTTCCATGCTGGGAACAGTAGGTGACGGCGTCAAGAGCAAAACCTTGACGGCGTCAAGAGCAAATCTCATGAATTTCCATGACGACCCAGAACGGATTTGACGGCGTCAAGAGTAAAAGAGTCATGACGGTCTGGAAGTGTTTAAGTCTTGACGGCATCAGAAGTGGATCTAGGTAGTCCGAGGAGAGTTTTGGCGGCGAGGTGACGGCGTCACGTTGTTTGTCTTGACGCCGCCAGACCTATTTTTCTATATATAGTTTTCTATTTTTCACACATAAAAGAGAAGTTTTGGGAGAAACCCTAAGTTCGATTTTGGTGTAACTTTACAGGTTTTTCAAGGGTTCCAAACCCTTGATACCTTGCATGATTAATCAAGATAAGTGTTCTTCTAATTCAATCAATATGTCTATGTGTTGGTTGTCTATATCATGTTCTTGTCTTAATTATATCATGCTAGGATAGATCTATCTTGTGTTTGCTTAGATATAATGAAACATAGATATTGATTATGTGTTGATTACTTGTTTATTCTTGTCTTGGATGAATGATTTATATGTTAGGCTTAAGAAAACTGGCAGATCTCCAAATGGTAACATGCTTGAACGTCTTAAGAAACATGAATGAGGCGCACTAGGTCTTTATTGGTTGTATTTAATGCATGAGCCACTGTTTACAATCCCTATAGTTGTACTGGGCATGGTGTAGGAGGAGATAAGAGCTCATAGAATTGGGGAGTTATGTGTGCCACCCCATGAATGGTATTAAGGAATACGATCCGTCATCCATACAATTATAGCAAGTAATTAACGTGTAAAAGATATCTAGGGAGTAGTGAAATCTAAGTAAACACATTCTCTCCAATTACTGCTCACAACTTTAGTTTAATTAGTTTATTTTCATTTTTATTATTTTATTTTGATTGCATCTTAGTATTGGGTTAGTTGAATAGCAACTAATTCCGCCCAAATCCTTCAAAACCCGAGATTTTACTTGCTTTCATAAAAATATAAAAACACAAAAATAATCATCCCTCACCTTTAGAACTAGTATTTAGGCTTTCTAATCCTAGCGACACTATTCCTAAGCTGAACGATCAATCCCCCGGTACTTGTCACTATACTATACTACAACGATCAGGTACACTGCCTGGTGGGGGTTGTAAGCTTCTCGAGATCCCTCGAGAGGTAAAGCCTGTTGCGATTCCCACGCATCAAGTTTTTGGCGCCGCAGCCCGGGGAATAGTTATTGTTTAGGTTAGAATTTCTTTTTATTAGGTCTACTTGCTAGATTCCTTTCTAGTAAGATTTTATTTTTATTTTTAGGTTTTCTTTAGTCTATCTACTTCTTTGTGCCTTTGTTCGTAACCACCCGACACCATGGACAACGGGAACATCTTTGAACCCGTCATCCCACCACAACAAAACCCACCACTAGAACCCCTTAGGCCCCGAACCTTAGGAGAGTATTCCCGACCTAGCCACCAAGGCTACCGAAACACCATTGAGCTCACCGGAGCCAATGTGACCCCCTTGCGATCCGACACCATCCGGTTGGTGCAAAGCGGATGTGCATTCCATGGACTTCGTTCCGAAGATCCAAACCAACATCTTAAGGACTTTCTCAAAATCGTAGATTCCATAGACCTAGGTGTTGAAACTAGAGAGACTACCCGTTTACGCCTATTCCAATTCTCTCAACGGGATCAAGCTAGTCAATGGCTTGAGCGTTTACCCGCGGGATCCATCACCACATGGGATGATCTCACCACTCGTTTCCTTGCTCAATTTTTCCCACCGGGGAGAACTACTAAGCTTAGAAATGACATCTTGATGTTCCAACAACGTCAAAATGAATCTCTTTATGAAGCATGGACTCGTTTCAAGGACTTACTCCAAAAAGTCCCTCATCATGGCATAGATCTTTGGCTCCAAGTCCAAATCTTTTATGACCATATCGACATCTCCACGAGGCGAGCCATTGACCAATCGGCCGGTGGTAAGCTACGTGATCTAAGTGCGGAACAATCATGGGAACTCATAGAAGATCTTGCTCTCTATGACAACGAAAGTTGGAACGATCCCCGTGACTTGAACAAAACGGTCAAGGCAATATCCTTGCCTTCGAACAATTCTAGCACTCCCGACCGTAGGATCATGGAACTTGAGGACCAAGTCAAGTTTCTCATGAAATCTTACGATGCTCCTAAGCCTTCAAGCCAAGTGAACAAAATCACTTCTTCATGCGAATTATGTAGTGGTTCCCACGACACTCGTGATTGTGTGGAACTCCCCGGAACAGCTTTTGCGGACTACGCATCCACGCGTACCGACGAAGCGGGAGATAAGTGGTACACTTTCAAGCCCGAGCCAAACACATACGGTGATTCATACAACCCCTCATGGAAAAATCACCCAAACCTTAGGTGGAAACAAAATCAACCCAATTCCTCCAATCCGCCTAACCGTTACCAACCAACCGGTCCACCATCCAACCGTACTTTCAACAACAATCCTTATAACAACTATGGTAGTACCAACAATCTTGAAGGATTGATATCAAAGTTTATGGCATCTCAAGAGGCTCGCATAGCTAGGTTCGAAACCGAATTCAACCAACAACAAACGGAGATGACCAACAAGATTGACAACTTGTTGAAAGCCCTCAACAACCAAGCATTAGTCACACCTAGGAAGGACACTAGGGACACCAATAACGGAAACCAAATTAAGGATCCCTCATCATCTAAACAGGTCCACTTTGTTAATGTTGTCACTATTAAGCCGATAGATAAGGAGATAGAAGAGAGTGACAAGAATGAAGTTAGAATAGAAGCCGAGACTAAGGATGAGAATAGGGAAGTTGAGGTTGATAGTAGAGAGGAATTAGAGGAGGTAGAACCTATAGAAGAATACTTTGATAAGTTGCCAACCAAGGAAGAACGGGAATACCATAAAGATTTATTCGATAGTCTCGAGAGAACATATATCTTTGGCGACCCCCTTATCAAAATGGGAGACCCCTCTAACATTAACATCCCATGCAATATCGGGCACATGCATATATGGAAAGCTTACATCGACCCTAGATCCCCCGTGAACATCATGACTAGGACTTATTACAATTGGGTGATGAAGAAGCAACTTAATTTTAGGATGATGCCTAATGATTGGTTCAGAACCGTCTTATTATTATTGACCAAGGTCAACAAGTCAAAGACAGCCTAGAATCAATACTCCGGTGATAGTATAGTGTATTCCCGGGTCGTTAAAGTCCCGACGAGATTGAAATAGTGCTTTTGGAATCGTTTATGGGAAAGTGGCACTGAGGACAGTAGCCAGATGATGTAGGAATGATATTGCTACTGTTATTTTGGTGTTGACAAACAGATATAATATTCACAATAATCAGATAGCAGAAATATGCACAAATTGACAATTAAGATCACGTATCGGACTGGAAAAGTGGGTTTTTGGTAATTATGAAACTACAGGGGGTGTTTTTGACACTTTTCAAAACTTGCAATAAAAAATGAAAAAGAAATGATAAAAGTGATTAAAATAATATTAAACTATTATTTAATTAATTAAACTATTTAAATTCTAAATTAAAATCTAATTTAAATAAACTAAAAATGACAAATGGTTTAAATTATACTAAAAATTAACAAAAATATTTTCTAAACCTAAATTAGAACTTAAAGAAAATATAAAAAATTAAAAATAATATTTTTGTCTTTTTGTGGTTTAGTTATTAATTAAAAACTATTTAACTTAATTAAACTATTTAAACTACGTTTAATTTATATTAATACTAAATTAACTTGGAAAATTAAGATAAAATTTATAAAATTACTTAACCATTACAGGAATCCTACAAAATTATAAAAAACTCTAAAAATTATGTTTAAGATTAATCTACTAATTAATTACCTTTTAATTAACTTAAGTCTATTTTTAACAAATAAAATAAGAAAACTAGAAAATGAACAGTAGAATATCAAAATTTATTTTCTAAAACCTTATTATACTATATTAGAACTAGGAAAATTATAAAAACTAGATTTAACCTTATAAAAACTAATTAAGCTATTTATTACTTAATATTAATTAATAATAAAGAAAATTAAAATTAAATATAATTAGCACTAAATGACAAAATAAAAATCTGAAAAATTTATTATAACTATTTTAATATATGAGGTATTTAATAAAAATATAAAAACACTAGTTACTTAATTAAAATCTAAAAATGAAAATTAAACTTAACTTGAATTAAATAGAAACTATCACTTAATTTAAAACTAATTTTTTTTGAATTTTTCTTTTTCAGAGCTACTTAATACCTTAAAATGACAAACTTTTGTAAAAACACTTTTTAAGATAGCTTATAAATAAGCTATAACACCCCCTTTGGCTACACAGTTGACTTTGGTTGACTGTGTGGTCAATTTTGGTCAAATGGCCTAAGGTGGGGTCCACAATGATTAAAACAGTTACACACAAGCTAAGTACACTCAAATAAGCCAGATACAACTAATAAACAACACAAATAAGCTGAATAAGCTAAATTAAGCACTTTGAAAGATTGCTATTAGACTGAAAATGGGACAGACATGAAAGGCTCAACCAGGTGGGTCCCAGGGGTCCTAGAGTCAAACTAATGGTCAAAGGTGAAAGCCTACCAGGAGGGGGTTAGGGGAACCTAAATACTAGGTGTGGGGACCACTGGGTTGGTCACAAAACACCACCCAAGTGATGGTGTTGGGGTGGTGTACTGCTGATACAGAGCAGACTATTGCCCTGCAGTCCTCTTTGGAGGGCTGTGGGGCCCATAAAGAAAATCACAAAAATTAAAGGAAGCTGGGAAATCAAATACAAGCTAGTAGAGAACCAATAACAAAAAGTTTCACATCCTGGAAGCAATCACAAAATTCAATAATATTCCTTGAATTTTTGCAAAAATCTGAACTTGTGCATTTTGACTTTTGAAGAAAAGACTTAAACTTTGACTTTTGTGAACTTTGGGCTGATTCAACTGATTAAATAAGTTATGTTAAGCTAAGATGCAACTATCCTAGGCTACAATGACAGATTATGCAATGAACTTGAGGGTTTTGGGATCACAACTGTCCACAGTTGACAGTTAAGAGCCAAAGATGGTGATTTTGACTATTTGAAACTAAAACCTAGATTTTGAGGACTAAACTGAGCTACTATAACCTAGTGCACTCTATTGAAACAAAAACAACCACAGAATCTCAACAAGAAAACTAGCAAAAGAGCTAATCCAAACACCCCCTAACAAACTTATCATGATTGAAACTAACTGAGATCAAGAACTAGAACCTAATCTATTAATCAAAAACCATTTATTTAGCTATAATTAAGTAGATTAAACACTTAATAACAACAAATAAGCTTATGAGCAACAAATACAGATTTTGAAAACAAATATGAAGATGCTTACAGTGGATCATATGGACTCCAAACCAAGAACAATCATACCCAACTAACCTACAGCCTCCCTGAGGCACCAATACCCATTGCAATCCAAATCCAACTCTGATTCTTGCTCTTTCTTCAATGAACCTGAATATTTATTTTATTCTCTACTTTTCTTTGATTTTTTTTTTAGTATTTAATATAAACTACTGAGAGTCCTTCTAAATTTAACCAGAGCTTCAAAAAGCTTAAAGGAAACTGAAATGAGCTTAAGCAAACTGAAATAACAACAATAACAAGTTTCAAGTGAATTTGTCAAATTCACTTGAAATCTGAAACTTTTGATTTAGTAACTAAATTTGGAATTAACTTGAAATAAGGTCTGAATTACATGAAATTAAATGGATACAAGCTGTTTCAAATTGAAAATTACAACTAAAAGATTTGAATTACACTAATACGAAATTAAGCTATTCTAAACTACTCTAATTAATTTTTTCTTCCCTGCTCCTCTTCATGCTTTATAAGCCTTCCCATGTGTTTGTGGGACCCACAGGGTCAAATCCCACCACCCATAGCAGCCAATAGGAGTCTCTTGTTCACTTGTCAAATTGGCGGGAAAAAACATTTTGAGCCAATTGGGGCCTGTGGCTATCACTAGGGGGGGGGGTGGCATTTATTGGTGTTGGGAAGGTGTGAGGAGATAAGGTGGATGGGTTGGCAGAGGCAAGTGGTGATGGAATACCACCTGGTATGGTGGTTTTGGTGGAGTAGCAGGGGAAGAGGGAAAGGAGAGGGGTGAGTGGTTTTGTAGGTGTTGACCGGGGTCAAACCAGGGGGTGGACTGGGCTAAATAATTGGGCCTGGGTAAGGGATGGGTTTGTTATTTTTGGGTTTTGGTTTTAGAAATAATAGGATCCGGATTTGGTTTTAGTTTTTAGGAAATTTACAAGGACCAAAGTTGTAATTTGGGAAAACTTGAGGGTTGGTCTTGTAAGTTTCCAAAAGTAATAATGAGGATCTAATTTGACAAGTGTGAATAGTACAAGGGCCAAAAATGATAATTTTCCATATTAAATGCCCAGGGACCTTTTCTGTCAATACCTCAAACTCCAGGGACCATTATTGTAAATTTTCTGAATCTTGAAGGGCTTAACCTGTAAATATCAAACAGTTAACACAAAGGGCCAATTATGTCATTTAAGAATAGTATAAGGTTTATTTTGATTATTTTCCATTTTTAAAACCTTAGGGACTAATTTTGACATTTTTCAAAGTTGAGGGACCAAAGTTGTAAATATGTGAATTTTTAACTTCAAAGGACTTTTTATTACAACTTGTGAATCCCAAGGACCTTTTATGATATTTGTACAAGTTTTGATTCACCAGGGACTAGTTTTGCAAATTTATGAAACTTGAGGGACTGAAACTGCCAATTATGCAAACTTTGTACGTTTTTCATTTGTTTTTGCATATTTTGTGTTTGAAACATATAAAACACACCTCTAAGATATTTTTAAGTATTTTGATACATATTTGGGTGTTTTTGTATGTTTTGGCAGTTCATATAAGACAAAAATGATGAGTATTTACACACTCATCAATCCCCCACACTAAACTATTGCTAGTCCCTAGCAATATTTTATGAAGACTTAATGGATTTTAAACTCTTTACCAAAAGCCATCACTTCTGGAGTAGCCAGATGTAAGAACTGTGGCACATCTGATAACCGTGTGATTTTGAGCAAACCACCAGCTATCAACGGATTTGAGTAGTCTTTACCAAAAGCCGTTTGCTTCTGGACTAGCCAGCATCTTGATGGACTAAGTCAACATCTTGGTGAGCTGATTACCAATTATGGTTTTTCACGGCCTTTACCACAAGCCATAATCTTGCGGGCTAGCCAGCTCATTTGTTTATGAGGATGCGGGGGAGCTGAGGAACCATGCAATTTTTGGCAAACTGCCAGCCATCAACGGGTTTGAGATGTCTTTACCAAGAGCCGTTTGCTCCTGGACTAGCCAATCCATTTGTCATTTAGACTTTGGCGGACTGATTACCACAAAAAATTTTGAGCTCAAGTGAAAAATTTTTGAAAATTTTGGTCAAAAACGGGGGTATAAGATAGTAAAATATGATCAAATTCGCTAGAATAGCGAATACCCCCCCACACTAATCATGAATATTGTCCTCAATATTCAAAGTCCCGGCTATTATGCCGACTCTTTGAACGTAAAAGGAGAACATAACAAGCTAAATGTGGAAACACAATTTTGTTTTTCACTTTATAAGTAAACATAGCATGGGGGACTCCCCCACACTTAGGGTGAAAACCCTATAAGCATGCTCAGTTTTTGTTTACCGAGTCGCGAGCTTGACTCGACCCCGAATTAATTAGTCCATGGGGAAGTATGATGTGGAAGAAACAATCTCACTCGGACTTTCATTCAAGATGTTTGGATAAACATTTGAAGCACGTGAAAGTTCCACACCGATGAGACATAGTCCCGGCTCAAGATAATGGTAAATGAAAATGCCGGGATCAAAGATGGTATCCTCATTCCCGAAGGAGTGAAGAAGAGAAGAAATCACCTGGTAGGTGAAGGAAAGAAGAGAGATCTGAATAGCAATTAAGATAAGAACTTCCTCCTCAAGAAATGTATATTCAAGTGGAGGAGGCAAGTCCTTGAGCTTGATCTCAGGAAATTTATCAGTTTCCTCAACTGATTTGATTTCCTCATTATGAAGTTGTTTGGGTGGGAGGGGGGGAAATGGATCTTCGTTTAACAAACTTTCTAGAAAAAGAATGTCCCCCTCAGGATCAAGATAATTATCATCAACTTCATATGAAATTGAACTATCTTCAGTAAGAAAAGCCTCGAATTCGTCCAGATCATTTTCACTTTCCGGAGGAAGTGGATTGATCTGAGTAGGATCAATCGAAGGATCATGAGTAAGTAAGAATTCTAACTCTCTCAAATCAGCATTAAAGTCAAAGACTTCATTTTCATCCCTTGGTGGGATGGGATCCATATGAGAGAGTTCATCAGCGAACTTTTCAAGAAGAAAGTCAACATTAGAGTGGAGAAGTGATGCATCAACAACTTCAATGTCTCCATAAGATAAACAATCATCACTGGAATCAGAGACAGTCTCAATTTGATCATTTGGATTATTAGGGGTGGAAAGAATATCACACATATGATCAGAAGTTTCCTGTGACTCTCTTGGGATTGGGATAAGGATCTCAACACTAGACTTTATGAATTCGTCCGATTCCTTTGAAGGAACAGTGTCAAGATGCTCATCCCCCATGTTCGGAGAGTGAGTGGAAACCTCGGGTGTGACAGCAGTTGTTTGAGATGAAATCTCAACTGCTGGGATATCAACTGATGAACTTGATGAATCTTTTTGAATAATAACGATGTTATCTTCATCATCACTGTCATCATAGTCATCAAATAGAGCAGTATTTCGAATGTTAGCACGAAATTTAGCTGCTCGTTGCTCAGCCAATAACTCTTCCATGCTTTTTCCAGATTCTCGTTCTTCAGCAAGTAATTCTGCCATAGTTTTCCCACGAGAATTTGGAATGAAAGGAAATTGTGGGGATGTGGATGTGTCAAAACCGTAAGGTTGACATTTAAAATCATCGTGAGGACCCCCACAATATGCACAAGAGCTTGGAGTATGGCGAAGTGAAATATTAGCTAACTCCTCCTTAAGTTCTTTACATTTCTCAAGAACCTCTAAAAAGTCTTGCTGGATTGGAGGAGTTGCTTGGATAGTTTGATACTGTGGAGGTTGGTCTTGGTACGAAGAGTCATAATTGTTACAAGGAAATGGATTCCTCGTTTGACAATCAGAGCTGAAGTGTGAACCTCCACAGTACTCACAACAGTTGAACTGATGTGGCTGTGGGTTGTATGTGCTAGAGTCATAATTGTTATCAGGAAACTGCTCATAGACAAGCGTGTTTCCTGATTGACAATCAGAACTGTAATGTGAACCACCACAGTACTCACAACAGTAAAACTGCTGAGACTGAGGGTGTGGTAGCTGGTGGAATGAATCAGTGGTGTCATGATAGGAATATGGATCTTGGTTATAGACAGACCCGTTTCCTGACTCTATCATGCCACAACTGGGGCAATTGCCACCATTATAAGAACTACCACACCACTGGCAAACCAGAAGGTATGGATGAGACATAGAAAGAATCAAAAGGTTTTGGAGGGTAAGAAATGGAGAATCAAAGCTGTGAGAGGGTAAAGGTGAATATTTTTGGTATTTTTAGGAAACATGCTGAGTGCACAAGCTCCAAAAACAATTTTTCAAAACAAATTTGAGGCAAAACCACAGTGAACTTAAACCAGCAATCACAAGCGAATGGCTTCTTTGAAAAAGGTACACCACTCACAGGGATATAAAGGCAAGTTTTAATCTTAAGTTTGGGAACTTATTATGGGTTTATTAATTAATTTGAAAAACTGCTTTAGGCTTATGGGTGTGTGTGCAGAAAACTTGGGAAATATTTTTGGAACTGATTCGTTAACCGAAATCGTCCCCTTTAAGATTACTCGCAGGCTGGCGGGAGGAAGTAAATAGGTTTCCTCTTCAGTTCGCAATTTAATGTCAGAACTTACCTTAAACCAACTGTTTCAGGTTGTAATCTTAAAGAACACGAAGTAATTTAACTTCACAGTTTGTTTTTGATTGTTTTTAATTTTTTTGGTGTTTCTCAACACTTCAGGAAAAGTGTTAATGAACGTTTTTGATATGATTATGTTTAAAAAACTTTTTACAGGGAGGGTTTTGAAAACCACTAAACTTAAAACGATTTTAAAACACGCAACAACCTCCCCGGCAGCGGCGCCAAATTTTGATTGGTTCAGAACCGTCTTATTATTATTGACCAAGGTCAACAAGTCAAAGACAGCCTAGAATCAATACTCCGGTGATAGTATAGTGTATTCCCGGGTCGTTAAAGTCCCGACGAGATTGAAATAGTGCTTTTGGAATCGTTTATGGGAAAGTGGCACTGAGGACAGTAGCCAGATGATGTAGGAATGATATTGCTACTGTTATTTTGGTGTTGACAAACAGATATAATATTCACAATAATCAGATAGCAGAAATATGCACAAATTGACAATTAAGATCACGTATCGGACTGGAAAAGTGGGTTTTTGGTAATTATGAAACTACAGGGGGTGTTTTTGACACTTTTCAAAACTTGCAATAAAAAATGAAAAAGAAATGATAAAAGTGATTAAAATAATATTAAACTATTATTTAATTAATTAAACTATTTAAATTCTAAATTAAAATCTAATTTAAATAAACTAAAAATGACAAATGGTTTAAATTATACTAAAAATTAACAAAAATATTTTCTAAACCTAAATTAGAACTTAAAGAAAATATAAAAAATTAAAAATAATATTTTTGTCTTTTTGTGGTTTAGTTATTAATTAAAAACTATTTAACTTAATTAAACTATTTAAACTACTTTTAATTTATATTAATACTAAATTAACTTGGAAAATTAAGATAAAATTTATAAAATTACTTAACCATTACAGGAATCCTACAAAATTATAAAAAACTCTAAAAATTATGTTTAAGATTAATCTACTAATTAATTACCTTTTAATTAACTTAAGTCTATTTTTAACAAATAAAATAAGAAAACTAGAAAATGAACAGTAGAATATCAAAATTTATTTTCTAAAACCTTATTATACTATATTAGAACTAGGAAAATTATAAAAACTAGATTTAACCTTATAAAAACTAATTAAGCTATTTATTACTTAATATTAATTAATAATAAAGAAAATTAAAATTAAATATAATTAGCACTAAATGACAAAATAAAAATCTGAAAAATTTATTATAACTATTTTAATATATGAGGTATTTAATAAAAATATAAAAACACTAGTTACTTAATTAAAATCTAAAAATGAAAATTAAACTTAACTTGAATTAAATAGAAACTATCACTTAATTTAAAACTAATTTTTTTTGAATTTTTCTTTTTCAGAGCTACTTAATACCTTAAAATGACAAACTTTTGTAAAAACACTTTTTAAGATAGCTTATAAATAAGCTATAACACCCCCTTTGGCTACACAGTTGACTTTGGTTGACTGTGTGGTCAATTTTGGTCAAATGGCCTAAGGTGGGGTCCACAATGATTAAAACAGTTACACACAAGCTAAGTACACTCAAATAAGCCAGATACAACTAATAAACAACACAAATAAGCTGAATAAGCTAAATTAAGCACTTTGAAAGATTGCTATTAGACTGAAAATGGGACAGACATGAAAGGCTCAACCAGGTGGGTCCCAGGGGTCCTAGAGTCAAACTAATGGTCAAAGGTGAAAGCCTACCAGGAGGGGGGTTAGGGGAACCTAAATACTAGGTGTGGGGACCACTGGGTTGGTCACAAAACACCACCCATTTATTGGTGTTGGGAAGGTGTGAGGAGATAAGGTGGATGGGTTGGCAGAGGCAAGTGGTGATGGAATACCACCTGGTATGGTGGTTTTGGTGGAGTAGCAGGGGAAGAGGGAAAGGAGAGGGGTGAGTGGTTTTGTAGGTGTTGACCGGGGTCAAACCAGGGGGTGGACTGGGCTAAATAATTGGGCCTGGGTAAGGGATGGGTTTGTTATTTTTGGGTTTTGGTTTTAGAAATAATAGGATCCGGATTTGGTTTTAGTTTTTAGGAAATTTACAAGGACCAAAGTTGTAATTTGGGAAAACTTGAGGGTTGGTCTTGTAAGTTTCCAAAAGTAATAATGAGGATCTAATTTGACAAGTGTGAATAGTACAAGGGCCAAAAATGATAATTTTCCATATTAAATGCCCAGGGACCTTTTCTGTCAATACCTCAAACTCCAGGGACCATTATTGTAAATTTTCTGAATCTTGAAGGGCTTAACCTGTAAATATCAAACAGTTAACACAAAGGGCCAATTATGTCATTTAAGAATAGTATAAGGTTTATTTTGATTATTTTCCATTTTTAAAACCTTAGGGACTAATTTTGACATTTTTCAAAGTTGAGGGACCAAAGTTGTAAATATGTGAATTTTTAACTTCAAAGGACTTTTTATTACAACTTGTGAATCCCAAGGACCTTTTATGATATTTGTACAAGTTTTGATTCACCAGGGACTAGTTTTGCAAATTTATGAAACTTGAGGGACTGAAACTGCCAATTATGCAAACTTTGTACGTTTTTCATTTGTTTTTGCATATTTTGTGTTTGAAACATATAAAACACACCTCTAAGATATTTTTAAGTATTTTGATACATATTTGGGTGTTTTTGTATGTTTTGGCAGTTCATATAAGACAAAAATGATGAGTATTTACACACTCATCACCTAATAAGAACCTGATAAGTAATTTTGCGGGAAGAGTGAAAGGATTGCATGTGATTATAGGGAATCTCACCTATGAGATCGATTTTATGATAGTTGAGGACACTCGTCCGGTGATAGATGCTTGCCTAAGTCAAATAATATTTGGGAAACCATTTGTTGAGGCCACTAGGATGAGTTATGATCCGACTTTAGGGATAGTTAGATTCAAGAAAGAGAATGATGAGGTTGCTTATCAAATGCCCTACAAGATTGAGCAATACCGCCTTCTCTCTAATTTCGAAAAGGAACACAAGCAAGCGGCTTATTATAGGAATGAGGAGGATAGACGTAGAGGAGTAGAGTATGTTAGAAATAGGATGCTTGGTTTCTACAAAGAATGCTTGCAACTAGGTCCGGAATTCAAAACTGGTTTAGAAGACGACCTAGAGAGTGAAACCAATGATGAAATCACGTAGTAACCCATGACCTTGAGTCTAGCTACAAGACTCGTAAATAAAGAAAAACGCTTCTTGGGAGGCAACCCATGTTTTGTGTGATTTTAATTGTTTGATTATTATTTGCTTCCGTATGCATGTTTTATTTTTATTGTTGGTTGATCATGTTTCTAAACTAAATAGTAGAAATACTTTACTTTGTTGTTTTGGCCTAGTCTTAACTCCACCTAAAGGTATTTTTGCAAAAGATAAGTGTAAGGGGAAACCCCAAATATGTTTTTAAGAAACAACCGATCATGATTCTCCACAATACTAAATGAACATGTGTATTCGTATTTGTTAGAGTCAAATGCTTGTATTGAGTCATAATGAAGTTATGCAGGATTTTCCAGGAAGTAAGACCAAGTTTTTCCAGAAATTTTCCGAAAACTTAACATAAGGATTTCTGCAGGTCAATTCTGACGGCGTCAGGGGTTTACTCTTGACGGCGTCAGGAGTTAAAAATCTGGAAATTTTACCGGTTTTGTTTTTCTAACGGAGTCTTATGGTTTTTGTGAATTATTAAGTTTTATAATCTCCAGGAGATCTGCAAACTTCATTCCACAAGCATTATATCTTATCTTGTTTTCTAGGATTTAGTAACTTATATAGAATGCCGCCGATTTTACGCGAGGTTGTCTTGTCTACTTTGTCAGGTTTTACAGGTTATGTATGACAAGAAGATGATTTATATTCTGGAAGGGAAGCTTTGATTGTTCATTTTCTTGGAGGAAGATTTAACCTAGCCACCCTATTATCCATACCGAGCGAATCAGGGGAGTATTTGATTTCATTATCTTTACTTTTTTACTTTTGCATTCTTTACTTGAACATTGGGGACAATGTGCATCTTAAGTGTAAGGGGAGGGTAAAAAGATGATACCTTACATATGCACTTTCGCTTGAGTTTGTTTTGTTTAATGGTAGATGTGTAATAAAACTATGAGAAATACTTGTTAGTGCAATTTTAGCGCCAAATTTAAAATTTTTTACAACATTTAGGAGTGAAACTTTAGCCATAGCAAGCGTCTCATGGATAGGAGATTGTATGACTAGCACATAACCGTATATTCAGAAAAATTTTCCACCCAAATATGTGAGGTTCGCCTTTAGATTTGATAGGAAAAACATTCACTATTAGTGCTTATGAGTGTACCGGTAGCATTTAGATTCTAGAACTTGCGTTAGTGATGCATCCCGAGACCGCTAGTGAGACTACATTCGTGTAGTAGGATTCACTACATGATAAGAGACATTAGGATTACCCTTGTGTTAAACCCGTATTATAATTACTTGACCATTTAAGTCATATTACTTGGCTAGTTAAGTCAACTAATTTTTCCCACACCCTTAGCGTTGTACTCATTTTTAGTACACGAAACCCCTAGTACACCCCTCCGAGCCTATCTTTTCGTTTCTAACTTTAAGCATTTTACTTAAAGGAAGAATTTGTTACACCCCACTTAAATGTACAACCAAATCGCCTTAGCCTTACGTGTATGCGCTCATTTTTAGTGCATTATTGTTATTTGTTAAACCCTAAGTTAACTTTCTAATTGATTACATGGTTGCTAAGTCGAGTCATATCCTTGTACATATTGTTTTGGGACAATTGGGACTCATGGGTAAGTACGTATTTTATGGAGTAATGGGGAAGAACATAATATTATTACCCCCATATGTACGTTAATCTTAAAAGTGCTCCAAGTGTTTTGATTTTCTTAATTTGAGTCATTAGAATAGTTTATTGTAAAGTATGTAAAGATTCAAGTGTAAGGGAAATGTTCATTCCCTATGATGTATTATTTTGGATGGTTGGGGAAGAGTGTATGCAAAAAAAAAAAAAAAAAAAAAAATCGAAAAAATCAAGAAAAAGAAAAAAAAATAGAAAAAGGAAAAAGAGAAAAAACATACGGACTACCATCCCTTGTCATTCTATGTTTATTTTATGTTTTTGTTCTTTTTCATTTATTAGCTTAAGTCGAGTCTAGTCTTGGCTTAGCAATGCCATATTGTACATGTAATTAACCAAGATT
Organism: Artemisia argyi; assembly: GCA_030686995.1. Lineage (NCBI taxonomy): Eukaryota > Viridiplantae > Streptophyta > Magnoliopsida > Asterales > Asteraceae > Artemisia > Artemisia argyi. The sequence continues at coordinate 106,935 of JARVZY010002032.1, forward strand.
GTTAACTCGCCACCAGTAAAACTTCCTTTATCCAACAAAACCGTGTACTTCATATCCCTATACCTAACGTTACAACCCTTTAAAAGACCTCTTTGATAGTTTATCCTAGGTGCTTACGCCATGTGGTGGAGGTTTGATCATTTCCCAAGCCTATGGTAATCTATTTTGCTATGACAGGTAGTGAGAGATATCTTCCGTTTCTATATTGTAATCTATACTTTATTACACCCGAGAGATGTGAGTATCTAAACACTATTTGTGAGGTGATAGTGTATGACCTCCGTGCTTGTCTATTGGTCTTTAGTGGAACGATTATTTATTGTAATTACTTTTATATTAGTGTTAAATGACCCCTAACTTGTCTTTTGAGTAGAATAAAAGCGCATTTGCTTGAGGACAAGCAAATCTCAAGTGTAAGGGTATATGATGAGGCGAAAAATGAACCACTTTTAGGGGGTCATTTAAGCCCGAATCCGAATTTATTTGATTAAATATTGCCCTAAATCGTTCCTTTTGTGATTTTAGGTACTTTGGGAGAGAAATCTGGAAAAGGAAGCAATTCGGACGTTTTTGGAGAATAAAAGTGAAGAAAACGCCAAAGTCTTGATTTTCCATGCTGGGAACAGTAGGTGACGGCGTCAAGAGCAAAACCTTGATGGAGTCAAGAGCAAATCTCATGAATTTCCATGACGACCCAGAACGGATTTGACGGCGTCACGTAGGAAGGGCGTCAAGAGTAAAAGAGTCATGACGGCCTGGAAGTGTTTAAGTCTTGACGGCGTCAGAAGTGGATCTAGGCAGTCCGAGGAGAGTTTTAGCGGCGAGGTGACGGCGTCACGTTGTTTGTCTTGACGCCGCCAGACCTATTTTTCTATATATAGTTTTCTATTTTTCACACATAAAAGAGAAGTTTTGGGAGAAACCCTAAGTACGATTTTGGTGTAACTTTACAGGTTTTTCAAGAGTTCCAACCCCTTGATACCTTGCATGATTAATCAAGATAAGTGTTCTTCTAATTCAATCAATATGTCTATATGTTGGTTGTCTATATCATGTTCTTGTATTAATTCTATCATGCTAGGCTAGATCTATCTTGTGTTTGCTTAGATCTAATGAAACCTAGATATTGATTATGTGTTGATTACTTGTTTATTCTTGTCTTGGATGAATGATTTATATGTTAGGCTTAAGAAAACTGGCAGATCTCCAAATGGTAACATGCTTGAACGTCTTAAGAAACATGAACCGAGGCGCACTAGGTCTTTATTGGTATTATTTAATGCATGAGCCACTGTTTACAATCCCTATAGTTGTGCTGGGCATGGTGTAGGAGGAGATAAGAGTTAATAGAATTGGGGAGTTATGTGTGCCACCCCATGAATGGTATTAAGGAATACGATCCGTCATCCATGCAATTATAACAAGTAATTAGCGTGTAAAAGATGTCTAGGGAGTAGTGAAATCTAAGTAAACACATTCTCTCCAATTACTGCTCACAACTTTAGTTTAATTAGTTTATTTTCATTTTTATTATTTTATTTTGATTGCATCTTAGTATTGGGTTAGTTGAATAGCAACTAATTCCGCCCAAATCTTTCAAAACCCGAGATTTTACTTGTTTTCATAAAAATATAAAAGCACAAAAATAATCATCCCTCACCTTTAGAACTAGTATTTAGGCTTTCTAATCCTAGCGACACTATTCCTAAGCTGAACGATCAATCCCCCGGTACTTGTCACTATACTATACTACAACGATCAGGTACACTGCCTGGTGGGGGTTGTAAGCTTCTCGAGATCCCTCGAGAGGTAAAGCCTGTTGCGATTCTCACGCATCATAATTACACAAACATATAATTAAATGCATACACAATTAATTTTTACAACATTTATATTAGATGTATATAATTAAAAATATTAAATATAATAGTAAAATTAGTAACAATTTTCAAATAGTTATATATCTGTACTACATTACAATGTATTTAGGACATTTTATAATTAAAAAAACTTAAAATTTAGACTTTTTGTTTCTTATTATAGAAATATTTCAAATATTGATTGAAGAAGAATTTCAAACATTACAAAAAACTGAAAACATAAAAACTGAAAACTGGAAACCTGAAAAATTGAAAACTGAAAAACTGGAAACTGTAAAATTGAAAACTAGAAAAACAAAAAAACTGAAAACCAAAAAAACCTGAAAACTGAAAAACAGAAAACTGAAAACAGAAAACAAAAAACAAAAAAAGTAAAAGCAGAAAAACAGAAAATCTCTACTTATAAAGCATGAAGATAATTAAACGTGTAACCGACCGCAAAATATAGTCACAGAGTACCCGCCGCCGCATTGCGCAGGTACCGTTCTAGTTTTAATAAAAAGGTGAGGGAAAAATGTCCAAAACGAATGTATGATTAGTGGGAATGGGTGAAAGTGAAAGGAGGGAGAAAGTTGGGGTGCCGCTAAAGTGACGGTGAGTGGCTCAGCACCACTACTTTTAGCCTTGTAGTGTTGTGACCAACCAAGCAATTGTTGGTGATTTTGCGTCACCAATATGATTTAAGTGTAATTGATTAACTTAGTTGACCAATTTGTAATCATGATAAATGTTCAACAAGTCGAGGTTGTGCGGAGTGCATACTTATATGACGTTATTATGATTATCATTCGTGTGCTAAACCCCGAATCATGCGGTTTGGGGGCAGCGCCCCTGCAGGGTCCAAGGGGCGGCAGCCCCTGGCAGGGTCCAAGAGGCGGTAGCCCCTGGCAGGGTCCAGGTTAGCTTGGAAAACTTTTACTTGTTATAAAGTGCCATGTTAAAAACGCACTTGAAAATAAAATTCCCGGAATGATGGACCTGATTTTTGCTTATTGATTTAACTGATTCGGTAGTTAAAATAACTGCTATGGCAGTTACAACCGAATTTCAGTTTTATTGGTCAACTATATGTTATCTATTTATGGTTCGATTTTTCATAACTACAAAAAACATATTCTCGTTTTTAAATTTGAGTTTTATCCGATTTGAGATTTCGATAGAACCATCAAAATACTTCAATATGAAAATGTTTACACGACTCTCAGATTACCGTGATTCTAAATATTCTAACAGCAACCACCCATTGGCAGATAGTCAGATAACATTCTTGTAGAGCAAGCTTGATGGATCTCGCATCCATCCAAATATAAATTGCATGAATGGGTCCTTGTAAGTTGTTTGAGTTATGAAATAATCCCTAACTTGAAACATTTACACAGTTGGTACTTGATTTTGAAACACGTAACATCTTAGGTGTAGTTAAGAAGAATGAAAAACAAAAGAAAATAAAGTAGCATTAAGTTGTAGATTTTTTTTTTTTTTTTTTAGATTCCTTGAGAAAATTGACCTTTATTGACGGCGAAGTTAGTGATACAAAAAGGATTCACTAATTCAAATTTTTAGTGATGGTAAATGTGAGTAAAAAGTTAAAATCTATATTATTTATCAGGGTGCAGGATTACTCTCCTTTACTAAAAAAAAAAGTTAAAATCCAGATAGTTAGTGACACATTTTATGAAGAAAATATGTCTCAAAAGACGAAAGGTGTCATTCTGCATTTTTTGTGTCACTATAACTAGATCTTTACGTACGTTACATTTGCCAACACATCTTAAAATGTAGGAGAAACACTTAAAAATTTAGTGACGCTTTTTTAAACTCTTTTCTTGAAACTTTTATACCTTTTGTGAAACTGTTTTGACTTTAGTGACATTTTTTTTTTGTGTCTTTATGCCAACTTTGCACTTAACATACCATGCACGTACACACATTTTCATAAAATTATAGAAATCATTAGGTTTTTTTTTTTTTTTTTTTTTTTTTTTTTTTTTTTTATTATTATTATTATTATTATTATTATTATTTTTTTTAAATAAATATACATACATAGTTATATCAAGAACATAAACAGTTACACCACAAATTCTTATTGAAGATGTCATATCTTCTTCCTGCAATCATCATATATAGTCATCTATATATATCATACTCTGTAACAATTAGGCACGGACTAACACTCCAATGGTCAAATGGTAGCGATTCGTGTGTACATATATTATATGATTTTCCATTTTGATTTGCATACATAAGATTTAAATCATGCATTCATTTAAGTCCGATCATGCTTTCAGAATTATCTTAGAACGTAAGGACAGTGGCAGTCATGCTTCTGAAATCGTCCATACCTCCCAAATCCACCAATAATATCATTCCACCTCATTTTACCTCATTCATACTTTTTCCATACATCCCAACCCCATTTTAGTGGCAACCATGCCTTTTTCATACCTCTCAACTTTTTTTTTTTTTTTTTTTTTTTTTCATAAAATAAATTAAACAATTTAATTAAAACATAATATTTCATTAATAACTAAAAGAAAATTACATAATACTTAAAACAAAATAAATGTACATACAAATGACTAATTTAGACCATATATCCTTGTTAGATGTTAAATTTGGCGAACTTAATAGCAGGTTTATGCATTTTGTTACTCATATTTAACATTGAGCTCTAATTTTACCAAAACTATCAAACTTTTGAAACTTCAAGATACAATGACTAAAGGTCTAAACTATCAAATATATAAACTGGTTACCAGATCGTATTTTTACATAAAAGTTAATATATAAAGTTAAAGGACTAAACAAAAACTTCATATAATATTAAAGGTGAAAAAGAAGAAAAGACTATCAAACTTGAGGGCCATTAGAAATAAAAACTTCACTTGGTTATCTTCCCCGTTCTATATTAAAATATGTGTTTACGCCATTAAAACAGAAACTCAACATTCATTTTTCTTTATTGAGGTACAAAAATTTATTACCAACGGTCATATTTTTGCATTGAACTTCCCATACCTCCGAGGCAATATATGCCGTTCACAGCTTGCCGTTGGCCTTGCCGGCTAGGTGGCGGCGGTGTTCACCGCCGGCAATGGGATGCCGTTGGTGATACCGCCCACCACTGCCACCCTTCTAACAAACACAGGAAACGTACCAGATATATTCCAGTTTTTGAACGTCTATAACATACCAGATTATCCGCAAATTTGTCTTCTTCAATAATTGATTCGATCTTTGTAGGGAATAAGCGGAATCAACGAACCCAACCGGATATAGTGTGAATCTCTGAAAGGTGTGTGAACATTTTCAGATCGAATCAATTCGGTGGTTCCCCCGAATTATTCAATCGGATACAATTCAGAGATTGAGAACGTTTTGAATGCTTGTGTTTGAGATTCTTATGAACCAGAGAGAAAAACATGACCAATATCAAAAAACCGTATCTTTCAATTCTAGGGATTAGGGCTTTTATGCAGTTTTTCAAAGGTTTAAAAGTTGTCAAAATTAGTCCCTTAACTTCTGAAAATTGAATTTTCTAAGGAACTTTTACCATAACAACTTGGACCCTGCCAGGAACTGCCCCCGGACCCCCGTCCCTTAGGGGATTCGCCCCTAAGATCATAATAAATTCAAATAGGTGTGCACTCCGCACCTCCAAACCTAAATGATGTCTTATTATGACTAAATTGGTCAAACAAGTTAATCCAATTACACTAAAATATCCAACAATCCTCCCCCATTTTAGTGCAATCCTTGATTAACTAAAACAAATGATCTCAAACAATCAAACTTTTGCATAAATGAAATGTCGTGACGATTGAATTTCACATTAGTACATTACACATTCCGAATATTCGAATACCAGGGTGTCGCTAAGGATTGAACCCTGGGAATTCATTTTGAATACACGAAGATAATATACACAAAAGTTTACATACATAGTAGTTCTATCTTGACACGTGTTTTGCTAGCCTATGTCCTTATCCTTCATAAGCATGTCAAAGCCAAGTCCCGGCTTCTTGAAGCGGCTACACTTCATGCTCATATAGGTAGTTCCTTTTAATCATGCCCTGCTTGCACTTTTTCAAAAGAACTATTAAGAAGATAAACTTTAACCTCTTTATCTTGCAGGTCCAAACACATTCCTTGGGATAGTATATCATGTGTTCCAATCTCTAAGTGTGAGCTTTCCGCATTGAATTCAGCTTCTAACATTGTATTAGAAGGGAATTGGGTGTCTCACGATTAGAAAATTTAAACGGACTTTTATTTCATCCCTATTCCGACTTTGTGCAATAAGTCTCCTGCAAACCACTTTGTCAAGTAGTAAGCTATTGATAGTTTAGTTTCACTATCATAATGCAATAAACATGGTAACATTGACTTTAAAAACATAATACCATATGTTTATTAACAAGTCCTTTAACCATAATATTTCTTTAAAGCAAGAAATTAAAACAACAATTCATGATGCCAAAGTTAACCACGTTGTACAACTTTATTTCTATGATCCCAAGATTACCACACCAAATGTGAAAATACATTCACCATTGAAAGTGTAATCTTCTTGATCAATTATCCAACTTAATTGCATCAATAATTGTATCACTTCAAATTTTTAACAAGCTTCATTTTGTTCTAAACCAAAAAAAAACCATGGTTTCTTTCAAGTAATTAAATACTTGATTTTTAAACATATCAAGCAAATGATATCTTTGTGAACCACTAGATTGTCTAAACATACATGCACAATGTATCATTTTAGACAAATAACTAAATCAATTACTCCGTACGTTGTAATTCTTTTGGCTACTTTTCCAAAAATTGCTAAATTCACCATCTATGCACTGTGCACAAGAAATATTGTTTCTTGAAGAATGGTCTTGCATGAAAATCAGTAAGAAAAGATAAACAATTAAACACCAAGGCATCATCATATTTCAATCAATGATACACATTCCCAGATTGATAATGTTATGCACTACGTCGACTTGAATTACAATTCTTATCATGCAAACATGCAATAATGTCTGATAATTTATTCTTATGTATATAATTATACATAAATCCCTTTCTGATTTATAATCATAATATATCCTTGAACCCCATGGTTCTCTTTGGTACTTGGTAATTGGTTCATAATATCCCAATATGTTGTAACTCAAGGAATACTATCATAGCATATGCAACTAGATGCCATAAAACTAAGCCATATATTTGAATAATCATTTCAAATAGACCATAGTCAATTAATCACTGAACCAATACCGGTCAAGAGGATTTTAATTTCTCATTTAATTTACGAGCCAAGAATATGTAATTACGGATGATATGTGATTTAATAAAAGTAATTAAATACACCATTGATGGCCAGACAATTATTTTACAACTTTTATTTCCACAACCACATATCTCTCAAACACATTAACATGAATATTGTATTCTTGATACTAATTCCGTAAATCCTCAACAAATAAAGGCATGTATAAATCCATATAAATAGATATAGTACACGATAAACTGGATTTGCTACCAGTTTCGTAATCCAACAAATATTGCCTTTATTAATCAAAATCCACAAAGAACCAATCAAAATAACTAAAATATATCCAACAACTTTTATTTCCACAACCACATATCTCTCAAACACATTAACATGAATATTGAATTCTTGATACTAATTCCGTAAATCTTCAACAAATAAAGGCATGTATAAATCCATATAAATAGATATAGTACACGATAAACTGGATTTGCTACCAGTTTCGTAATCCAACAAATATTGCCTTTATTAATCAAAATCCACAAAGAACCAATCAAGATAACTAAAATATATCCAACCGATAATATCAGATCATATTAAGCACCCGCATTCGATTTCCATTTCAAATCCATTAAATTAAGAATCCTAATGTTTCAAATTCTCTTAATTTTTTGGATCATAATCATGTAATTAGATACACAACTTAACCACGTTGTTATTCCATGTATATGTTAACATGCAATTCATGAAACTAACTACCGTTGGCTTATGAATTTATTATTGCATATGTTTAACGTCATCACAATATATCACACATGTGGCTTATAATGAAACATTTAGATTTGCATTCTTGATTTCTATTATCACAAGGGATACAAAATTTACATGTACCCACATGTCAAAGTTACTGTCTCCACCAGTTATGTGATTCGTGTGTACATATATTATATGATTTTCCATTTTGATTTGCATACATAAGATTTAAATCATGCATTCATTTAAGTCCGATCATGCTTTCAGAATTATCTTAGAACGTAAGGACAGTGGCAGTCATGCTTCTGAAATCGTCCATACCTCTCAAATCCACCAATAATATCATTCCACCTCATTTTACCTCATTCATACTTTTTTCATACCTCCCAACCCCATTTTAGTGGCAACCATGCCTTTTTCATACCTCTCAACTTTTTGTTTTTTTTGTTTTTTTTTTTTTTCATAAATTAAATTAAACAATTTAATTAAAACATAATATTTCATTAATAACTAAAAGAAAATTACATAATACTTAAAACAAAATAAATGTACATACAAATGACTAATTTAGACCATATATCCTTGTTAGATGTTAAATTTGGCGAACTTAATAGCATGTTTATGCATTTTGTTACTCATATTTAACATTGAGCTCTAATTTTACCAAAACTATCAAACTTTTGAAACTTCAAGATACAATGACTAAAGGTCTAAACTATCAAATATATAAACTGGTTACCAGATCGTATTTTTACATAAAAGTTAATATATAAAGTTAAAGGACTAAACAAAAACTTCATATAATATTAAAGGTGAAAAAGAAGAAAAGACTATCAAACTTGAGGGCCAATAGAAATAAAAACTTCACTTGGTTATCTTCCCCGTTCTATATTAAAATCTGTGTTTACGCCATTAAAACAGAAACTCAACATTCATTTTTCTTTATTGAGGTACAAAAATTTATTACCAACGGTCATATTTTTGCATTGAACTTCCCATACCTCCGAAGCAATATATGCCGTTCACAGCTTGCCGTTGGCCTTGCCGGCTAGGTGGCGGCGGTGTTCACCGCCGGCAATGGGATGCCGTTGGTGATACCGCCCACCACTGCCACCCTTCTAACAAACACAGGAGAAACGTACCGGATATATTCCAGTTTTTGAACGTCTATAACATACCAGATTATCCGCAAATTCGTCTTCTTCAATAATTGATTCGATCTTTGTAGGGAATAAGCGGAATCAACGAACCCAACCGGATATAGTGTGAATCTCTGAAAGGCGTGTGAACATTTTCAGATCGAATCAATTCGGTGGTTCCCCCGAATTATTCAATCGGATACAATTCAGAGATTGAGAACGTTTTGAATGCTTGTGTTTGAGATTCTTATGAACCAGAGAGAAAAACATGACCAATATCAAAAAACTGTATCTTTTAATTCTAGGGATTAGGGCTTTTATGCAGTTTTTCAAAGGTTTAAAAGTTGTCAAAATTAGTCCCTTAACTTCTGAAAATTGAATTTTCTAAGGAACTTTTACCATAACAACTTGGACCCTGCCAGGAACTGCCCCCGGACCCCCGTCCCTTAGGGGATTCGCCCCTAAGATCATAATAAATTCAAATAGGTGTGCACTCCGCACCTCCAAACCTAAATGATGTCTTATTATGACTAAATTGGTCAAACAAGTTAATCCAATTACACTAAAATATCCAACATTTGAGCCAACAGGGAAGTGACTCACTGGAATCGGAGCTCCACATGATTTAGATCGAGACGGGGAGACTACTTTTTTAGCCTTCTTTGTGTCGTTCTCCTTAGAAATTTGTGACGGGGCAAAGCAGCAAAAAACTTTAGATAAGAAATTAGCCATAGAATTTATGTATGTAAGTTAATAGAAATTAAAGTAAGTCAGAGAGAGTTGTAAGATAGTTTAGTGTTTGGCATAACCAACTGAAAGTGAGCTTATATAGTGAACATTTAGAAACATGGATGACGTATTGCATGATTCTTTTCAAATGTTAATTTGACTAGTTTATAATGTTGAGATTTAGCGTGCTGAACAAGAATTAACGACTTGTTTATTATTTTAATATAATTGATAAAATCAATATATAATAATGTGCTTTATATATGATCTTTGTTTTGAATAATGAAACATAAGTTTTATCCTATGTTAATCAAACTCAAACCGAGACATATTTTTTAACTTTAAATCGAAATGTTTTAATATGCGAGAGTAAACTTTGTATAACCATTTTGCAGTTTGGTTTTACCTAAAATTATACTTGAGTCAAAATATATAGTTAATATTGAGATCACCTATGTCTCGTTTCAAAATCCAAACAAATATACCCTGTTTTCAAGTTTTTTTAAGAAATGAAAATGATAGATAAAGAAGAGAAAAGAAAATAGTGAGAAAAAAGAGTTGCATTTATATTTCATGTTTTCGAGTTAAGAGAAAAGAAAAGAAAAAACACAAAATAATAGTTGTGCCTTTTTAAATATAGAAAACATCTATAACAAAAGATATATAAAATAATGATGCAGTATTAGTTATTTTATAACAAATAATTTAGGTGTAAATTTGGTTCCTATCAAACATTCATATTTAACGGAAAATTTTGAAGTAAAAAATCTATTATTGTTTTTTCATATCTTTTCTTTTGGTTCTGTTTGACAACAAAGCGAGAACTCAATAATTTTTATTTTATTTTTTTTATTTTTTTTTATTATTATTATTATTATTATTATTATTATTATTATTTTTTCACTTTTTTTCTTCTTTCAAAAAAAATGCTCGAGAACTGAGCGATTATGTCCAAGTGTAAAGGATTGCATGAATATTATAGTGTTGGGAGTTGGGACCAACCACCCATTGGCAGATAGTCAGATACCATTCTTGCAGGGCAAGCTTGAATGCTGATGGACCTCGCATCCATCCAAATATAAATTGCATAAATGGGTCCTTGTGATATGTTAGAGTTATGAAATAAATTTTTAACTTGAGACTATTACACATATGGTACTTGAATTTGAAACATGTAACATCTTTGGTGCAGTTAAGAGGAATGTGAAGGGAGAAAAAAAATGTTGTGTTTTCGAGTTTAATTTTGTAGAAAAATAAAGTGAAAGAAAAATAAAACGTAAAAAACTTGTGTTCTCCACCTTTTTTAAGAAAAAAAAAATATATGAATGAAATTTAAAGAGAAACTGGGGCTATACTTTCCATACAGAAATGAGCTAAAAGATAAATATAAACTAAAGTCTTGTATGTCAAATGATAAAATTATCTATACTTTTTAAGGTTTAAAACTTATAAATATAGTTATAATTGTTCTCCACTATTTGTTTTCAAATCAAGGAACACAAAAACTTGTTAACCTTTTCTTTCTTTTCTCCTCTTTATTTTTCAACTTAAGAATACGATTTTTTTTTTCACCTTTTATCCCATTTAACTTTATTTTCTTTAATCAAAAACTCCATAACACAAAATAAGTGATTCAAGATGAGGATGGAAAAGAAAGAAAATAATTTAAAAAATAAAACAAAAATAGGATAACAACATTTCAATATGTTGAGATTTTGGGTTAGTAAAAGATTTAGAATTTATTCTAAAATGATTTTTTTTTTTATTTGTTGGTTTGAAAGTTATTTGATTATAATCATAGTGTTTTGGCAACATCTCTATTATTTTAAAGCAAATTTGCCTATTTTGAAAACTTAAAAATACATAAAAAAGAGTAAAGTAATCTGTCTAATATAACCCTTAATACTTCTTAAACTTTTATCTTAAATGCCAATTTTAAAATTGTCAACTAATATAAAGATGTCAACTAAGAAATGAAAACTTATAAAAACACGGTTTAACAATGACATAGAATTAAAAATGAAAACTTATAAAAGCACGGTTTTACAAATATGTGTTACATGCTTCTTTCTAATTTACAAATAATACATACACAGAAATAGAAAATAAGAACCTTCATGTGCAAACGATGACCCTCTTTAAAAGTGGACATAAACATGCTAAGACAAACATACCGACAGTTCTAGTCAAATTAATGACCGAACTTTGAATATATTATGTCGACTAAGATCATATACATATATTAGATGTATTTCATGAAGTTAGGCAAATCTTATGTATTTTTCGTCCTCTATGAATAAAATTTGTTGCTAGTACTACTTTGCATCGTTTTCATCTCAAAATCACTTTTGAAACTAATCGGGATGCATCTAAATGAATAAAGATGCATCTAATTCAAGTCGATGCATCTTAAATATATAGTTATATTCATTTTTCATCTTTATCATTTTGTGTTTCCTTTTCACTAGATCCCTACTATTTCATTCATATCCATAAATATTTCATTCATATCCATAAAGGCAAAAATGGCATAGTAGAAGTGGCGGTTTCAGACTTTAGCCAAAGAAATATATACATATTTGTTTACTAGCTATACAGTTTTAGCCTTATGGTGTGTTTGTTAGGGTGTGCTTAGTGGTAAGAAATGAAATAATGTTTATGGTTCTTACAAGTTTTTTGTTTTAATATTCTGGACTCGAGAACTCAAACCAAACCAAGACATGCTCTTCATCCAGATTATTGGTTCCAGCTCGGTTCCATGCGGTTATGGAACATAGCCCAACTCTAGTTCATTGTATTGTTATAATATTTGGTTTAAAAGAAACAATCATTTTTGTTTCTAAATATACATCATTCACGGTAACTATATTGTGAAGTTTCAAAATTAGTGAAAAATATTATCGTGTATTTAGTTGGTGAGAAATACTTTGTTTTTTCAAAAAAAAAAAAAAATCATAGAAAAATTAAAAAACAAAAAACCCTTTTAGTTACAAACTTCTAAGAAATTTTTCTAAAATAATGAAAATTTCATTTCTCAAACTTTAACTAGAAACTTGAAAAGTCCAATTTATTCATCTCTACTTTTCTCTTCACTAGAAAAGGAAAAATGTAACACTATCTAAATGGATTTTTCAAGTTCTTAACTTTCATATAGAAGAAAAACTCTTTCATTCTCAAGAAAACCAAAAATGACAAATCAAGAATGTTTCTTTGCAACTAAACGCAACCTTAATCTTCACAGTGAAACTAAACTGTGGTGTTTTCGTATAGGAAATGAGAGTTCTCAACGAAACGGAGGTTCATTACAAGAAGAAAGACGGGTGACTTTTTTTCTTTCTAGAATAGTATTTTTTTAATTTGGGAGCCTCAAAGTACTTAATCAAGCGATGTTAGCAAAATGGTGGTGGCGTTTTTTACAAGAAGAAAATGCGTTATGGAGAAAAGTCATTGTCTCCATCCATGGTCCCCATGGAGGCCTTGCAACAGGTTCTATTTCTTCTTACAAATCGGGACCTTGGTATCAAATAATGAAGTTAAAGGATGATCTTCTATCGTGTGGTATATCTCTCCCTTCTTTATTCAAACGAAAGATTGGCAATGGTCTTAACACTAAGTTTTGGCTTGACTCGTGGATAGGTGGTCCACCCCTTTGCAATGTTTTCCCAAGGCTCTATCGTTTAGACAAAAACAGTGAGTGTTTAGTATGTGAAAGGGCACCTCTCAATGTTCCTGCCTCTGCTAATATTGATGCACCTGATTCACTTCGTGTCTCTACCTTGGGCCCTCGAGCAACAAGTCCATCTGCCATTGAGCTTTCTGCCAATCCGACTCTTCCAATGCCCAGGGGCGTGTCATTCGCTTGGGAGTGGTCCAGACCTCTACATACAACATCAGAACTTCAAGAATATCAAGAGTTAGTCTCCCTTTTATCTGATCTTCGACTCTCTAATGTCTCGGATATCTGGGAATGTACAATTGGTGATGACAGGAACTTCACAGTTAAGTGTATGAGGGCACATATAACCAATCTCCTCCACCCCCTTGACCCACAACCGTATAGATGGAATAAAATCCTCCCGATAAAAATCAACATCTCATCCTGGCGAATCCTCCATAGAAGACTTCCAACACGCTCCAACCTTGACCGTAGAGGTATTGACTTGAACTCTATTCTTTGCCCCATTTGTGATGATTATATCGAGACGGAAGAACACCTATTTACTTCGTGTGGCATTGCTAAAGATATATGGTCCAAGGTTCTGTCATGGTGGAATATTCATAACATCTCAATCTCCTCTCTCACTGATGCTATTAACTTAGCTGATAACGTCCCCTTAGCGGCTAATCTTAGAGGCCCCTTTGACGTAGTTGTTCAAACTACCCTTTGGTGTATTTGGAGATTTAGGAATGAGATGTCTTTTTCCCAGAAGCGACCTTCTAAGGAGTTGATCCTCAACGAAATTAAGCTCTCTTCGTTTAATTGGATCTCTTGTAGGCTTAGAAAGGCTCACCTAAGTTGGATCGACTGGTTCGATAACCCCTGTAAAACTTTTTGTAATTAACCTTTGTACTCTTGGCTTCCTAGTGACTTACTAGGTAGCTGTTTTTTTTCATTATATATATTCACCTTTTCTGCTGTTCAAAAAGAAGTATTTTTTTAATTTAACTTTTTGTTTCATTGTAAGATTGTTATTATATTCTCACAAAAACTTGCTAGTGCACATGAACCTAACTCTACATTATAGTTATGAAATTTCATAATACTCTTCGGAAAATAAGCATCTGCTAACTATGTGGCAGCAGTCGCGGTAATACAGAAGATGCAAGCGTTATCCGAAATGATTAGGCGTAAAGCGTCTGTTGGTGCGTGGCTTTCTAAGTCCGCTGTCAAATCCCAGTGCTCAACTTTGGACAGGCGGTTCACATTTATGGTGTAGATGTGTACAACTTAAAATTTTACGTATTTTGGAATGTTGGAATACATATCATAATATCGAGATATACTGAGATATATTTATTGTGTATATATAGAGAGATGCTTAGTCGCCTTTTAAAAAAATGATTTACGTAATACACTGTTATCTTACATAATTCAATGTAATACAATGGAATGCCATATTATACATTACAACATAAAATGTTTGTCTTAGTTCAGTTGACTGTTTTTTTGGCAAAATAACAATATACAGTATTACTAATTGAGTAATTGACTTACAATCAATCTAAGGAAAAGAAAGGGTCTTTCCTATTTATGAATACAATCACCATTCATGAACAGAAACTGAGCTCGACTAAACTTTAAAACATAACAGTCAGTTTTTTTAAATAATATTTGCTCAGAATATAAAAGCAGATGAAAACTAAACCAAATATCATATAGACGAGTAACTTGATATGTTGTTGGAGCTTTAACAATTTTGTTTCATCATCTTGGGTAGATCCAGTTTGGATATATGGTGGCAATCCGCCTTCGTAATTCACCGCACAAATACACATTCTATCAAAGCATATCATTTCTGGACAGTTGATATGGTCGCACTCCTTATCAGTTTTACACGAGGAAGCATTAACCATGAAGTCGCCTGTAACATGAAAAAACATTAATGATTATAAGATCGAGTAGTTTGTGTGTGTGTGTGTTGTGTAATCAATTAAAAAGAGTGACTAACTGAAAGCAACAACAATCAAGAGCACAATGAAAAAATTATCAGTCTTCCTACTCATGATCATATTGTCACACTACTGTACTATTTCATTAGCAAAGTGTGTGTGACAGAAAAAACAATATATATTCAAGTGATGAGAACTTAATTCCCATATTTGTGTAATCCACTTAAAAGTTATTTACTAGCTCACTTTTGTTGTTTTGTAAACTGAAATAGCCAACATATTGTTGTCCCGAAATTTGAGTAAACATAAATATATATTTAAGAGGTTTATAAAAATTTACACAAGACTATTTGATGATTAATATTACAATTAGTAGTTTTCAATGTGTATATATATATATATATATATATATATATATATATATATATATATATATATATATATAGGGGAGCTTTATTTTCAGAACCCTGTTAAGTGCGGGAACTGCGAGAACTCCAATTTTGCATTAGAAAGCATGCATGTTCATATAAAACATGTATGTTTTCTTACATACACATGCCTGCGTATTAAGGTGTATGTAAGAAAACATACATGTTTTATATGAACATGCATGTTTTCTAATGCATAATTGGAGTTCTCACAGTTCTCGCATTTAACAGGGTTCTAAAAATAAAACCATTTTGCATTGATCTATTGCACTTAACAGGTTTTTATATAAACATGTATTATGTGTATTAAGGTGTATGTAAGAAACAAACATTTTTATATGAACATGCATGTTTTCTAATGCAAAATTAGAGTTCTCGCAGTTCCCGCACTTAACAGGGTTTTGAAAATAAAGATATACTATATATATATATATATATATATATATATATATATATATATATATATATATATATAGTGAGGATCACGTGCGGATGTTTTGTTTTAGTGCGGACGTGCGGATAGATCTACGCCGTCCAATCCAGATCTGATCTTGACTTTTTGTAAAAAAGTCAAGATCTACGCAACTATCACGGTACCAAATCACCATTCAAACGATTTTTTTTTTTAATTTTTTTCCTTTTGAGCGATCCTTAATATTGTTATCTTCTTTCATTTTTTTATTTTTTTAGATTTTTCTGAGAACTTTTTGTTTTTTTGATTATGAGTGCTACCGTAATATTTACCATATTATGAGTTCTACCGTGATATTAACAATATTATGAATCTGATTTTGACTTTTTTTATTACGATAGTAAAAAAGTTTATGTGATATCAGAATCTGATCCTGATCTTGATTTTTTTTATTACGATAGTAAAAAAGTTTATGTGATATCAGAATCTGATGGAGAAATATTATGAGTGGTACCGTGATATTAACTTTTTTACATGTAAAAATGAACCGTGATATTACGATATTAAGAAAAAGTTAAAGTGATATTAAAAAAAATTAACTTTGATATTAAGAAAGCATGATAGTTACGGCGATATTAACAAGTTTTATTAAGAAAAAAGTTTTTACGATATTAAAAAAATTATTGTGATATTAAATTTTTTATTAAAAAAAAAAGTTTTCAGAATCTGATTTTGACTTTTTTACAAAAGCCAAGATCTGATCTTGACTTTGTCAAGATCAGATCTTGACTTTTGTAAAAAAGTCAAAATCATACGCTAATATCACAATACCTTTAACGATGAAAATGGTTTTTTTTTTGAAATTTTTTTCAGCGATTCTTAATTATTTGTTGTCCTCTTTATTTTTTTAATTTTTTTCAGAAAAAAGCCAATACGATAGTAACGTTTTTGAAAATAGACGGGATATTTACGATATTGCCACCACGTTTTTTTTATCAGAATCTGAGATGGACTGATGATCGTGTGGTCCACATTCATCCGTACCATCCGCACTAAAAAGGAAAAATGCACCTGATCCCTTCCACACACACACACACACACACACACACACACACACATATATATATATATATATATATATATATATATATATATATATATATATATATATATATATATATATATATATATATATATATATATATAGTGTATCTTTATTTTCAGAACCCTGTTAAGTGCAGGAACTGCGAGAACTCTAATTTTGCATTAGAAAACATGCATGTTCATATAAAACATGTATGTTTTCTTACATACACCTTAATACACATACATGCATAACATACATGTTCATATAAAAACCTTTTAAGTGCAACAGATCAATGCAAAATGGTTTTATTTTTAAAACCATGTTAAGTGCGGGAACTATGAGAACTCAATTATTCATTAGAATACATGCATGTTCATATAAAACATGTATGTTTTCTTACATACACCTTAATACACAGACATGCGTATTAAGGTGTATGTAAGAAAACATACATGTTTTATATGAACATGCATGTTTTTTAATGCAAAATTGGAGTTCTCGCAGTTCCCGCACTTAACAGGGTTCTGAAAATAAAGCCCCATATATATATATATATATATATATATATATATATATATATATATATATATATATATATATATATATATATATATACACACACACACACACACATTGAAAACTACTAATTGTATTATTAATCATCAAATAGTCTTGTGTACAATTTAGTGAGACTTAAATTCTAGATTTATATTTTAGCTATTGAATTTATTTTTAAGGTACATGTTATTAAGCAAACTGCAAGTTCTTGTTATCAACAAATTTGTAAATGTGTTGATATCATGGGAAAAAAATGGAGTACTTAATTATCCGAATATCCATTAACTCAGTATATGCTAGTAATAAAAACATCATTTTAGCAATTTTATGAGTAGAAATGTAGAATAACCAAATAAAGACATTATGAAAGAAGATGAGTGTAATAAATGTAAACACATTTTTAAAATATATTGTAATATTATCATACGACTTACGCGTATATAAAGACACTCCCTATTGTGATCAAAGAAGCAATTTGGCTTTGCAACTCTCTTTTTGTCTTTTCAGTTTAACTTAGTTTAAGTATGGTTAGGTTTCTCTCCAAAGTTTTTTGCTGCTGTGTACCAACTAGAGTTTTTGAGGAAGAGAATATGGAGACGAAAGCAGAAGAGAAACATGTAGGTTCATCATCTCGATACAATTCACATGTAGGTCCGATTCCAATGTCTATGTTTCCTATAGGCTCATTTGTCTCGCGCTTGTGATCATTCCTAGATCTGATCTTCTAAAGATGTCTCGTATATTTATGAGGCTATAAAGTAAATGAGTTATGTTATTAAGACCTATTTTTATGTGACAATAGAGGGTTTTGGTCAAAGTTTCAGTAATAAACTCATATAACAATATATATGTGAGATTGTTATGTATTCATGCTTTATTAACCAATCTCAAAAATTTTGAACATGAATTTCATACACTGTTGACTACTATCATTATTTTCTAGCGAAGCTAGTATACATCGATTTAACCGACTCTAATGACATATGCGTAATGCCCATTCTCTAAATTTAGTAAAAAGATATTAAAGTGAACCAACTGTATGATACTATAAAAGATTAATAGAAAAATTAAAGAAATCATTTTACTTTCGCTATTTGTTCACAAAACTATTTTTATGTCTTTTGCTCATTATACTACGAAAATCATTCATTATTCTCATTGTAGAAATTGACAAATACTCCTAAAGGATACATTTAAAAGATGTAGTCACAACGTCAAAAGCAAAAGTTAATTTTCTTCTTTTCCGACGAGTAGATACAACGAAGATTTAATATAGAAAATTTAATAAAAAGAATGATATGTTAAAAAATAAGTAATAAAAATGAGTTAAAGGTGATATATCAATAACATGATACGTGATTTGAACATTTTTAAAAGAGTAACCAATTGATATGAGATACACAGTTATCGAAATGATTTAAAATGTTCGTTTATAGAACTATAGAAATAGTTCAGTGAGCCAACCGAAAAAAAACGACGCAAAACACATTGACTTAGTTAGCACATGCATTTTTCGTCTGGCAAGAATTTTTTAACCTGACTAAAAGTTTGATTGTATGTTGGTTATTTCGTGGTTCCATGCCCATGGATTCCCTTATTATAGCTTTTTTGATCCTTTGTTCTTCTGATACAATTCAATCCTTCAACGACCCAATCTCAATAGATGGAAAGCCTTCAATGGCTTCCGTATGAAAACATCCATTTTCATTTGGATATAGACTGTATCTCTTTCATAGTAAAACAAGTTTTGATAGAACAGTAACTTAAAAACCCAAAAATATATTAGTACAATAATTGAACAAAAACAAATATAATAACTTTTGTGTATATTAGCTCATAAACTACATACTTAGAATCAAATGAAACTTAAAATGAGAATGATAAGAGATAAATATAACCAAACATTTGAGAAGCATCAACTATTCAACTTTAATTAGATGCTCTTTAGTATTTGACAAAAATACATCGTTGGCCCCTGAACTTTCTACAAAACATCGCATGGCACCCTAACTTTCTAAAAACGACGTGTGGCGTCCAAAACTTGTGAAATTGAGGCCGAATGCGTCCCTTGACCACTTTTGTCTCGGTCAACGCTCATATTTTGGTACATTTTCAAGGGTATAATAGACAAAATACATTTATCACCACACTATGGTTAAATTAATCATGACATATGACTTTAGGTACCAAGTGTGTAGTACACTCTAGTGATATTTTAGTGACCAACTATGAACTTTACCTAGCAATCCGTTTTCCTTTTGTGTTGTTTGCTTTGGTTATGCATTAGATAAATAGTTTTGACTTAGGGAAGTCAAACCGATTGAGGTTACAATTTGTGAAATTAGATAAGTAGGTTTGACTCATGGAAGTCATTACGGGCCATAAACAACGAAAAATTGTCAATAAAGGGGGTGCTTGATTTTGCTGTTATGAAAGTAATATCAACTGTGTTTGGTTTTCATCATATTAAGGGGTGTTTGGTTTTTGCCGTTACAAACAGTACATAAAAAGGGTGTTTGGTTTGTTACAGTCGCTTTGCATTTTGGCCCCAAACAACTGTCTTTGGATTTGCTGACATAAAGGGGTGTTTGTTTTTGGTCATAAGAACAGTAAACAAAATAGGATACTACAAGAAGATTAAACAAGAAAACATAGAATTATATATGCATAATAGTGGCAATTAGCCTACAAGAACATTAAAATCCTAAAACAAGAACCCAAAAGACCCCATTAATCTACCCCTGGAAATACCCTAAATCAAGACCCCATTACACTAATTACTTTCAGCCATTTTCTAAACAAAACCTTCCTTCATATGAATATTAGGATCAACTTCACCATACATCTTGATCAAACGTGTAAGTAGGTCGATTTCAATGGCTTGGGTTTTTTTCAAAGCCTCCAAACAGTTAAGCGCCACCCCAAGAGGTCCCAAAGCTTCATTCTCCTGAATCAGCTCCGTACGCTTTGGTAACATCCTCTTGAGATGATCAGAGGAATAAGGTTTTTAAAAAACCCTGCTTCAACAACCTCTTGACCAAACCAGAGGCTCATACGATCATGTAATCGTGGTGAATCGGCGACTACCATGAGTTCATTCAATATTGGGAAATCTTCTTCCATGGGGAAATGTGTGAGGAAAAGCTTGTTTATGGGTTTATTGGGTTTTTATTTCATTCTTGGTCCCTAAGGTTGTCTACATTATCGTCAAAGTAGGTACAATTCCCGCCCAAAATATAGTGACGTGTTCACAACATGCTACACTGAGTTTACAAGCTTAGGGACCTACAGTGTAATTTGAGTAAAATTAATGGCACCCCATAAAATCCTTACCTACCCATATGAAAGTCAAAAATAATATATTCATTACTAAAAACACTAAACATAAAAACACAAAATGAATACATATAACTAATAAAGTATGGTTTAGTTTCGTGACTTTGCATATCCAATCACAAGACATACGTATTGTGTAACAAAATTGGTGACTACGTTTGGCTTGTTTAATAACATGTACCATTATCACGTTTGACTTCCTAAATTCAATCTTTCCATTTGCACGTTTGACTTCCTAAAGTCAAACTTGACATTTGCATATCTAAAATAACCTTTACCATTTACACGATTGACTTCCTAAAGTCAAACTTGCCATTGCATTTGGTTAGCAACATAGGCAGTATACAAAGTAACCATTCGAATCACAGGCATATTCACAACGTTGAAAGTAAATAGCAACATACTGATACGAAAATAGTTGTCTTAGGGTATTCAACCCATACATAAACTAGAATTAGTAAAAGAAATCTACCCCGCTTGTGGGGGAAGCTCAATGGAGTTTCAACAGCCTCCTTGCCAAATCCCAGTTCAACTTGATGTTTTGATTCTCAACAGGAGTCAAATTGCAGTCATGGATATAAATTTTCTTCAGGAAGGGGGAACATGCAAGTATCAACCTTATTATGGCTATTTCATTCTCTGTTTTAGGGAAAGAATGAAACACCACCGTTTGAAGCTGCCCCGTGGTCATTATGTTGATGGTTACATCAAATGAATCAATCTCCAAAGGTACATAAGTAAGTGTGTATATGGCCTGCAAAATGAAAGACTATTCATATGCACAACAATTGGAATTTTATATGATGCCTTTCATACATATGTTCCACTTACCCTGGTTTCTAGCCTTTACATAATTGGAGACCCACGCATCATTTGAACGATCAATGAAACCATTGCATTATTCCCAAAATCGACCTCGTATATCTCAAGAGACTTGAGGGATAGAAAGGCCACACGGACATTCATCTAGGAGGTACCTTCTTCCAACAACTACAAAAGGACGAATTTTCTTTAGTTTCAAAGCTAACATTGCATGAATGTTAGAAATTACTTTAACATTATGTAAGTTGAAGTGAAAAAATGAAATAGGTCTTACATTGCAGTCTTAAAAATCCATGGTAAGGGTCTCAACTTTAGGAACATCTGACAACTGAAAGATATTGGAAGTTGTTATTGTCATAGGATGGTTCCAAATACCAAATGACACATTTAACTTCTTCAAATTGATAAGAATTGCAATATCCCATAGTCTCATATCATTTGTAGTAGAACGATCCATATTTAGAGACTCAAGCAAGGGACAACCAGCAACTAAGTCACAAACTGTACCACTATGAAAATTGACATTACACAATTCTAAGCTGAGTAGCTTTGGAAAACCCCTAAAACTTGCCATAGTGGGAATGCAGCAATGAAGTTCGAGAAATTTCAACTCCTGACGATGGTAAATTTGGGTTGGCAAAGTAACTGGCTCACCATACCAGTTTCGAATTGTGAGATCCTCAACTCCGACCAGAGCCAGAAACAAAAGCCACTCATAAATGTCTTCATAATTCAAGTCGTCTTGTCCAAATAGCATTTTGGGCTCTACGGAGAACACAAACCTTCTTACTGGCCCATTAAGCTGAAGTAAAAGCCTAGTAATATGCCTCCCATCAAAGGTATTTGTTAAATAGTAAAACAAATCCTCATCAACTATGACATCCGTCAGCAAAGTCCACTTAAACCTCCAGCTTCTGGCTAAACTACCGGTCCTCACCGCATCTTTTAGCGGCAATCGGTTCATAATATTAGTGGTCACATTATTTGGCATGTTGCTGATATAATCTGCCATATTAATAATCACATTGTCTCCAAAAGACATTGTAATGTTGGAATTTTAGTTGGGTCTTTGACTTCTGAAAATGGGTGACTGGTTTTGGTTTTTGATTTACCGGTGATGGTCTGGATAAGGGTTTGTGTAATTATTGTGTGTAAATATATTTGGTTTGTGGGTTAATTGGTTATCGCGCGAATAATAACTAGCGTATCAGAGAAGATAGGCTCAAGTTGTGAAACATAGTTCTTAGTTGGTCCCTAAACTATCATATGTCATGGTTAATTTAACCATAGTGTGGTGATAAATGTATTTTACCAATTATACCCTTGGAAATGTACCAAAATATGAGTGTTGACCGAGACAAAAGTGGTCAAGGGACGCATTCGGCCTCAATTTCACATATTTTGGACGTCACACGACGTTTTTAGAAAATAGGGTGACATGCGATGTTTTATGAAAAGTTCAGGGACCAACGATGTATTTTTGTCTTAGTATTTTAAATGGGAAGTGATAGTCACACTTCAAAATTTTATTGGGATACTCCCGGTACATAAAGTTAAAACAGATTATATTTAAAGTACAACTATCTACTGCATACAGTAGAGTGTCCAAATAAACTTTTGAAGTTTGTCAATCACTTCTTATTTTAAATACATCTTAATATATTTTCTAGCTCAAAATAATATGCATATCCATACATATAATAGATGCATTTCATCAAGTTAGATTTTTTTTTTAATATATTTTTGGTCATATGCACGTCAAATATGTTGCTAATATTACTTTGCATCATTTTCAGTTTAAAATCATCTTCGCAACTAATCACATCACATCTAAATAAATAAAAATACATTTAATTTAAGTCAATTAATCTCAAATTTATGATTATGTTTATTTCAAGTACTTGTTATTTTAAGTTTTATTCCCACTAACTATCGGCTACAAACTAAAACAATAGATAAATACAATGTACATTGGATTAGCACAAACCCAATGGAGTAGTGTGTTTGGAACACTAGTCAGTTGTTGTTCACCGCGCCTTTAATGCCACGTGTCCGCTTGACAATTGCCTACATTGCACCAAATCAACACGCCCTCTCCTTTATATGTCATCAACCTATTTACACTCTTGTTTATTTCTCATTTCCTAAAAACCACATTTTACAAATTAAGGGTTGAGAAATATGGAAAATGGTGAAGGTTTTCATGGCTACCAAAGACCACATCCTAGTGCTATATCAGGTAAAAGATTTTTAATGTCTACGATTTACATAATTTCATTTTTGTAGCAATTGCATTGTTTTAGTATGTGGATGATCCCCTTATGATAATTTCATAAATAGTTCTAAGTAAACCATCTAAATCTGTGTATCTCTTTTTTATAAAGGTGAAGAATTAAATACGTATGTGCTTTGCATTTCAAAAAATAAAGAAAAGGAAGGTGAAAATATTGTTAAGAACTAGCATTTCCTGATGATAACAAGGAATATGGTAGCATAATTCTTTTAATCTTATTTATTTTGTTTTGTTCAAAACATTATATACACTTTATTTTTATTTATTAAAAAAAATGATAATAGAGTATATATGGTTGTCATATACCTAAGCTTAGTTATAAAAACCTCTCTATATTATGTTTTTTGAAAAACAAAGTGATTAAAATGTTTTATATTTATTCTTTTGCCATTTTCTATTATCATTTGTAGTTTTAATAATGCTTTGTTATCATTATTATAGAAAAAAATATAGGAGTACATCATAGTTACTAGCAGCAGAAAACTAGTTTACAATATGAAAAGCTCATCGCAAATATATCTATTTCATATTTTTATTCATAAAACAACTGTCATATAAACTCATTTTTAAGATTGTTTAGTTAAATCTATATGAAGTAGTTTCTTATATTTGAAACCACAAATGCAATTTTCAGATGATTTTTATACATAAAGTTAGATGATTACAGTCATACATTTAGGAGTATATTTTACCATGGTGAAACATCCTTTTTACCCATTTAGGAGTATTTTCTTTTGAACTAATTTATTTTCAGATAAACAAAGTTAGTAAACTTTAGTTACACATCTTGTTAATTTATTGAAAGAGGGAAAATTGATGATGAATTAGTTTGTTTTGCATGATATGGTTTTGATTGGGAGGAAAATATACAAGTATGAAGAAACAAGTGGCATTCATGCATGCTCTCTTTTTGACCCCACACACCTCGTTATTCTACTTTTCTATTTCCTATCTTATTTTGTCAATTCGTTGAAGATATATACCCTTCCCCATAGTTGCTCTTCGTTTTCTTTCGGTGATCGGGTTTATGTGATAAATAGATTAGGAGATATTTTACGTGTTCGTAGAGTGATCATTGTCAGCAAAAACACATGGTGTTTATTTTTAGTTTATGACTTATACGACACATAAACCCAATTTTTACACTTGTATATATGTACAGAAAAAAGCAATGACTAAAATATATGATATCATCTATGTATATTTTAGATGAAGGCAGAACTTAAGTGACTAGCGGTTGGTTGGTGATCGATAATAATCGTAAAAATGAGTTTGGCTGTCACATTTTAATATGTGTTGGTAACCGGTTTGAAAATTGAATCTTTAATTATGTTTAGTTTGCCACATCTAAAGCCTGTATAATACGCAGAAAGTTTTGATAAATATGACTCTGATAATGACGTCATATATGACGTGATAAGAAGTGAAGATGTAGCATGTCCACATATAAATTAAAAATAATTTTTATTTACTTTTTAAAAATATTTCATAAATTTTTTATTTCATATCCTTTAACTATTAAACTTTTAATAATATTTATATTTTAAATATAATAACAATTGACATAAATATGAAAAAAAACTAATTTGTATTTTTAATATGGAAAACTATATTCATTATGTTTTTCTTTTGTTACGATTAATAAAAATATAAATATATTATTTTTTACATACATTAAATGTTCACTATTTATGTAAAGAGGAATGCTACATCCACTCACAAATTTCACACAAATCACCCACACGCTGAGGTGTCACTCATTGATTGGTGGAGTTTATTACAATTTATCTCTCTTCTCTCTTATACCACCAATTAGTGAATGACACCTCAGCGTGTGGGTAATTTGTGTGGAATTTGTGAGTGGATATAGCAATCCTCTTATGTAAAAGTGTGTATTAGGTGCATTAGTTTTTAAAATATTTTAATTACAATTTGAACATTTACTTGATATAAATATAAATAATGTGATTACAATTATATAACGTATGAATTAATCAACATGACACTTTTTTGACATTATCATCTTCATGACTTTATCTATATGTTTTTAATTTATTTGATTTTATTTTGATTACAAAACAATTTGGCTAACTTTTAATAATAAAGTGTTACAAAATAATTTTTTATTTTTTTTAAATATCATTACTTATTAGGCAATCATGAGTGTTATTGTAATTTATTTTGTTTTTGATGCTTGATAGTAATATAAGAAATACATGGTGTTCAATAAATAATCGTTTCTACTGTAGAACTATCTCGTCCATCAAACGGGTCTCAAGTTGGTACATTCCCTATGTCCCGTATTCAATGTACAGATTGACTTTTTGAAGTATTTATGATTCATCTATAACTTTAAATATTTTGTATGTGTTATATAATACTTGATGTAAAATGTATGAATGAATTGGGTTCTAAATGTATTTTTATCGGTATGATTTTCATCAAATATTATATAACATAAACAAAGATATTTAAAATCAAAATTAAAAATGAAAGACTTCAAAAGTCAAAACTGTACATTTAATATGAGATGGGCTACTATATATGTATTTTTATCCATAAAAAAAGGGGAATACGGTCATTTAGTATGTCTAATTGGATGAAATTATTTTAACTAAGAAGAAAGTATGTATTATATTGCAGTTGACATGATTTTTTTTAGCGTTAATAATTAATTTAATGATACTACTGAGCATTATCAGGGCCAATGATGCAACCACCACCCGAAGTCACTCGCAAATCAGCAACGAGTGACAATGAATGCCTGGTTCGAGAACAAGACCGTTTGATGCCAATAGCAAACGTGATTCGTATCATGCGAAGGATCCTTCCTTCGCATGCCAAGATCTCAGATGATGCTAAAGAAACAATCCAAGAATGTGTTTCTGAGTACATTAGCTTTGTGACTGGTGAAGCTAATGATAGGTGCCAACGCGAGCAAAGAAAGACTATTACAGCTGAAGACATCCTTTGGGCAATGAGCAAATTGGGCTTTGATGATTATATCAAGCCCTTGACTGTCTACCTTCATCACTATAGAGAGCTTGAAGGTGGTGAACGTGGATCAGCTAGGGGTTCTGATCCTAATACCAACGCATTTGGTATTAATGTTTATCAAATAGGACATCGTTTCTTTGGGCCAGCTACCATTGGTGGCTTTATGAAAGATCCAGCAGTTGGGGGCCCTTCGAGGCCCGTTACCGGATTCGAGCCATATGCTCAGTGGAAAAAGTAGGGTCGATTTCATATGTGGCAAGTGGTATGATGATGATGATGATGATGGCGATGTTTATTTGTTTTGTTTCTTTTCCTTTCAACTACTAGTAGATGATTGTCAATACATGTAAACACTTGGTATGCATGCTCATCAAGTAGTAGATGATAGCCACCTTTTTCTTCTAGCTTGGAGATCTAATGCTATTGAAAACATATGTTCGACAAACTTATCACCAAGGAGATGAGTTTTAATAACATCCATCACCAAATTAGTAGGGTTACATGCAACTAATTATGCATCATATATCAACAATTCATATAACGGCTATGCACCTATGCATCAAGCTTAATTATTATTATCAAAACATTAGAACAAGTTCTAAAACCTTTGATTGAGATAATTGAATTGTTCTAATGAACTTGAGCTCCAATTCATATGGGTCTATAGCCCATTACATGGAAGTTAATAAATTGGGCCAAAAAAGGGAAATGAAATGTTCAAATGGTATTAAAAGAAATATAGTACACTCCAAAGGATAAAAAAATGCAACATATTAAAAGGATAAATGCTTGCTTGCATATAAGAGATATCTATGGACATCAAACTAGAAGACTGTAATAAGAGATCGAAGAATAATATTTAACTAGTGGTTTTATTGAATTGATAATGAAAACTAAGATTACAGGGAATATAAATAACGGTACTTAGCTTGGAGACTAAGATATGTTAACTCTAACATCCCCCCTCAAGCTAGAGCATAGATATTGATCATGCCAAGCTTGTTACAAATATAAAACCCAAAAACGATAAGCAAAAGTCATCAACGAAGCAATAATCCGAATCTTCAACAAACGCAAAGCTAACCGATCTCACTTGGGATCGAACTAAAGTACGAAGCAACCGAAGGTCTCAACTAACAGAGTAATTTCTAGAAATACCGAAGCAACCAGGAGGTCTGAGCTAACTAAAAAATACCTAAAAACGAAGCAACCTGAAATCAGGTCTT
Organism: Artemisia argyi; assembly: GCA_030686995.1. Taxonomy (NCBI): domain Eukaryota; kingdom Viridiplantae; phylum Streptophyta; class Magnoliopsida; order Asterales; family Asteraceae; genus Artemisia; species Artemisia argyi. The sequence goes on from JARVZY010002032.1 coordinate 135,474, forward strand.
AATTAACAAAAATTCCAAAAAATGAAGCAACCTGTGGGAGTTCTCAACTAACCAAAAAAGAACTCCAAAAAACTAAGTCATCAACAAAAGGTAACAAATTACTTAAGACCAATATTCATCTTGGTCACTAGATACAAATATACAATCTTTTTGGTCATCATATACCTTCACATATTATGTCCCAGCAATAACAGTAGCAGCAGTAGAAGAATTCACATTCACAGAACCTTTAAGACGAGCATATTCCTTGGCATAAATGGTGACCGTTTTATCAGAGGTGCCAGAAGTACGTGCAGAAGAACCCTTTTTCTTAGCTAAGAGTTTCTTGCAATTACGCGTAGTATGCCCTAATTCATGACAATAGTAACACTCAACCTCATCAGACTTAGAACCTTGGGAATCACCAACTCGGTCATTATGATCATTCCTAGAACCACCTTGAAATCCACCATGACTAACAAGAGCACTATTAGGAGCCAATGTATGAGGATACTAGAGAGTCTCATTACGAAGAACTCAAGCAAATGTGTCTCGAAGAGATGGAATCTCTTACTCGTTCAAGAATTGACATCTAAGATAATCAAATTCCGGTCGCAAGCCGGTTAGAAAGCTTATTACAACGATTTGTTCCCTTCGCTTTTGCATCACTTTCACATCAGCACTTATAGGAAGAAGAGAATTCAATTCCTCATACATTTTCTTGAATTCCATAACATAAGCTGTAAGTGACTGATCTTGTTGTTCCCCACAATGAAAAGCCTTACACACACTATATATTCGAGAGATGTTCTTTTGTCCCGAATACAAAAAGTCTAGATAATCTATCAATTCCTTTACATACTCACATTGATCAAGTAAAGGAATGACAGATGGTTCAATAGAGTTCCTAATCATCAAGAACAACCGATCATCATTTTGCAGCCATTGATCCTTAGTCCCATCTGTAGGAGGATCATATATAAGATGATAAGCTTTTTTGATACTACGTAAATAGATACAAAGGGTTTTGCTCCATGCAAAGAAGTTGGAGCCATCAAGTTTGATATCCGTAATCCGAGTCACAATGGGAAGGCCGTCAACAACATAACCACTACCAGACGCATCATCACTTTTCTTGTCATTAACCATAATTCAGAATTTAATCAAATCAAACTAAACTGTCAGAAACAAACACCAAACAGAAACTCAAAACTCCAAATTAAATTAGAAAGGAAAGAATATAGACCTTCAATTATGATAACTATATCAGATCGAGTAACCAAAACTTCAGAAACCCAAACACACAAATTAAAAAAACAAAAATTCCCATATAATACTAGATCTCGCCAGGGTTCTAGTCAGAATCACAAAGAGGAGAGATCCGGAAACTGATTGGTACTCACACAGGTACCTTTTTTCAAAACTAAAATCCAAACCCTATTTAGAGCAAAACTAAAATCATAACCTTCATAGCTCTGATACCATGTAATCAGAGATCGAAGAATAATATTTAACTAGTGGTTTTTATTGAATTGATAATGAAAACTAAGATTACAAGGAATATAAATAACCGTACTTAGCTTGGAGACTAAGATAGGTTAACTAATGGGCTGGGCCCTTATTACTAACTCTAACAAAGACTGAACATATATTATTGATGAACAAACATTAAGCCAGTGCCATTGTACAATATAAATGTGTTTCATATGCTTATTCTAATAAAGAGACACTCCACACAATGATAGGATTTTATTCAAAACTTCCCTCGAGGCACACTTCAATGAACACCCAAGAATTTCTTAAACCACATAGCCGATTGTTTAGGATATCGTTTTAGGCCATCTTTGTAATCGACATAATTTAGCCCAAACCTTTGGGAGAAACCAGAACCCCATTCGAATGTGTCAAGAAATGACCATGGGAAAAAACCCTTCACAGTTACTCCTTTCCTACAATAGTTTATGTGTCAAGACTCAAAACCAATTATTAGCATACATATAGGTACTTAAATAAAGAAATAAAAAAAAAAAAAAATATGAACTCACTCGATAGCATCCTTTACGGCCAATATATGTCGATAATAGAAACTGACTCTTTCTGTGTCGTTTACGCCCTTGCTCACTATTCCCATGTCAACATCACCTAATCCTATTAGAGAATTCATCAAAAATAATTATCTTGGGTTTTGGCTAATACATTTTTTTAGATGGTTATTCAATTGTTTCAAGATACCATTTTCCGTTATATAGATGGTTGGATTGTTGTACTTCTCCTTCATGTAGACGAGAAGGTCACGTAGACCTTTTGGATAAACATAAAAAATACTCACTCCAGTCTGCAAAATATCGTTAATTCATTGATCAAAACTCTAAGTAAGTTTATGTTTCAAGAATGATAAATGGACTTACCGGCGCACCAATAGGTCTGCCATTTCTTATTGCTGTTACAGAAACAAAAGTTGTGAATCAGTACTCTTTTCATGCTTTTAACAAATGATCAGCTACTTAATGGATCCTAAAATTTCTTTTTTGCTTGCTTACAAACTCATTAGTAATTATGGTCTTTTGGAACTTACATGTAAGATTAAGTTGAGAATCGGAGGAAGGACTATGATTGATGGTGTTAGGAGGATTGTTAGGATTGGCAGTGTAGTAATTGATACCAATGAAATCATATGATCCTTTAACCAGTTTTGCTTCTTCAGCACTAAATTTTGGCAATCTCTTTTGCACTGTTGTACGAATGATTTGGGGGTACTCACCAAATGCTAAAGGATCCATATACCTATTCATTAATTAATAAGGACAGAAGCCCTTTATGATTGGTTGGTTATGAAAAGTAAATGCAGTGAAAAAAGTAATGTATGTAAGATACATAACTTACCATCCTAACATGAAATCAAGGGCTCGTTGTGCTGCTTTTTTATTGGCATCGCTAGGTGAATATGGGACAAACCAGTTGGATACGAGTGTTATACCAATCACACCCTTTTGTAGAGCCTACATACGCAAATACACCAAACCGTTTTCATTTGAGATGATCCTAACCGAAAGTTTAGTATTATTTAACATAAGCATATTTGTTACCTGGTATTTTTGCTTGTAGAGTTTAACTGTAAGAGCATGACAAAGAAGCATGTTATGCGCAACTATATAAGGCTCAGTGGCGGAATCACCAGCAGGGCAACTGTTGTTCATCCATGAAGAACAACGTCCGGGTGCAAGAGCTCCACTTTCATAGCCATTAATAATGAAAATATATGGCTCGTTCATCGTAATCCAATGCTTCACTCGATCCCCAAACTCCTTGAAGCACAATTCCGCAAAGTCTTCAAAGTCCTTCCTACAAGAATAATGAGTGAATGTAACTAAAATCTAACGTCCAACTAGAGCCTTTGTGGTTAGTATATACAATTATACGTAAGATGAAAGAAAATGGTAGCTTACGTAATTTGGGGGTGTAAAAAGCCACCATATTCATCTTGTAAAGCTTGAGGAAGATCCCAATGATAAATTGTGACAAATGGTTTGATACCTTTGGATAGAAGTTCATTTATGAGATTATTGTAGAATGCTACCCCTTCTTTGTTTATACCTCCACTTAATTTTCCACCTGATCCAGAACAAATCAAATTGTTCAAAACGTTACAGGGTTTTATTTATTTCAAGAAAAAAAGAAATAAAGCTTGTTAGCGATTGTGATCATATAGAACCTCCCAAAGCAGTTACTTACGAGGCAACACTCGAGGCCAAGAGATGGAGAATCTGAAAGCATCGAGGCCTATAAAATCCGTGAGTTTTACATCGTCCTGTTGCATTGCCAATTAATAAGAATTAATCCTTTTTTCACTTATATTTAAACAAAGGAACTTAGAATTCAAATATAGATTTATCGTTGAGGGACAAATAGGCAACGATAGAAATTAGAGATTAAAGAAAAGGTATAGTGATTTAATTAGTTGTTTCGTGGATCCAAAAAGGAACATAAACAAGCTTCTTCTTGTCTATTCATTTAGGTTTAACTTTTTTTTCCGAACAACAATATAGCAAGAGTGGCAAAAAAGGATAAAGGAAACGAACATACAATTAAGTTACAAGAGATTAAGGATTAACTATTCAATCTAACCAACCAAGAACAAGCTAAATGAAAGTGGTTTTGAGTACATGTCCGGTTGTTCAAAAAATAACCGTGTAATGTATGTTCCTTAAGGCGCTCAACCACGTAAATGATGGGACACAAAAGAACAAGCATAAAATATGCAAAATACGTTGCGTTCCTTTAGTTTTATGTTTGTGGATGTTTGGCCTATTAAATACCATAACTATGTTTTTAAACACCTTTAAGTGTTAATTTAATGTTACACATAGTCGTCAATCATAAACTAAGGAAAGTGAATAAATATACGCAAACTAAATTTTGACGTACGTATTTATTTTTTCTGCCAATGACAGGTTTTTTATCCAATCTAGATACATTTTTTCTTAAATATAAGGGGACCCCCGTAACATTATAGACAGAGTCTAGATCATCCACGAGCATTTGTCGCTCGACATGCAGCGCATTCATGTGAACAGAAGATCAAAAGTAAATTCCAAAAACTATCATAACAAAATCTTTAAAAAATTAAAGTCCAAAAACTATCATAACAAAATCTTTAAAAAAGGCAATAATTAATAATGAAACACTAAGATCATCCTGATAGTTTACAAATAGTTTTATAATAAGATGAAAAGGTTCATACTTTTTTAACTGGAGTAAAAACATATTTCATGCTTACATGAATGAAAATGTCTAATATATTAAACTTTTTTTATAGTTTAATGCATTTAAAATATGTGTTTAAAATATGTGTGATGTTTATAAAGCTTTAAATAGTTTATATATAATGAAAATAGGTTTATATACAACCGAAAGGTTTATGAATTAATGAGATCAATCAATTATAAGTCTTTATAAAGTTTTACCATAGTGGATGTCGTAATTAATGCAACACACGATAAACAGGCACTAAGCTACTGTGGTCGGTCTTCTCTTAAAATCAAGATTAATATCGAGTTTTGTTGAGTCATTTTCTATCAGAATTTTTAGTAGCTTTTAACTATCGCGATTATACAATATATCCATTTGGATTAACTCCAACAAACAAAAAGTTTTAACACAAGATCAAATTTCTTTTGGCACCCGATTAATCAACAACAAATATATTGATTGCGTAAAACAATGATTCCCAAAAATCTTTAAATTATAGAACAAATATCAATATTATATGTTTATTTCACGTATATGCGCGTGTATCTATGTATAGTGTATGTACAGAGATCGAGATCGACAGTTACGGAGTATATCGATAATAAATGACTACTTGAGAATTGAGATGATGACATGTTACCGCAATTATGTCTCAATTCATTTAAATTATTTACTTTTTTTCCTAAAATAACCCGTACCATTTGATCTCTTCAACAGAATTAAGCATATAAAACTTTCCAAAATTAGCAAGAAAACTCTAACACCACATGCACACGTTTTGAGTACAAAGAGACCTTTCCCCAAAAATATAAGCCTTAGTTAATAAGTACATGTTATAGTGACAGTTAACCAAAATCCATTACTTATTTCTCAAAATTAGATATTTAAATATACCAAACTAACCCTACCGATTTGATATATGTAACAAACCTAAAACAATCATTGGGGTCTTTGAAAACTACACCTAAGGAAGCCAACAAACGATTTTTATAAATTGATTAAATACTTTTTTGAACAAGTATACGTACATTAAATAATGAGTAAACTAAAGGGTTCATTGTCAGTTAATGAGAGTAATTAAACTAAGGGCTCATTATTATTTGTCTACAAAATATTTTGAAGTAAACAATGTTAATACGCAATATCACCCTACTTACATTCAAATCCTCGTATAATCAGGGACGGACCCAGAATTTTTAAGAGGGTGTTGCACAAAAGAAACTTTGAGCTAACTAAAGCTACAACGTAAGAAACGAAAGTAGGGGAAAAATTTTGGGGGTTGCACATACCACTAAAACGGCAATTTTGAAATCTTTTTGCACTTCGTGACCTAAAATCGGGTGTAGCCCGTGCCACACCCGGCATACATGTGGGTCCGTCCATGCGTATAATACATTTTGTGTCTCAAAACTAAGTGTAGTATCGACTCTCAGATAAACTTATCAACAACTTTTTTGCGTACCACATCATGCAAGATAGTTTGGTATGATCCTTTTGATATTAGATGATCGTTCAAAATGAGTATATAATGTATGAATTGACTGGAAATTCTAAGTTATAAAAAACAATAACATGCCATACCTTGTAACGATGATAAAAGTCATCGCCTACATCTCCATTATCTCCATTTGTTATCTTTCCTGCAAATACAATGATACAAAGTCTAAGAAACTAACGAAGTATATATAAAATGAAAATAGAGCCGATCGATCGATATCTGGAAATCACCCTGCCAAAACCTGAATCATATGTAGGTTCGAAAAGATGATATTCTATATATGCATGGCATATATTTGGATTCATTATCTTTTATCATAGTTTATATGTTTCGTATTTTCATATATTAAAAATAGGCTTTTGATAATATATGCAAATATGCAATATGTCTTGACGAATGTTGAAGCTAGCTCGATCAATATGATAAAAGTAGGAATTGTAACCTTGAGATACCAAATGTACATAAGATGCAATATAAATTTATTCATTATAAGCTAGAAGATAACTAAACCTGGAAACTGATGAGCAAATGTATCCCAAATACTTTGTCCCTTCCCATCTTCAAATGCTGCACCTTCATACTACACAAATCGAAAAACTTTTAACCTGGCTACTAATTAAGTAATATATCAATTTAAAGAGTACCAGATTGGATCAAAACTAATATAAGTTTACTTGGTAAGCTGCTGATGAAGCTCCGAATACAAAATCAGGAGGAAATGATGTTCGGTTAAAGACCGATGATTGAACCAAGAACACGAGATTGACCAACACGACGAGCGCTAGGAGCACCACTGGTCGAGCCATTATAATTGCTGCCCTAGCCAGCTTCTTCTTCTTTTAGTTTACTCTTGTTTAGAGCTTCAGAAACTATCGCATATATATAGCTAGACGTGAGCACATTCAACACACATGCTCTTTTAAAACATAACACGTCATTGTATCTCAAAACGTGGATACATCACGTAATTAACATATTCATATTGCTAAGAGTGGTAGGTGAAGCACTCTCGACCAATAACATTTATTGGTGTGGCATCTTAGCGCCGCCATAATAACACATCAATAACTAAAACATCATTCTTATTAGTAAAATCAATAACTGTTATTGATGCCTATGGGTTCCGCAAAAAACCCTACCACCCACCCACTCAAAAAAAAGAGAAAGAGAAAAACGAACAACGGCCTGTTGGTGGATTAACTAAAGGACGAACGGCGCACCAATGACGTCATCGACGGTGCACTACCAGCGGCACCATTAGTTTTATTTGGGCAAATGGTGGGTAAACTCCCTTTACGTGGTGCACTCTAAACACATTTTGTTTTAACGGCAAATTTATTAAGAAACAACCAGCAAGAAGCCAGAAAAGACATTACAAAGTAATAAGAGAATGATTTTTAAATCTAACCAACTAAAACTAGCCTTGCATCTATATCTACACCAATAAAATTAGCGAGTAACTAAGTCATCAAAGATAACCGCTTTGGAGGGAATGCTTGAACCAAATAGACTTTTGTTCCGAAAGCTCCATACGAGCCACCACATGACGTAGAAAACACCTTCCAAAATCTCCCTACGATCGGAATGACTTCTAAGATTTAGAAACCATTCCAACCACTCCTCATAAGAAGAAAACACTGAATAACTAATATACCACCATATATGAAGCAATCTTACGGTAAAGATTTCTCACCATAGAACAAGCAAAGAAAACATGACTTGTGGAGTCAACTTCCTTATTACAATTAGAACAGAGAATGGATTTGAGATCCAATTCTCTACGAGAAAGGTTAAGATGAGTGGGAAGAAAACCAAACCTTACTTTCCAATTCTCACCGAAGCGACAGAAAAATCCCCGAAACCCGCTAGCGACCAAGACCATCTATCTTTCATCATAGGCAATTGAACATCATCGATATTCGCCTTCACTTCAGAAAACTGCTCCAATTCAGCTCCATCTCTCGGTGAGCGACGCAAAGAAGAACTTAAATCTGCATGAGCCAATTTAGTAGCCACCGTGATCTGTTTATTAGATTCAAGCGCGTACACTCTGGGAAAACGAGACTTAAACGTACAGTCGCTCCTCCATGCTTCCTCCCAGAATAACGTATCAAGATCATTACCTACTTTTTTCTTCATCAAACTAAGAAGATCCATGTCTTGAATTTTAAGCATAAGCAACTCGTTTACAATATTCCCCCAAACAAAATGATATGACAATTTTGATAATTTACCAAGCCGTCCATATTCACCATGCAATGCTTTAATAAACCTTGACCACAACGAGTTACTATCATTACGAAAACGCCATACCCATTTAAACATCGAAGCCCGATTTAATGCAAAGAAACTCGACATAGCCAGCCCCCCTTTGATTTTATAGTCCTTGTAGCTTTTACTAATTAACTTATTCATAAAGCTATTTATGATATTATTATTATTATTATTATTATTATTATTTCAGCTAATTCATGTAGTCCTTTTAGCTTACTTTTGTACCATTTAATTAACGGTCTGTTCAAAATTATGAAGGTCATTGATTATTTATTTATTTATTTTTATCTGTGTTTCTGACTGGACATCATAAAGCGACTAATTTCAGGGCGACTATCTTTTTGCATAGCTCAGATTTGGCGCATGTCAACTTACGTGATTACAAGTGGATTAATTTTTTCTCATTAGATTCAAACCCTTAACCTCCGCTTTGAAAGACTGATATTTGTACCGTTGGGTCACCTCTCGTGGTTGATGAAACAATATATACACATAATACATATGACTATTTACAACTTACGACTACCTAAGTTGAGATCGTTGCCATCGTACAGAATTTGTATGTCTTTCGATTATATATGTTGTACGTATAAGTATACCCATTTTTTTGTTTCACCGCTAACCACAAATGGGTGGTTAGCGCCAAATATGATCATTAATAATAACAAAATGTGAGAGGTTTTAAGTTCAATTCTTGTTAGGTGTGAATATCATTTAAATGATCATGTTAACTTTTTGAAAAAGAATCGAGTGAGTCTATATGACGGTTAATTCGATTAAACCTCATATATTAGTCGAACAAAATATAAAAAACATAGTTACCCGAAAAAGAATAACATCTACAACCTCAATTAATATGCATTTGAGATGCGTATGTGGATGATAATTCCTATTGATTTCTGGTCAATATTTTATTTTAACAATTTAGGTTGCACACAAATGTTTAAGACATTTTTTTTAAATGAACCATTTAATATATAAAATTACGAAAAAGGATGGAGCACAAATAAATTACCAAAATGAACTTTGGTTCAACTAACCGTTAGATGTAAGACGTCTATCAAATCGAAGGTCATTTGCCAGGCGCGTTTAACAATTTTGATGAGTTGCGCTTCAGTTTTTCATATAAAATGTTCATGAGCACTTTAAACAACCAAGTGTTCCTCACCTTTTTTGTGCGCCTCACATAAAGACAAAGAATTCCTGCCTTCTCTTGCGTGCCTCATATGAAAACAAAAAATTACAAAACCAAATGTTCAGAAACACTCTTGTGCACCTGGTTTATGCATGTGTAATTTCACGACTTTTTTAATTTGATATTTTTGTATGATATATGACCCAAGATAGTTAAGAGCACCCAAAAAGCATTCAAGTGCCCTGTTGACGCACGTAGCCGAATGGCTAGGAACCATTCAGCTCACATAGACCTAGCCGAAGGGCACATACCGAAGGAAAAGCCTCAACGGGTGTGAACTGATGACATAACACAATCCCAGGATTTTAGGGATCGTGTCGCCCACTTGTTCTGACATCCAACAACCAGGTATGGCATTGCTCCTTCCCAAGGCAGAGTAGGTAATGAGGTGAGTAGTATAAATACTCTTCACCTCATTTATGATTGAACTAATACACACATAGTACTCTCACTAGCATTTATTACAAACCCTTCATCCTTTCACATACTCATCCTCACACCGGAGGTTGGTCTTGGGATAAAACCCAAGGCGAGCCTAACGTGTGCTACTCTTGTGCAGGGTAGTACCAGAGACCGGGCGACAAACTTAACGGCCGGACCCACTCACAAGGTTTTACTTCAACAAATTGGCGCCATCCGTGGGACCCGCTATTCATTCTACCAATAGAATCCGAATGTCAGGACCACCTCCTTTCCACCCCTTCCACACACCTGATCCCCAGGTTGGAGGGAGTGGGGATAACAACGACAATACGAATAATCACGATGATTCAGAGAACGATTCGTCCAACCTCCAGGCGATGATACTCAGTCAGATGGCATCTTTAACGGAACTTATTAAGGAGCATAATGCAAAGGGAGGAAGGATAGTTCAACCCATACGTCTGGATTTCGGAGACGAGAATGACAAAGATAAGAGAAAAGAGAAAACGACAGAGGCCGACGAAGAGCTGAAGAAACCTTTTAAGGAAGTGATAAGATCTCCGTTCACCCGTCGAATAGTTGAATTCGTAGGAGAAAACTATGTGATGCCGCTGAATATGAAGTTTTATGATGGGTCGTCGGATCCGAATGATCACCTTACCAGGTTCACCGGAGCCGCCAACCAAGGGCAGTGGCCGATGCCAACTTGGTGTCTCATGTTCCAACAAACCTTGGATGGGGCAGCCGGAGGATGGTTCGAACGACTGGAGCCGGGCAGTATAGACAGTTGGAACAGTTTAAGGGAGCAATTTTCAACTCGGTTTTCATTAAGGAAGAAGTGTACTAAAGACCCTACGGAAATCACCAAGATTGTCCGGAGGGCACATGAATCGTTACCAGACTTCAAAGAGCGATGGACAGATGAAGCAAGCTATATCAGTGGGGTTCCAGAGATCATGCGTATTTCGGCCTTCATGGGTGCACATAAGTGTCCAGCTCTCGCTAAGAAGTTCTCAGATAGGGTGCCACGAACGGTAACTGAGATGTTCACCAGAGTGGATGACTTCATAAGGTCTGAAAAAGCTTTCCGGGATACAGAACTGCCCAAAGGAGAGGGAACAGATGCAGGCCGAGGGAATTACTCCGCTCCCAAGGGAGATCGGATGGTCAGAGGAGGTTTAGGAAACAGGTTCATGGTAGACCGTCGGAACGACCAGCGACGAAGAGATATATTCTAACCTTACATTTCTCCTCGAACCAACCCTGGACGGGCCGAGGCAAATAGCCGGGGTAATTACCAACGTTCGGAACCATTTCGGAGCAATGCTGAGCGTACGAACATAGGCTCGTTGGTCAAACTTCCGCGTGAAATCTTAACTACCAAGCGTCAGTTGAATCTGCCTCAACCTCCACCGATGATTGGTAGACCAAGGGCAGAAAACATGGATAGGTTTTGTGAATACCACAGTGAGAGGGGCCACCTCACGAACGATTGTCACCAACTCAAAAAGCAATTAGAAATGGCATTGAAATCAGGGAAACTCGATCACCTACTCAGAGACTGGAAGCAAAAGGATGCCGGAGGAAATAGGGATTTCCCTAAAAAAAGAGGACAAAGGAAAGAATAAGGTGATTAACATGATCCGGAGCTCTTCCATCGTCCAGAAAAGAAAGTACGGAGGCTGGGACGAAGATTGGATGAAAGTACCGATAGTATTCCCGTCCATATCAACAAGTGATTTGTCAGAAGAACCACTTATCATAGAGGGAGACATAGAAGGATATCTAGTAAGGAGAATACATGTAGACGAAGGGGCTTCTGTCAACGTAATGTATGAGCATTGTTTCCGTAATTTGGATGCATCCATTAAGGAGAGATTGGAAGAAACCAATACTTCGTTGATTGGTTGCTCCGGAGAAACAAACAGGCCGTTGGGAAAGATAGAGCTAGAGGTAAAATTCGGTGATAATGGGTTATTCCGAAAGACCATAATGAAATTCTGTGTGGTACAATCCCCGTCACCTTACATTGTTATACTAGGAAGGACGGGGTTGAAGGGGCTTAGGGCCGTTCCATCCACCATCCACTCCATGATCAAGTTTCCCACGCCCCGAGGGGTAGCCACCGTAAAAGCTAGACCTGCGGCTGTTCTGCAGTGCCGAAGGATAGAGGAAAGCCAACAGGATAACCCGCGAGGAAAAGCAATACCTGAGGAGAAGGCCGTGGAGGATATCTCAACGGAAGGGGTGCTTGTGAATCCAGCGTATCCGGACCAACTGGTTGCTATAGGTACAGGGTTCTCCACGGAATGTCGGAGGTATCTTGTTGAATTTCTAAGAAGGAATAACGATGTGTTCGCTTGGCAACCCTCGGACATGACCGGTGTTCCTAGGCGATTAATAAAACATCACTTGAATGTGAATGTTTCAGACACTCCGGTCGCTCAAAAAAGAAGAAGCCTCTCGGCTGAGAAGAATCAAGTGATATTAAAGGAGGTGGAGGAATGGTTAAGAGCCGGTATTGTTAGGCCGATAAGATATCCTACGTGGATTTCCAATCCAGTGTTGGTCAAAAAATGTGACGGAAGTTGGCGCATGTGTATTGATTTCAAAAATTTGAATTCTTCCTGTCCGAAGGATTATTACCCTCTTCCTGAGATTGATTGGAAGATTGAGTCGGTGGTAGGATACAAATACAAATGCTTCTTGGATGCGTATAAAGGGTACCATCAAGTACAAATGGCAGAGGAGGACGAAGAAAAGACGGCATTCTACACAGAACAGGGAACTTATTGCTACACAAAGATGCCGTTTGGCCTGAAAAACGCAGGGGCGACCTACCAACGTCTAGTTGATTCGGCCTTCCGGACACAAATAGGAAGAAACTTGGAAGCTTACGTGGATGACATGGTGATTAAAAGTAAAGGGGAAAAAGAGATGTTGGCAGATATTGCCGAAACCTTTGACAACCTAAGGAAGATCAACATGAAATTGAATCCTAAGAAATGCTCATTTGGTGTAGAAGAAGGAAAGTTCCTAGGGTACATGATAACCTCCGAAGGTATTAGAGCAAACCCCAAGAAAACGAAGGCAATTTCACAAATGCAATCCCCGAAGACTTTAAAAGAAATGCAATCTCTGAGCGGGAAATTAGCCGCACTGAACAGATTTCTTTCCCGGTCGGCTGAAAGATCACTCCCATTCTTTGACACATTAAAAAACATAACCAAAGAGAACAAGGAAGAATACAAATGGACGGAAGAGGTCGAGGCTGCTTTTCAGTCACTCAAAAAGTTAATACTAGATTTACCAACATTATCTACCCCCAAGAAGGGAGAAGTCTTGTATATTTACCTTGCCGCAGCCAAAGGTGCCGTTAGTGCAGTACTGATGGCCGAGAAGGAGGATAGGCAACTGCCTATCCATTATGTGAGCCGAACGTTGCACGAAGCCGAGAGGAATTATGTTCCGGTTCAGAAGTTGGCTCTGTCAAATATTCGGTTGAGCTGGGAGCTTATGATATAGATTATATTCCGAGGAATGCAATCAAGGGACAGGTTCTCGCGGACTTTATTTCGGAAATCTCTGTTGAGCCGGAAGGTACTGAACAAAGATCCCAAGAGGAAGAGGTACAAGACGTCTCAAAACCGGGCAACTGGATCCTTTACACAGATGGAGCCTCCAGCAAGAAAGGATCCGGAGCGGGGTTGGTACTGATCGGACCTGATTTGGTCGAGCATACGTATGCACTTTGTCTCGACTTCCCAAGTACCAATAACGAAGCAGAATACGAAGCGCTCTTAGCCGGCTTAAGAATTGCTAAGAAAATGAAGGCGGAGGAGTTGGAAGTAAGAGTTGACTCTAAATTAGTCGCAAGCCAAATAAACGAAAATTTCGTGCCAACCAAGGAAAGTATGATTCAATACCTAGCAAAAGCGAAAGAGTATATTGGGGGCTTTAAAAAGTTCAAAATTTACAACATACCAAGAACCCAGAATCACAAAGCCGATGTATTGAGCAAACTAGCATCGGTAGCTTTCAACCATCTTACCAAAGAAATACTGGTTGAAGTGTTGCGGAAACCGTCTACTGAAGAGAGACAGGTGGGAGCGATAGTCGAAGAAGAAGAAGACAATTGGATTACCCCCATCATTCGGTGTTTAGACGAAGGTGTTTGGCCTACGGATCTTAATGAGGCAAGGACCTTACGAATGAAAGTTCCGCAGTACGTAATGGAAAATGGTGTGCTCTTCAAGAAGTCCTACTTAAACCCAATGCTACGATGTGTAGGACCTCTACAAGCAAATTACATCATTCGAGAGGTTCATGAGGGGATGTGTGGAACACACTCCGGTCCCAGGTCGGTAGTGGCAAAGTTAATAAGGCAGGGGTATTACTGGCCGACAATGCATAAAGACGCAAGAGAAGAGGTTCAGAAATGTGACTCCTGTCAAATCCACTCTCCGGTACCAAAGCTGCCCAAAACCAATTTGATATCCGTAATGGCACCGTGGCCTTTCTATCAATAGGGGATGGATATGTTAGGTCCCTTCCCAGAAGCACCCGGAAGGTTGAAATACGTGATTGTAGCGGTGGACTACTTTACGAAATGGATAGAAGCCAAACCGTTAGTCAAAACCACCGGCAAGGACGTGAAGAAATTCGTTTGGGAAAATATCATTTATCGATTCGGCCTACCAGGGATCATAGTCACAGACAATGGAACAAACTTTGTTAATGATCCTTTCAAAGGATGGTGTGAGAAGTTAAAGATAAAGCAAATAAACACCGTTGTAGCACATCCACAGGCAAACGGATTAGTTGAAAGAGCAAACAAGAGCTTGATGCATGGCATAAAGACTAGACTTGGAAGGGAAAGGGCCGGATGGGCAGACGAACTGCCGAATGTTTTGTGGGCCTTCCGAACCATGATGAAGACATGCAATGGTGAAACACCTTTTAGCCTGACCTACGGCAGTGAGGCAGTGATACCGGCAGAAATAGGAATGTCTACACATCGAACCATGCTCTACAATCCGGAGGATAGCGAAGAGCAACAACGACTAAATTTAGATCTTTTGCAAGAAAGGCGTGAAATGGCGGCGATTCGTGAAGCAAAGTACAAAGCGAAGGTCGAACAATACTATAACCGAAGAGTTAAACCAATGACTTTCAAGGTTGGGGACTTCGTCTACCGGAAAAACGAGGCTAGCCGGGTCGAAAATCAGGGAAAACTGGGTCGGAATTGGGAAGGACCATACAGGGTAGTGGAAGCACACCAAAACGGTTCATACAAACTCGCTGGTATGGACGACAAGGAAATTCCTCGGACCTGGCATGCAATCAACTTACGAAACTGTTTTATGTAAAATGTTTGTGACGGTTAATGACAGTGGTGAGTGCTTATTCACTCACTATTATTTGACCAAATACCAACCCAAAACGACTATTTGAGCTAATAAATGCAAAGAAAACGTGTGTTTTTGTGTTTGTGATGTGCAGGTACGGATATTACGAAAAATGAACAAAACAAAGCAAAAACGGGCACGAGAGTAGGAAAATGACAGATAAGTCAAGAGCCGAAGCCGGGAAAGATTTTTTCAAGTGTGGATCATTTTTATGCTCAGACTGTCAGAATCTACCTTGAAGATTAATTACTTGGCAAGATTAGTCCATGTGATTAATTTTGAGGAAATTACACATTCAACCCTTGGAGTTTGGAAGTTTACACTAATAGTCCTTGGATTTCAATGTACCAAATCTGAAAATACAACATATATTAGCCTGGTCCAATTTGTGTTTACAAATCCAATTCTATCTTTAACCCACAATTACCAAAAGCCCAATCATAAAAATACCAAAGCCCAACCTAACTTTTATACCCGAGCCCATTCCCATTACCCGGTCAACGGGTCAAACACAAAACAAAATAAATAAACAAACTCACCCTGCCTTATTCATCCCCAATTACCCTTTTCCCAGAAATTACATGAACCCTAGAAAATTACCCGTACAAATTAACTGAGATTAAGGGTGTTTTAGTCCAATCACTCGCTTCTAGAAGCTTGTCAGACGTGTCAGGGAATGTCAGAATCAAACTAGCACACGCTTGGCTATGTGGCATCATATCATTGGCTCCCACACGTCACAATGATTGATCAAAGGGCTATTATAATTGGGAGATGATTGAAGTATGATCTAAGGGCTCAGAAGATCACAAAAGAAGCACAGCACACGGATTGCCAAGCTGGCAATCCGTGACCCCCTCCTTACTAGATCCTTCCATCCACCACTATAAATAGAGGCTTAGGGAAGCTTATTTGGTGTGTAATTTCTAGTGTAGCGAAGCTCTGTCATTTTAGTTTTTGAATTGTATTTAGAATAGCTTATTTGTAATTGAACTGCTTATTAGCTTTTTAATAAAAGTTCCTATTTTCATATTAATATTTCATTAGCTTATTGTTCATTTACTGTTATAAAAAGCTTTCATATCTTGCAAATTTAGCTTCTGTTAAATTCATGTTTAGTTAAATCAATACATCATTCCAATTCAGTTATCAGAATAATAAAAAAAAAATCATAAAAATTAGAAAAATAAAAAAAAATATATAAAAATAAGCTTTTAATTTCTTTTGATAAGCTTTTAAATAAGCTTACCTAGTTTTTATTCATTATATTCAAAGTTCTATAGCATAGCTGGTGGTCTGTTTTTTGGTTTAAGTTTCACAAGTGAAACTGAGTTCAGTTAACCAAAGTCAAGGGTGTTGAATCTGAGTTGCAGTGGTGATTTTGGGTAGCTAGGTCAGAAATGGATGGACCTGCCTATCCTAGAGATAGGCAAGCATAGTGAATCCCCTCAATTGATGCTGAGGGGAAATTGATTTGTGAGTATCTTATTTTAATTCAACTGAATTTAGCTATAGTTTTATATCACTGTTTCATTGATTTAGTGGCTGAGTAGTTGTAATTATAGGTATAGTATAACTGTTTGATCATATTCATCATTAGTGTTATATCTATTTGCTTGATTGATTTTGAATAGAATAGTTGTTTTGAGATTTAGTTTGTGGATCTCTGTTGATTTAGTAATTTGTCATTTGTATGAATCTGAAATTTGGATATTGGTGATGTCTGAGTGATATTGCATCTGAGATTTGTGTGTAGATATAAATTTGAACTGTTGGATCTGTTACATACCTGAGATTGGATATTGGATCTGAATTGAGTTGGAATTGGTTGAAACTGTCATTCTTAGTGGTGTTTGTTTCATTGTGATTTGCTGATATAGCATTTGAATCAGGGGTTAGAACAGGTTTAGGTTGTTCACTTAGGATTTATTGGATAATTGAAACATTAAAGAAGTAGTTATATAACATATAGTCTTATCAGTTTAGTTTTTCATTTCTGCAAATCTGTTTTTATAAGTAGTATGCATAATCAGTTAGAATGGTAGCATAGATATAAGTTTAGTTTATTTTCAATTAGAAATTAGATTTATATAATTTTTTTAGTTAAAATTTGTTAATCAAATTTCATTTTAGTCAAAGTTTTGTGTTTATCAAAAAGTCAAAGTAAGTGTAAACTCAGTTTTAGTCATAGCTTTGAAGATCAATTGTAAGATTAAATACTTTTTGGAAATATTTTCTGAAAATTGTTCTTAAAAGTTTGGCATTATATAAATCAAGTTCAAAAAGAATTTTCAAGTTTGAAGCTCATTAGCTTATTAGAATTTGGTTTGAAAGTTGCCTGTTCAGACACACTAGTCCCCTGCACCACAGGTGTGCACCTAACTTCATGGCCTGATTTAGTAGGATTAAGTGTTTGGAATTCCAAGTTCTTGGTTATTTTGTGATCTCTGACTAGTAGAGTAGTAGTAGATACCTTTAGCTTTTCATTTTTAGCTTATTCCATCTGCTGAATCAGTCCTTGTAGTTCATAGTTTGCATCTGTATTCTGTTAGAGATTTGAGGCCTGCTAGTTTGCATTTGAGCTTATTTCTGTGAGTAGACTAGTGATTTGTACTTCATTTGAGTAGTTATAGAATTGAGATTAGTCATATTGCCTCTGTATTGGTTATTGCTTCTCCTGCATAGCTTATTGAGCTCAAAATTCAGCTTATTGCATCATATCTAAGTATCTGTGTAATTCTGAGCTTGTTTTTGGTCATCATTTGTCATAACAAAGGTTAAAACTTCATAAGTGATCATTGTTCAAAGTTTCACCAAGTTCAAATCACAAGTGCTTATAAATAAGCACTTGTGATAAGCTGTTTTAGCCAGAAAAAGCTCTTAATAAACTGTTCTTCATTCCAAATTTTTATTCTGAGTTTCTTTTCTTATTTTTGATTTTATGGAAATTTTTCAGATTTTTCCAAAGTCTTTTACTATTTTTCCTATTTTTTGTTGATTATTTTCTATTTTTAAATAGTTTTTAATTGCCAATAATTCATAAAAAGTCAGAAAAAGGTCAGAAAATTACAAAAATATTTTTATAAATTCTTTTATAATATTTTAGAATTTTTAGAATTTAATTTTTATTTTTCTAATTTGTTTTTCTATTTTTCTCTATTTTTAATTCACTTTTAATTCAATAAATAGGAATTTAATTCTAGAAAATAAAAGAAAAGTCTAAAAAATAATTTTCTTTTTCTTAAAATTCTTTTTATTAGTTTTAAATTTTTAGAAAATATTTTCAAGTTCGTAGGATCATTTTTCGTAATATATTACGTTTTAAATTTTACGGTTGCGTTTCCGTTTTTACGTTTTTCATTTCGGTGTATAATTAGCTTATAATCTTTGCATATTTCATGTTTGTGATTATGTGAAATATTTGATTGCTATTTCTCATTTTCTCACTTTACAATTCACGATTTCACGAATCGATATTCTCGATTCCAGTCGCCTTCGTTGGAAAACGACTCGGGTGATCCGTATTTTTCGCGGATCACTTCGATACTATACTATAATTATTATAATTGGTTTTCACACGAATCAATTTTTGGCGCCGTTGCCGGGGAAGGCCGAAGTGAATTTTTGAATAATCGTTTTGAAAAATCGTGTTTTGTTAAGCCTTCCTCTATTTTGTATATATATTTCTATAAAAATTGAAAAATCAAAAACAATTTTCCTAAAGTGTTTTCAAAAAAAATACCAAAAAAATAATAAAAGTTACAGCCTCGACTCGATCGAAAGAAAGGGCGTTGTAAACCAAATAAGTCTCGCAATATAACGAAAACGTAATTTAGTTGTTTATCGGACTATTTCAATTACTACAACCGAATAAGCGGGAAATACGGATAGCTAAGACATTAAATTGCTAGCTGAAGAGAGATCCATTCTTCTCTCCCGTCCCGTCGCGCGTGGTTTTGAAAGAAACGGTTTTCGATTAACATTACGTTTTAAGAAAAGAAAAACAAAAGAAATAATAAGTTTTTGTGAAAAATATAAAAAACAAAAAGATTTTCTTTTCTCTTTTCTTTTTCATTTTTCTTTTTAATTTTGCTCGTGGTGTATGCACACCCGATCTTCGTTTGAGAGTCTTACGTCTCCGTTCTCTAACCCCGAGCGGGTTTTACGACATACTAGTCGGGTTCATTTCCTTAACGACGAGGAGATGAACCAAAACGAACACAACGGACCCCCGCCGATGGGTGGTCCGCAGCACAATGTTATCCCGCCGATGGGACGACAACCGGCATTTGATCCGCGTCCGATGGAAGAACAACTCCAATCACCATTTAACGGTGTGAGGAGGGCAATTGTGATTCCGGACATCAATGCCAACTTTGAAATCAATCACGGATTAATCAACTTAATCACGGGTATATCATTCCACGGGTTTGATAACGAAGACCCCTATGCACACATCCGAAATTTCACCGACATCGTTGAGATGATTAGAATGAACCAAGTGCCTCACGATGTGGTGAAATTGAAGTTGTTTCCTTTCTCCTTAAAAGGAGCAGCCCGGACTTGGCTGGAAAAGGAACCGCCTAATTCAATTCTCACTTGGAATGACCTTGCTTCCAAGTTTGTGAATCATTTCTATCCTCCCTCTAAAACTTCTAATCTCCGTTCTCAAATCTTTCGATTCCAACAAGCTTTTGATGAATCATTTAGTGAAGCTTGGGATCGTTTCAAAGATTTGTTGGAAAAATGTCCTAACCATGGGTTCACCGACCTTCAGCAGATTGATACTTTCTATAATGGGTTGTTTTATATTGATCAAGATTCACTCAACTCTGCTGCGGGTGGTAACTTGTTGGCTAGGAACACAAATGATGCCTTCACGATAATTGAAAATAAGGCTCGTGTTAGAATGTCAAGAAATAAGCTTCAAATGCCCAATAATGAGAAAAATAATGATGAAGTAAAAAGTATGATTTTGGCCTTAACAAAGAAAGTCGATACAATATCTATGGAAAAATCAAGTCATCAAGTCAATGTCGTTAATCAAGGTTGTACTACTTGTGGTGGTCCACACCCGTATTATGAATGTCCGACGACCGGCTCTTTTGCTCAAGAGAACGTGTATGCTGCGAATATGGGTGGCAACGGTTACCCACTTCTTCAAGGAGACCGTAATCTCCTCAGCTACCGTCCGAGCCAACAACATGGACCACCCGGGTTTAATCAACCTAATCAAGTGAATCAGAACAATAATGTGCAAAACCGTAATCATCAATTTAACAACAATCAAAATCACAACCGTGGAAATAATAGTTTTCAAGGACAAAATCAGAATTTTCAACAAAATCAAAATCGGGGAAATTTTCAACAAGGCCCGCCTCAAGGGAATAATTTTCAAAACAATGGCAATTTTCAAAACCGTGGGCAAAGTTTTAATAATCAAAATCCAGTTGTTGTTCCGAATCCGTCGCCCACGGAAGATTTGATTAAGCAATTGCTTCAAAATCAACAAGCTTTTATGACAAAACAAGAGGAAACAACAAGGTTGTTAGCTAATCAAATCAATGATCTCAACAAACGTTTAAATGATCGACCCTCGGGCTCTGGAACGTTGCCTAGCAACACGATCGCTAACCCGAGGGGCGATGCAAAAGCGATCATAACGAGGAGTGGTGTTACTTATGATGGACCGACGACTCCGACTACCTCTTCTTCTCTACCTCCCAAGGTAGTCGTCCGTGAACCCGAGGTGACAACGGATACGGAAATTCCTAGTAATAATGGAAGGACCAAGAACATCCAACCTCCGGTGGTCCCAACGTCTAAAGGAAAAGAAAAGGTCGTTAATGATAATGAAAATGAAACACCCGTCAAAACAAAGTTGCCATATCCGTCACGATTGAATGAACAAAAGCACCGCGAGAAGGATAAAAACCAAATGGAGAAGTTTTATCAGATTTTTCAAGAGTTACACTTTGATATAAGTCTCGCGGATGCTATACTTTTGATGCCTAAATTTGCTTCGATGCTAAAAAGTCTTTTGAATAATAAAGAAAAACTTTTTGAAATGTCCAGGACTCAAATGAACAAGAATTGCTCAGCGGTTCTTCTTAAAAAGCTACCCGAAAAGCTTGAAGACCCTGGCAAGTTTCTTATACTATGCAATTTTTCGGGTATGGTTCAATGCTTCGCCTTGGCCGATCTTGGTGCTAGCATTAACCTTATGCCATTGTCGATTTGGAAAAAGTTGTCTCTTCCTAACTTGACACCGACGCTTATGACCCTCGAGCTTGCCGACCAATCTACGTCTCGTCCTATTGGCATAGCTGAGGATATTTTTGTCAATGTTGGGAAATTTCATTTCCCTGCGGATTTTGTGGTTGTTGATTTCGATGCCGATCCACGGGTTCCTCTCATTCTCGGGAGAGGTTTCCTAAGGACCGGTCGTGCTTTAATTGATGTTAATGACGAGGAGATTACTTTACGTGTTGGAAACGAAGTCGTTACTTTTAACCTTGATCAAACCGCGAGATACTCCTCCGATTACGATGTTTCTTCTATCAACCGTATTGATGTTATTGATGAACTTACGGAGGAGTATGCTCAAGAATTTTTTGGTTTTACCGATAATGCTTCGAGTGGCAATCCCACTCCTTCTGTTGAACCGATCGTCTCCGATTCTTCCCCTTCCCTCACTCCGTTTGAGGGAAGTGATCTCGCTTGGGAAGAAATCAATGCTTGTCTTGCAAACGAATCATTTTCACCGGAAATTGATAATAACAACTTTGATCCGGAGGGAGACATTTTATTAATTGAAAAATTGTTAAACGAAAAACCAATTGTTTATTCCCCTCCGGTTGACTTAAAAATGGCAGACGTAAAAGAAGTTAAGCCGTCTATTGAGAATCCTCCGGAGCTCGAGCTCAAGGATTTGCCTCCTCATCTCGAATACGCATACTTGGAAAAAAATGAAAAATTACCAGTCATAATATCAAAAGGTCTTAAAGATGAGGAGAAGTCACGACTCTTAGATGTGCTTCGGAAGCATAAAAGTGCGATTGCTTGGTAAATATCCGACATTAAGGGAATCGACCCTCGATTTTGTACTCATAAGATTCTTCTCGAGGATAATCACAAAGCTTCCGTTCAGCAACAACGATGGGTTAATCCACAAATCCATGAAGTGATCAAAAAGGAAGTTATAAAACTCCTTGACGCTGGAATGATTTATCCAATCTCGGATAGTTCATGGGTTAGCCCGGTTCATTGTGTGCCAAAGAAGGGCGGAATCACTGTTGTGAAGAATGACGATAATGAACTTATACCGACTCGACTTGTGACCGGATGGAGAGTTTGTATCGATTACCGCAAGTTGAATGATGCAACACGTAAAGACCATTTCCTGCTTCCTTTTATGGACCAAATGCTTGAACGTTTAGCGGGAAATGAGTTCTATTGTTTTCTGGATGGCTTTTCTGGGTACTTTCAAATTCCCATTGATCCACAGGATCAAGAAAAGACCACTTTTACTTGCCCGTATGGAACGTTTGCCTATCGTAGAATGCCCTTTGGCTTATGTAACGCTCCAGGCACGTTTCAACGGTGTATGATGGCCATTTTTTCGGATATGATTGAAAAAACCATGGAAGTGTTCATGGACGATTTCTCCGTCTATGGAAATTCTTTCGACTCTTGCCTTTCCCATTTGGAAAATATGCTAGTTCGGTGTGAAAACACTAATTTAGTTCTAAATTGGGAAAAGTGCCACTTCATGGTTAAAGAGGGAATAGTCCTCGGCCATAAGATATCCAAATCTGGGATTGAGGTGGATCGGGCAAAAGTCGATGTTATTGCTAAATTACCACATCCGACTACCGTCAAAGGAATTCGAAGTTTCCTTGGTCATGCCAGCTTTTATCGACGTTTTATTCAAGACTTTTCCAAAATAGCCCGGCCTCTGACCCACCTTTTAGAGAAAGATGCTCCGTTTAACTTCATGAATGAATGCGTCGAAGCATTTAATGTTTTAAAGAAGAAGTTAACGGAGGCACCAATCTTAGTTGTCCCCAATTGGAACTTACCATTTGAGCTAATGTGTG
The DNA here is from genome assembly GCA_030686995.1 of Artemisia argyi. Lineage (NCBI taxonomy): Eukaryota > Viridiplantae > Streptophyta > Magnoliopsida > Asterales > Asteraceae > Artemisia > Artemisia argyi. The sequence continues at coordinate 159,099 of JARVZY010002032.1, forward strand.
ATGCAAGTGATTATGCCATTGGTGCAGTTCTGGGGCAACGTAAGAACAAGTATTTTCAGCCTATACACTATGCAAGCAAGACCATGAATGACGCCCAACATCATTACACAACTACCGAAAAGGAAATGTTAGCGGTTGTCTATGCTTTTGAGAAATTTAGGTCTTATTTGCTTCTTAAAAAGTGCATAGTGTATACGGACCATTCAGCTCTAAAGTACTTAATGGCTAAGCAAGACGCTAAGCCACGATTAATGCGGTGGGTTCTTTTGCTCCAAGAATTTAATGTCGAAATACGAGACAAGAAAGGAGCTGAGAATCTTGCTGTCGATCACCTTTCTAGACTTGAGAACCCCCATCAAAGTGTTCTCGAGAATAAGGAAGTTAATGATGCTTTTCCTCTCGAGACACTTGGGAGTGTGACCAAAACTGACCAAAGTACCCCATGGTTCGCCGATTTTGCGAATTACCATGCGGGGAATTTCATTAGGAAAGGGATGTCGTCCCAGAAGAAGAAGAAATTCTTTAAAGATGTACAACATTATTTTTGGGATGACCCCTACTTGTTCAAAGTCTGTGCGGATCAAGTGATCCGGCGGTGTGTTCACGGTACGGATGCCGTTGAAATACTAAAAGCATGTCATAGTGGACCCACGGGGGGACACCATGGTGCCAATTTCACCGCTAAGAAGGTTTTCGATTCCGGCTTTTATTGGCCGACGATATATCAGGATGCCCATGAATTGGTGAAAACATGTGATTCATGCCAACGTCAAGGGAAAATCTCTCAAAAAGATGAAATGCCGCAAAATGCGATTCAAGTTTGTGAGATCTTCGACGTTTGGGGCATCGATTTCATGGGGCCATTCCCGTCGTCTAGGGGTAACAAATATATTCTCGTGGCCGTCGATTACTTATCAAAATGGGTTGAAGCGAAGGCGCTCCCCACCAATGACGCCCGAGTGGTTGTTAAGTTTTTAAAGAGTCTCTTTGCCCGATTTGGTGCACCTCGAGCCATTATAAGCGATCGTGGGACCCATTTTTGCAACGATCAATTTGCGAAAGTTATGCTAAAATATGGTGTCACACATCCTCTTTCCACGGCTTATCATCCACAAACGAGTGGTCAAGTTGAGGTCTCCAATCGTGGTTTAAAACGTATACTTGAAAGGACAGTAGGTGAACACCGTGCCTCTTGGGCCGACAAATTAGAAGATGCATTATGGGCTTTCCGGACCGCTTACAAGACCCCAATTGGGTGTACACCATATAAGCTGGTTTACGGGAAAGCTTGTCATTTGCCCATTGAACTAGAGCACAAGGCCTACTGGGCCTTAAAACATGCCAACTTTGACTTGAAAACCGCGGGTGATCACAGAAAAATTCAATTGAATGAGTTAGTAGAACTCCGTGATCAAGCTTATGAGAATTCTTTGATTTATAAAGAGAAAACGAAAAGACTTCATGATGCCAAGATCAAAGACCGCGTTTTTAACGTTGGTGACCAAGTGCTACTTTTCAATTCTCGGTTAAAGATATTCTCGGGTAAGCTTAAAACCCGTTGGTCTGGACCATTCACAATAACCCAAGTTTTCCCTTATGGAACCATTGAGTTAGCTCAACAAGATGGTCCCAATTTTAAGGTGAATGGTCATAGGTTGAAACATTACTTTGGAGGGGATGTACCAACTATGGTAGTCCCGGATCTCCAAACTTTCCCCAAGGACAATTGAATGCGGGGATCGAGTCAAGCTCATGTGACTCGGTGAACAAAAACAAGCGCTTCGTGGGTGGCAACCCATGCTTATCCAATTTCATCTTCTTATTTTTCTATTTTCTAACACCTAACGTGAGGAGGGGGTGCCTTTTCTACTCTTGTGTTTCCGTGGTTGTTTGTGATGTTTGTTCAGGATTGTCCATGATTTATGATGACTCTCGTGCTCGTTATCTCTTCACTTGGAGTCTCATTCATCGGTGCTATTTGGAAATCCTATATCCGTAAATCTTATCGACTAACGTTTTCTTTGGCATAATTAATAAACGGCCTAGAAATTTTGTTAGGATTACCTTAACCCATAAAACATTGAGGACAATGTTTCGTTCTAGTCGGGGGGAGGGTGAATCTTCGATTCGATTTTGACCTTGCATGTTTCAAAAGTCGTGTACTCTTGCAACTCCGTTTTTCCACTAAAAATATAAAAAAAAATTGAAAAAAAAAATTGAAAATTTCAAAAATTTTGAAGAAAAATGAATGAAAAAGTCATGAAAAAGCACAAAAAAAAAAATGTGAAAAAATGAAAAGTTGTGCAAAAATATAATAAAGTTTGAATAAGTGTTTTGACACCTTGTTGACTTTCCAGCTGGCGAGAGTAGGAATAAATAATTTGACTTGACCGGGCGTGTTGAGCCTTAGCTTGTTCCCTTAACCAATGATGATCACATAAGCTTGTGCTAGTTTTGTACACAAGGAGCTATAAAATGCGAATTCTTCTTCCAGAATTTGCAAGTTCCCGTACTTGACTTTATACATGCGCAGCTTAAAAGCCTTCGCTAGTCTTTTACATCAGGAGCTAGAAAACGCGATTTCTTCTTCTAGAATTTGCAAGTTTCCGTAACTGACTTTATATATGCATGGCTGATTATCGGCTAAGTATTCGCTGGTTTCATTATTTGGAATCTTAAATTGCGAAGAGCGAGAAATGATAGAGTTTATTTAGAAGTTAGATGCTAAACGTGGAGTAGTGGTTCTCTTTAGAGCTCATGAGAGGTACTTGTGGCTTTTTACTCCCATCAGATACGTCACCCATATATAATAGATGTTCTAGGTTAATTAGTGGTATTTCGGTTTGAATAATATTTAGTTCTTTGTTTTCTTAAGAGAATTTTTGCTTTAAAAGTTGGGTACATATCAAGGAAAATCAAAAATAAGAGCAAAAAGTGAAAATCAAAAGTCAAAAGTTGATTATCTATGTGGTTTTGGAGCTACCCGATAAGCTTCCATTGATGTTATGAGAAAAAAAGTGAAGAAAGAAAGAAAAAAGTGAAAAGTATGAAAAATATGAGAAAAGTGAAAAAAGTTAAAAATGAAAAAAAGTGAAAGTTGAAAGTTATGATGAATAAGAGCTTATGTATAAATAAGTTGTTGGCGCGTGAGGTGCATGTGTTTGATTAGTAATTAATCACATGAGGTGCACGTGTAGTACTCCGCAACTTATATCTATGATGTTGTATGTACCAAAAATTCCTTGATGTGGACCGAATTTCTATTGCAGTGGTTCTTAAGAGAAAATGAATAACTACTTATCGTTTTAACTTAGGTATCACTATCGGACTAAAAATTATTGAAACGAGAAAATATGAAGCAATTCATTTCTCAACAAAATAAAATATTGAGATACAAAACCTAGGAAATGGGAGTAAGAAGTTTCCACAAGTAACTTTTATGAGTAGTGTTAGCATCTAATTTGTAGATAAGCTGTGATCTTGTTTGTACGCTTAGTTTGGGGACTCGTGAAAAATCAAGGATGACGATTTTTATCCGTACGGTCACTTTTCTATAAAAAGTGTTTCCACTCGTTGACCCTAAAAATTATTGCAAAATAATGAAAGTTCAACAAACCGTCACAAGTGTGAAGTATGGAAAAATCAAAAAAATAAAAAGTATAAGTGGAATAAAGGAATAAAAAGAAAAATTTTACAAAACGGAGCGTTTTCGGGAATAAATGATTTTACTTCTTCTTTCGAACCGCCTTGCTACTTTTCAAAGTTAGTAAAAAGAGTATCAAAATTATTTATCCCAAAAGCGTGAATTGATCACATTGCGTGAGGACACGGCAATACCTTAGTCGGGGGGATTTTGGTGAGTGCTTATTCACTCACTATTATTTGACCAAATACCAACCCAAAACGACTATTTGAGCTAATAAATGCAAAGAAAACGTGTGTTTTTGTGTTTGTGATGTGCAGGTACGGATATTATGAAAAACGAACAAAACAAAGCAAAAACGGGCACGAGAGTAGGAAAAGGACAGATAAGTCAAGAGCCGAAGCCGGGAAAGATTTTTTCAAGTGTGGATCATTTTTATGCTCAGACTGTCAGAATCTACCTTGAAGACTAATTACTTGGCAAGATTAGTCCCTGTGATTAATTTTGAGGAAATTACACATTCAACCCTTGGAGTTTGGAAGTTTACACTAATAATCCTTGGATTTCAATGTACCAAATCTGAAAATACAACATATATTAGCCTGGTCCAATTTGTGTTTACAAATCCAATTCTATCTTTAACCCACAATAACCAAAAGCCCAATCATAAAAATACCAAAGCCCAACCTAACTTTTATACCCGAGCCCATTCCCATTACCCGGTCAACGGGTCAAACACAAAACAAAATAAATAAACAAACTCACCCCGCCTTATTCATCCCCAATTACCCTTTTCCCAGAAATTACATGAACCCTAGAAAATTACCGGTACAAATTAACTGAGATTAAGGGTGTTTTAGTTCAATCACTCGCTTCTAGAAGCTTGTCAGACGTGTCAGGGAATGTCAGAATCAAACTAGCACACGCTTGGCTATGTGGCATCATATCATTGGCTCCCACACGTCACAATGATTGATCAAAGGGCTATTATAATTGGGAGATGATTGAAGTATGATCTAAGGGCTCAGAAGATCGCAAAAGAAGCACAGCACACGGATTGCCAAGCTGGCAATCCGTGACCCCCTCCTTACTAGATCCTTCCATCCACCACTATAAATAGAGGCTTAGGGAAGCTTATTTGGTGTGTAATTTCTAGTGTAGCGAAGCTCTGTCATTTTAGTTTTTGAATTGTATTTAGAATAGCTTATTTGTAATTGAACTGCTTATTAGCTTTTTAATAAAAGTTCCTATTTTCATATTAATATTTCATTAGCTTATTGTTCATTTACTGTTATAAAAAGCTTTCATATCTTGCAAATTTAGCTTCTGTTAAATTCATGTTTAGTTAAATCAATACATCATTCCAATTCAGTTATCAGAATAATAAAAAAATCATAAAAATAAAAAAAAAAATATAAAAATAAGCTTTTAATTTCTTTTGATAAGCTTTTAAATAAGCTTACCTAGTTTTTATTCATTCTATTCAAAGTTCTATAGCATAGTTGGTGGTCTGTTTTTTGGTTTAAGTTTCACAAGTGAAACTGAGTTCAGTTAACCAAAGTCAAGGGTGTTGAATCTGAGTTGCAGTGGTGATTTTGGGTAGCTAGGTCAGAAATGGATGGACCTGCCTATCCTAGAGATAGGCAAGCATAGTGAATCCCCTCAATTGATGCTGAGGGGAAATTGATTTGTGAGTATCTTATTTTAATTCAACTGAATTTAGCTATAGTTTTATATCACTGTTTCATTGATTTAGTGGCTGAGTAGTTGTAATTTTAGGTATAGTATAACTGTTTGATCATATTCATCATTAGTGTTAGATCTATTTGCTTGATTGATTTTGAATAGAATAGTTGTTTTGAGATTTAGTTTGTGGATCTCTGTTGATTTAGTAATTTGTCATTTGTATGAATCTGAAATTTGGATATTGGTGATGTCTGAGTGATATTGCATCTGAGATTTGTGTGTAGATATAAATTTGAACTGTTGGATCTGTTACATACCTGAGATTGGATATTGGATCTGAATTGAGTTGGAATTGGTTGAAACTGTCATTCTTAGTGGTGTTTGTTTCATTGTGATTTGCTGATATATCATTTGAATCAGGGGTTAGAACAGGTTTAGGTTGTTCACTTAGGATTTATTGGATAATTGAAACATTAAAGAAGTAGTTATATAACATATAGTCTTATCAGTTTAGTTTTTCATTTCTGCAAATCTGTTTTTATAAGTAGTATGCATAATCAGTTAGAATGGTAGCATAGATATAAGTTTAGTTTATTTTCAATTAGAAATTAGATTTATATAATTTTTTTAGTTAAAATTTGTTAATCAAATTTCATTTTAGTCAAAGTTTTGTGTTTATCAAAAAGTCAAAGTAAGTGTAAACTCAGTTTTAGTCATAGCTTTGAAGATCAATTGTAAGATTAAATACTTTTTGGAAATATTTTCTGAAAATTGTTCTTAAAAGTTTGGCATTATATAAATCAAGTTCAAAAAGAATTTTCAAGTTTGAAGCTCATTAGCTTATTAGAATTTGGTTTGAAAGTTGCCTGTTCAGACACACTAATCCCCTGCACCACAGGTGTGCACCTAACTTCATGGCCTGATTTAGTAGGATTAAGTGTTTGGAATTCCAAGTTCTTGGTTATTTTGTGATCTCTGACTAGTAGAGTAGTAGTAGATACCTTTAGCTTTTCATTTTTAGCTTATTCCATCTGCTGAATCAGTCCTTGTAGTTCATAGTTTGCATCTGTATTCTGTTAGAGATTTGAGGCCTGCTAGTTTGCATTTGAGCTTATTTCTGTGAGTACACTAGTGATTTGTACTTCATTTGATTAGTTATAGAATTGAGATTAGTCATATTGCCTCTGTATTGGTTATTGCTTCTCCTGCATAGCTTATTGAGCTCAAAATTCAGCTTATTGCATCATATCTAAGTATCTGTGTAATTCTGAGCTTGTTTTTGGTCATCATTTCTCATAACAAAGTTTAAAACTTCATAAGTGATCATTGTTCAAAGTTTCACCAAGTTCAAATCACAAGTGCTTATAAATAAGCACTTGTGATAAGCTGTTTTAGCCAGAAAAAGCTCTTAATAAGCTGTTCTTCATTCCAAATTTTTATTCTGAGTTTCTTTTCTTATTTTTGATTTTCTGAAAATTTTTCAGATTTTTCCAAAGTCTTTTACTATTTTTCCTATTTTCTGTTGATTATTTTCAATTTTTAAATAGTTTTTAATTGCCAATAATTCATAAAAAGTCAGAAAAAGGTCAGAAAATTACAAAAATATTTTTATAAATTCTTTTATAATATTTTAGAATTTTTAGAATTTAATTTTTATTTTTCTAATTTGTTTTTCTATTTTTCTCTATTTTTAATTCACTTTTAATTCAATAAATAGGAATTTAATTCTAGAAAATAAAAGAAAAGTCTAAAAAATAATTTTCTTTTTCTTAAAATTCTTTTTATTGGTTTTAAATTTTTAGAAAATATTTTCAAGTTCGTAGGATCATTTTTCGTAATACGTTACGTTTTAAATTTTATGGTTGCGTTTCCGTTTTTACGTTTTTCATTTTGGTGTATAATTTGTGGAAAACTAGAAGGGGGGTTGAATAGTTTACCTCTTTTAAAATCCTTTTTAACATAAAAATCCTTTAATAACTTTATGTTTGCTCAACAATATAAACACACCATTATATGTTTGTTTCTTTCAAAAGCTTTTAGTGTAAGTATCAATTCTAATAATACTTGTTTCTTACTTTGAAAAGCTTTACTTGTGATGATCCTAACTTTGCTTGTTTAGTTCTTTGAAAAGCTTTTACACTTGTTTGAAAACTTAAAGATAACTTTAATTGTTTTACTTCTTTGAAAAGCTATATATGTGGTTAACGATTCTAACTAAACAATAACATGCAATAAGCAAAGATAGAGAAATAAACGATCAAACCACAACACGATTGTTTATCGTGGTTCGGCTACAAGGACTCTTTTTCCTTGCCCTACATCCACGCCCCGAGTTTCCAACTCGAGAGTTATAAACACTAATCAACAAGCTCCTTTCACCGGCGGAGAAAACCTTACACGTCGCTTATACTTTTACCGACACAAAGCTAGATGTCGAGTTCTTTTACAAGGGTACAACCACTCCCACTCGTCGCTTACACTTTTACCGACACAAAGCTAAATGTCGAGTTCTTTACCAAGGGTACAACCACTCCCGTTAGTTCTTTTACTAGGGTACAACAACTCCCAACATACTACGTATTTTGAGGCCTAAAACACTAACCAACAACTTCTACATACATGACACAAATGAAGTATAAACTACCAAAGCTTATACATGACCAAGCTACCAAGACTTGCAACTTTAGAGTTGAAGCTTGCAACTTCTTGAATGATCTTGTGGAATTCCTTGCTACATAAGAGAATCACACAAGTCAAGGGTTACTGAGTTTGTTTAGAGAATATGTGAAAATATGTCCTAAAGGGTTACACAAAACAAACAAATGGTTTGGTATTTATAGCAAACCAAACTGCAAGCTTGGCGGATCAGGCGGAACCCTCAGATGGGTTCCGCCCGTGTACCCCCAGGGTACCGCCGGGTCTGCAGTAGGTTTATGCAATAACTTCCCAAACCAAACAATGTCTTGTCACATAACTTCTAGCAACCAAACAATGTCACATCACTTAAAGTAAGTCAAACATGATACTTGCAAGCAACATGAAAGCAAGTCAAACACATAACTTGCCATAAATACATAATGACAAAACTTGCCATAAATGTGATGTGACTATTTCTAATTTAAGAAATAAAACCAATGTTTAGTTTAAAAGGAAATGTAAACATTAGTTAAACAAGACTTAAACACTCAAAGTGATAATTTACTTTTAGCTAAAGTTCATACTTTGTTATTAACAAAACTTAGCAAAGATCGTAAAATATAAATAACGTTTTTAGGCGATATTTGTATTAACAATCTCCCCCTTTTTGTTGTTGACAAAACATAAACTTTATTTAAAAGTAAGTCATAAGATTTAGTGTTAAGTCTTATAAAGTTAGTAATGAAACTTGTTTTTGCAAAGAGTTAGCTACGCGGAAGTTTAAAATAATAGAGCAAGTTTCATATAAATTCTCCCCCTTTTTGTCGAAACAAAAAGAAGAGTAGCGAAGCGGAATTATAGGCATGCTCTCCCTTGGTTGATACTCCCCCTAAATGGAGTGCCAAGAAAGGAGACATGGATTTTGAACCTACAAAAGAAAAGTTAGTTTCCGCACAAGATAAGTCATGAAAGCATTTCATGTTTAAAAACACAACTAAGAGTTGTGAAGCGGAATAAAGCAAGACTCATGCTCCCCCTTGAATGTTACTCCCCTAAATGGAGTTTTCAAGGAAGGAAAACATGAATAATGAACCTACAAAAAAGAGAGGTTAGCACAAGATTTATGTATGGTACCATATCAAGGTATAGTTCACTCATTATACCTAAATGGTCAACAAACCCTTCAAACCTTGTTGTAGAATTAATTTCATTTAACTTGTAAAATTTTGACTCTTAGAGAGTCAAAGACACAAAATTAAGATGACAACATCCTACAAAGAAAACTAAAAAATAAACTAAGAACATAAAATGCTACAAGGAAATCATCATTTTCCTTAATGAGAAACATTATCCAAAAACAAGGATTGGGTTGTTTAGGGATGAAAATGTGGATTGAGGGTTGTAGCGGGTTTTATTTGGAGATGTGAGGAGGTGACTTGGTTATGCTTTGTTGGTTAAAATGGGGACTTTTTCCAAAAGAAACGGTTTTGTTTCATTTTGGAGACTCTAAGGTTGTGGTGGATGAGACAAGGATTGTAGATGATCCAAAATGTGGTTTAGAATAAACCTCATTTCTTCGGTTAACTCGCGAAGTTCCGTTCGACATCTTTCACTAATGCTAGCGGTTCTTTCGCAATGTCCGCAATCATGGCGGGGAAAGTTTGATGGAAGAGAGGTTTGATTTGTTGGTGGTGGATGGGTTGAACTTGAAGGAGCAAAGGTGGATGGTTGAGAAGTGTTTTTGCTTCCTTCACTTGTTGAGTGTAATGCCGTATTGAATTCCATAACATGGTTGATTTGAGAATCAACCATTCGTTTGAAGGCATTGAGGTGGCTTAAATGAGTGTTAATTTCCTCATTTGTGTTTGGAGGTTCTTGTGGTGATGGTTGTTGTTGTTGTTGTTGTGGTTGAACTAGGTGACGGAAACTTGGTTCTCCGTAAGGATCACCATGAAGGTTTTTGTAAATAGGATGAAACACAAATGAATGTGAGTGGGTATGACCTTGGTCATTTGGAAAAATAGTTGGTCTAGCATAACGGTAAGCCAACCGTTCTATCGTAGATGGGTAACGAGGTTCATCATTGAGTTGCTCATTATGTTGTTGTTGTGTTTCCATTTGAGCAATGGTGTCAAAAAGTGAGAAGGATGGTGGACTTGATGATAAATCATCAAAAGTTTCCAAATTGGGTATTGGTGATGTTGGTGGTGTATGGAAAAGTTCCATTGGTGTAAGTGTTGGTGATTGAGGTGAAGAAGTTTTTGATTTAAAAGCTTGTTGGGAAGGTGAGGTTAACACACTCAAAATTTTAGTTGGTGATGGATTAGAGGCTAGGTTTGAGTTGCAAAGTGGTGGAGAAGGTGGTGGAGTGGCAAGATTGAGCAAATCTTGAATGGTGATCACATTGGTATTACAAGGTGTTGAGGGTGTAGTTGAGGTAGTAGGATTAAGAAAATCTTGGATAGGTGAAGAGATGTTTAGTGAGGCATCACTTGATGATGATGAGCTTGACTTGGTGGTTTTGTTGAAGCAACAAGTTTTCACACTAATCCTAGTGGTTTTAGCACATGATTTTGATGACTCGGATGAGGTGTTGGATTTGGTCATTTCAAAGGTTTTGGTTTTGGTGTTTGAGAGAAGAAGACTTGATTGGTGATGGTTTGATTTGAATTGTTGTGGAGCTTTCAATTTTATAGGATGAGAAAGGTGTTGAAATAGTGTTTGGATTTGATGTTTTACTATTCAAAGATTGAGGTGTCAAATGATTTTCATGACCATGTCACATCATTTGAGGTCAATCCAATGAATAGGATGGAGTGAAAGACCAACCTAAGCACTCAATGCTTTGTGATCATGGGAAGTGGTTTGGTTGAAAATGTATCAAAGGTTTGAAGGATCCTTTAAAAGGGTTCCTTTGGGTAGTTATGTTTTGAATTTGAATTTTTGGCGGGAAGTGTCTTCCTAATTGTTTTAGTGAGTGAGGTTTGTTCCAATATGGTTGTTGGTGTTAATGAAAGATGTTTCTCACTTGGGATAATGATTTGACACTTTACAAGTTATGATCTTAAGAAAAATGTTCACAAATTTTCTGCAGGTACTGGCGGCACCCTGAGACTACACAGGCGGAACCCAGTTTTGGGATCCGCCAGGTCCGTTGGGCCATTTCTGGAATTCCCAGAAATTGTACAGGCGGAACCCAAATTTGGGATCCGCCGGATCCGTCAGACCTGAAAAACTTTACAGTCCGCGTTTTTGACCCGCGAAACGATTTTCAAAATTTTTGAAAATTCTTGGAAATGAAAATTTACTATATGACAGATTAGGAAATGCAAAAATTGTGCATATAGACATTCATCTCTTAGGACTTTGACCGGGGGCTAACGATTTTCACTTAACTTAGTGAATTTTACCATAAGCATGAAATTGACACATACCACCAATATTGTCATTAATCATAAAAGAGCATACAAAACATAATCCATCAAACGTAATAAGACATGAATATGAGAAGTAACACAAATCACATAATTTCACAGAGTTTTAACACAAAGACGCTTCTAAAGCACACATAAGACAAACGCTCCTTAATCTTCTCACAACCGGTCAATCTTCTTTTTGAGCTTGTTTAGATACCTTCCAAAACACTTGAACATTCCTTTGGTTTGCTTGAATTCTTCGGAAGCATTGTCAATGATGGGGAGAGCTTGAAGATATTCTAAAGGAGGTAACTTGGAGTTTGGTAGATTATCATCGTCGCTCATGCCGGATGATGATGAAGATGGAGTAGGTGATCGAGTACGTTTGCCCTTATTTTTGAAAACTCGTTTATCACTTAGAGGAACGAAGATGTGAGGGACAAGAGAATAGTCAAGGTGCATTCCTTTGTCATTAGGAGGAATGGGTGAAATTGCTCTAAATAGCCGAGTAAGAAGCATTCCATATGGAAGGGCGGTTTTTCCAACTAAAGGTATGTCGGCCATTCGTCGGGCTAGGTAGTAGGCTAAGTTGAATGGTTGACCAATGGAAATGCTATAAAGCATGTAGCAAAGGCATGTGTTAACATGATCCCTATTTCCTATGGTACTTATGACATTGGCTCTAAGAATTTCTTCCCACTTCTTAAATTGTGGTTTAAGCTCATTGGTCTCCCTACCAAATGGGTCCTTATCCACAATATTCCCCAAACGATTTTTCCTAGTGGTAGAGGCTCTAACAAAGAGATGTTCCTTAATTGTTTCCTTACTAACAAGAGGATTGTTGTATGGATGAAAACGCTCAATTGAGTCTAGGCTTGAAATAGGCCACTTATCCGTGTAAAGACAAGTACCTTCATTAGGAACACCAAGGATGATAGCTAAGTCTTTTAGGTCTATGAAATTTGGTATTTGATTTGTTTTGAAAGTTAATGATATCTTACCCGAATCATCGGTGAAGAGTTCTACGGTTGCATAGAATTCTAGTACGAACCTAGGGCAAATTGGCTCATTAATATCAAGAAGACAATCAAAGTTGATTGCGACAAAGTTTTGACGAATAGATGTTCCTTCTAGAAAGGATGGATCAATTGTTCTACCTTCGTGAACATAGCGTTTTTCTAGTGCCTTAAAGGTTTCTACTTGAACTTTGTTAAGACCTTTAGTCCTATGGTGTTTGGGCAAGTACTTAAGGGTTTCCACGTGATCGGATTGATTTGCGTTAGGCATGTTGATTCCTAGAAAACACAAGAATTATATGTTAATGACTTTTTAATCAATGTGCATGTTCTAATGTGTTCCTTTATGCAAACAATGAGGAGACTTGGTTATATTGACTCATTTTGATGCCCAAATTGTTTTGTTTGAGAAGTAATGTTACGAAAACAAAAGATAACCAAAAACTCTCCTTATTGAATATATCTTCGATTGAATGTACCCGAAAATACATATTGGTTATGTATTCCCTTTAGCATTCAAGAGATAGTATGCAAGTGATGTTTAAATGATGTTTTTCATTTATTTTAACAATGTGGTGATGAATTGTGTTGTAATTAGAAAAATAATGCTCTTGGTGTGTTTGGTAAATTAAGGTAACAATGAAAAGATACATTTCTTAACTTAATGGAATACATAATTGACTAGCCACCAAGTTTTTCATGAATCATGAAGTTTTTATGCAAAAGCCCTAGGATTCTAGTTAATGATTGTAAGCAAAAATGTTATGATTAAATCAAAAATGTAGTTGTGATTGAAATACTTACAAAGTTAGTTGGATTGGAAGAGATTGGATTAGAAGCCCTAAAATTCGTATGGTTATGTGTTTTTGAGAGGGTAATGATAGTTTGAAGGTGAATGACTAAATGAGGAGGGTGTTTGGTTTTGAAATTTAAAGAAAAAACAATCTGTGGAATCGGCGGACCAGGCGGAACCAAAAAATGGGTTCCGCCCGTATGGTCTGAGGGTGCCGTGGGTGTCTACAGGAAAAATCAAAAAGGGATTGTCTTGATTTTTGTGGTTTTATCCTAATGTTCAAACCTAAGATTTTAAGTCTTATTGTGTATGACTAAGCCTAGGAATGATGAATGTTTCACATTCAAGGGGTTTAGCGAAAACATTGATGGATTGATTAACGTAGAAAAACCTTCTTAGTTAAGATGTTCCGCAATAAACAATTTTAACAAGACGATGATGATGGATCACAATATGTCTGTAAAGACTGTGATGATTTAAATAGTTGCTGAAGTCGATGCATCCTGTGTTGACAAGATAACATTGTTGATGAAGAAATTCCTTTGTCAAAAAGAATTAACTTGTTCAAGCGGAGCTTGTTGATGTGCTTCTTCATTAAATTCTCAAATGAGATCCTTCAGCGTTTTGGAGAATCATTGGGTAAGTAAGTATTAAAAGTGCAAGTACCACTTGTGCTTTTCTTATCAACTTATTACCGATGCAATTCTATTTGGCATACACTATGGTTTCTAATCCCATTCTTTTGGGACACCATAATCCTAGTGGTGTAGTACTTCTAAATGAATCCAAGCAAGCTCTTTCGAAAGAGTTGTTTAAGGATCTTCTCTAAAACCGAGCACATAGACAAGCACTAAACATAATGTTGGGTTACATTTGTTGTAAGAACAAGTATACTTCCAAACATATCTCTATGTTTAGCTCTACCTACGGATTTACTAATCTCATTCTTGATAAGTCATAAAGGACTTAATCATTGTGAACAAGTGAATAACTAGGAATCCTTTTGAGTGATTATCCCTTACTTTTGGAGCTTGCTTAGGTAAATAAATAGTCTTTCAAAGATTAACATTCTTTTCTATTTTGAAAGTCTATTTTGTTTTAGTAATTGCTTTACACTAATGTTCAAAAACACTTTTTATTAATTTGTTTCAATTACTATTATGACCCATGTTTCAGGTTTTTATGACCTTGTTGCTATTGCTTGACTCAATGTTTTATACAAGACGAAAGGATGTTGTTTTTCAATTTTTAATAGTCCATCTTCCTTGTTATTGATCTTGACATACTTGTCTTATCAATGTTGGGCTTTCGACTAAGTCATCATCTACCAAAGATGAGAACTTAGAAGGAGGTGGTCTTTCATTGAATTTTAAACTCAATGATTCCTCGACTCTTTGGGTTTATTTTCTTAAGACCTCATAAGTGTAAATGTCTAAGATATGCAACATCATAAGACTATGGGTCGAATTTGATGTTAACATCCTAGAAGTTTAATAAATCATTTTCTCCCAATCATTCAAATAAAATTCAACTGATTTATTTTACTTTGTGTGTCTTTCGTGAAGCTTTTAGCAAAAGAATGATTGGACTTAAGATGCTATTGAAAATAGAGGATATAATGCCAAATGACTTTTGTACTACAGGTTTTATGAAATGTTGTGGTTTTGCTAGATTTGCAAGTATCACAAAAGTGTTGGTTGTCTTATCACTCATGAGATTCTTAGTTCACTCACTTGTAGATAAGAATTAAGTGAGACTTACACAAGAGTTACTCGTGTATTTACCCGAAAGATTAAACGAGGCAAGACACCTTATATCTCCTACTAGAAGTAGTATCAAACTACTTTACCTATGAAGGATCTAATCCTTATTGTTACTCACACAATCATAGACACCTTATAGTAAAGACTACTACTAATACTTATGACAAATCATACTGTTAATCAACAAGAAACATTTAAAAGGTAAGTTGAAGAGACGTGTACCTTTTAAGCTCCATAGATTAGCCATCAAGAAGAAAAACATAAAGCAAATAATCTTGATACGTAGAGAGGCTAAACACAACTTCTTATAAATCCAAGAAAGTTAGAAAGACACATAAAAGTATTAACCATGATATTTTTATCCCTTTATCATGTGTTCCTATTAGAGCTAGAGTAGCTTCTACAATACACTCTTAGGTTTCACAAACACAACATGTTTTGTTTTACTTGTTGATGATTTATTAGAGTTAAATCCTAATCCGGTTCTATCTCTAAATGACCTTTGATTCTTCAAACAACTTTCAAGAGTTTTTGAACTTTCTTCAAATTTAGGAAGCATTTTTCCTTTTTCATTTTGTTTTAGAATTTCATGTTTGTACTCTAGACATACTTTACATTCTAAATCAATTTCAACATGACTCTCAAGTCTAGACATCATATCTTCTAACATGATTTCATTTTCAAAAGTGTTTACACAGGATCTTGAAGTTTCATTGTTAAAGATAGTTTTTAGGTCCATGTTGCATGAAAGTTTAGACTCATTTTCTATTTTAGAAAACTCTAAGATAAATGTGTCAAAGCAAACATGTTTGGTTTCAAAATGTACCTTGCTTGGTGATTTAGCTAAGAGAGAATCACAAACTGGATGGTTGGCTACATCTTCATCCGTGTTAGTCCATGAATCACAAGCAAGTCCACCAAAGAGCTCAACATGAGAAGTCATCTTCACTTACACCTTCATTTAAAACATTTAAACTAGTAGTACATGTATTAATCTTAACTAAATGTTCATCAATTAATTTTTCTAAGACCTCTAACTTAAATGTGAGATCAAATTGATCATCTTGGTTTTCAAATTTACTTTTCCATTTAAGCATGCTTTCTTTTTCAAATAGTTGTGGGTTTTGAATAGGTTGCCCTTCTTTGTGATTTTCAAAATCCATGGATCGATCCAAGTTTTAAAATACAGTTTATTTTAAGGAACTTGGGTAACGTCGCACCTGATGCCAATTGTGGAAAACTAGAAGGGGGGTTGAATAGTTTACCTCTTTTAAAATCCTTTTTAACATAAAAATCCTTTAATAACTTTATGTTTGCTCAACAATATAAACACACCATTATATGTTTGTTTCTTTCAAAAGCTTTTAGTGTAAGTATCAATTCTAATAATACTTGTTTCTTACTTTGAAAAGCTTTACTTGTGATGATCCTAACTTTGCTTGTTTAGTTCTTTGAAAAGCTTTTACACTTGTTTGAAAACTTAAAGATAACTTTAATTGTTTTACTTCTTTGAAAAGCTATATATGTGGTTAACGATTCTAACTAAACAATAACATGCAATAAGCAAAGATAGAGAAAGAAACGATCAAACCACAACACGATTGTTTATCGTGGTTCGGCTACAAGGACTCTTTTTCCTTGCCCTACATCCACGCCCCGAGTTTCCAACTCGAGAGTTACAAACACTAATCAACAAGCTCCTTTCACCGGCGGAGAAAACCTTACACGTCGCTTATACTTTTACCGACACAAAGCTAGATGTCGAGTTCTTTTACAAGGGTACAACCACTCCCACTCGTCGCTTACACTTTTACCGACACAAAGCTAGATGTCGAGTTCTTTACCAAGGGTACAACCACTCCCGTTAGTTCTTTTACTAGGGTACAACAACTCCCAACATACTACGTATTTTGAGGCCTAAAATACTAACCAACAACTTCTACATACATGACACAAATGAAGTATAAACTACCAAAGCTTATACATGACCAAGCTACCAAGACTTGCAACTTTAGAGTTGAAGCTTGCAACTTCTTGAATGATCTTGTGGAATTCCTTGCTACATAAGAGAATCACACAAGTCAAGGGTTACTGAGTTAGTTTAGAGAATATGTGAAAATATGTCCTAAAGGGTTACACAAAACAAACAAATGGTTTGGTATTTATAGCAAACCAAACTGCAAGCTTGGCGGATCAGGCGGAACCCTCAGATGGGTTCCGCCCGTGTACCCCCAGGGTACCGCCGGGTCTGCAGTAGGTTTATGCAATAACTTCCCAAACCAAACAATGTCTTGTCACATAACTTCTAGCAACCAAACAATGTCACATCACTTAAAGTAAGTCAAACATGATACTTGCAAGCAACATGAAAGCAAGTCAAACACATAACTTGCTATAAATACATAATGACAAAACTTGCCATAAATGTGATGTGACTATTTCTAATTTAAGAAATAAAACCAATGTTTAGTTTAAAAGGAAATGTAAACATTAGTTAAACAAGACTTAAACACTCAAAGTGATAATTTACTTTTAGCTAAAGTTCATACTTTGTTATTAACAAAACTTAGCAAAGATCGTAAAATATAAATAACGTTTTTAGGCGATATTTGTATTAACATAATTAGCTTATAATCTTTGCATATTTCATACTTGTTTGTGATTACGTGAACTATTTGATTGCTATTTCTCATTTTCTCACTTTACAATTCACGATTTCACGAATCGATATTCTCGATTCCATTCGCCTTCGTTGGAAAACGACTCGGGTGATCCGTATTTTTCGCGGATCACTTCGATACTATACTATAATTATTATAATTGGTTTTCACACGAATCAACAGCTTACGTCTTCCCCGCGTTACGGGAAGCGAATTTTCCTAAAAGATTGTGCAAAATTACTTATACGGATCGTGCAAAAACACTCCGTCCAATTACTTATACGGATCGTGCAAAAACACTCCGTCCAATTACTTATACGGATCGTGCAAAAACACTCCGTCCAATTGCTTATACGGATCGTGCAAAAACACTCCGTCCAGAACTTACACACCATCCAAAATGCATGTGTAAATTGCACAAACTCAAGTAAAAAAAAAAAAAAAAAAAAAAAAAAAAAAAAAGCATAAAAACGGAACGATCATGTATATATGAACAAAACCGTTCTTCGGTAATGCAAGTACAATTCAAAATGTGCTAAAATACTTATTACAATCCAAATAAGGATACAAAAAGGGGTACAGTCACCCCGGATAAAATCCTAATCAACCTATTGGGGAGTGGGAGCAACAGCTGGAGTAGGAGTTGTCTTCTTAACAGGCTCCTCCGGTAGGAGATTCATTTGATCACCAAGGGGAAGATGGAAAGATTCCGCAAGCTTCTGAACATACGGATATTCAGCCGAGAAAAGCTTATGATATTCCGGCTTCCAGAGTTTTGGGGCCTCCATGTTAAGCCTTTTGATCTTCTGCAAAATCTTTTCCGCATCCTCCGGTTTCCTTTCGGTACGAACACCGTCTATGAACCCCCCGGAATAAGACAAGCTATAGACCCTTCCAAGACTTTTCTTGTATTCATCACTCTATAGAAGCCTTCGGAAGGCTGCAGGGATTAGTTCCTTCACGGTATTCTGGCGAACAACCTCGGCAACAGCCAACTGAGCAGTCAAACTCTTGTTCTCCGTCGAAAGCCTTTCGGCCTCCTGGGACATCTCCGCCAGTCTCTTCTCAAGCTCCTCAATTTTAGAAATTTGAGAAGCGGTCAGACTTGTTGCCTCATTTTTCTCCTTCTCGATTTCTTCCAACTGATCAACCAACCCCTTTTCCCTGATGGAAGCTGCGGTCCTCTCATCCTGCTGTTCTTTCTCCAACGCACGGAGCTCTTTCAACAAGGTTTCAAATTTTGCAATTTGGGCATCCCTCTCGTCCTTCAGCCCATCGGTAATAGACTCACACTCCCCATGAGTAGCCTCTAGCTCTCGGTAGTCTCGGTTCAATTGGCTAAACCTCTTCAACACCTCTGCTTGAAGTACCACACCGGAACCACAATTGATGTATGACTGTCGGACAAGCTGATTATTATTCAGCCCGGCCAGTGCTTCCTCTTCGGCAGGGGTGGCAAGATGTGACATCATTTCATGGCACGCTCGGAATGAGTTCATACGAACGTCATCCCTGAGAGTCCAACCGGGGATAAAGTAACCTCCGGTCAAATCAGTGTGACCTGAAAATAATAAGGACGGAGAACTGAGTAAAATATATATATATATATATATATATATATATATATATATATATATATATATATATATATATATATATATATATATATATATATATATATAAATAAATAAACACACCTTCAGACGGCGGTCGGTTCTCTCCGGACTGCAGATGAGTTCTAGAAGCTTGATGCTCTGAATGGGCTGCACAAGAAGATATAAACATTCAAGAAAGGATAAATATACTTTAGAACCAGATGAGGAAAAGAAAGATGGCTCTTACCATCAGATGGGGTCGGAGGGGGATTATTCTGAAACCCTTCGGCACCTTCAACAGGAGGAGAGTTGGATCTTTCCAAGGAATGATGCTCCTTTTCGGCATTCTCGACCGGATCATTCGGCCCTTGGCCACCGTTATTCTCCTGCTCGGCCCTTTCCGACGGCTCAGCCTGGTTGAGAGGATTCGCATCCACTGTATGCTCCTCGGATGCAATGACTTCCTCTTCAACCTGTACTTTTCTCCTCCTTTTAGGCTGGCCGCTCGGCCCAGCCGCAGCCCTCTTCTTACCAACGGGACGGGTTTGCTGTTTCTTTCTTTCCTTTTCTTCCCGAGCCGCCACCACATCGGAATTGGCCGCTTCAACCGTTAGTTGCGAATAAGTTTTCTCGGGGATTGCAACGTCAGGAGCGAGGGGCTCGGCAGTTTTGTTTGGACGGGGCTGGTTCTCCGGCAATGGATCTCCCTTGCTCACAACAGTTCCTTCGAGTTCCGGAAGCTCAAGATACTCGGACATAGTGATCACTACAAAGGAAAACACACAATTAAAACAAGCAGGAGTGGTACAAAGTAAATAGTAGTAATAATAAACACCCCTTATTACCCTCCCCTCCGGCATTCTTGATAACAAGATGGTGGCCTGATATCCGGAAGGTGTTGGTAAGCCCATACACCCAAAGAAGATTGGTCGGGGGTTTCCGAAGTATTATGGGTCGAAGAGCCAGCGTGTTGGCATCCCACTGAGAATAACCGGTTGGGAAACGATCTGTTATCTGTGAATCCCTATGTCTCCACGGCATAGCGTTCGGTATAGCCCTTCGGTCAATCAAAAAGAAAAAATCCTTCCACCGTTTCAAACTTGTCAAAATCTCGGTAAAACACGTCTTGGCATGCTTACCCGTCCGGTGTTCAAATGAGAACCAATGTCCCTGCTTACATAACCGGTAAAACACTCGGAAGAGGGAGACAGTGGGCACAACCCCTAAACTATAACACCGAACCTCAAACAACGTTACCCTATTTACACCCAACGGAACTAACTGGGACAAATGTACGTTAAAATGATCTATGACGCTTAAAAGGAAGGCTGAGAAGGGTATCCTAACGCCCCCTAACCTCATGAGCTGAACGTACACCCCTATTTTGTCTCCCGGCAACTCGTTCATGGTAAGATCTGGGGGGGGGGGGGGGGGGGAAGTATGGGATGAAGATCTAACGGGATTTCAAATTCTACTATCATATCGTCTAATTCTCTTTGGGAAAGCCTAGACGGGTGCATATGCATATCAAACTTACCGGGGGGTTTGGCTGTCAGTAACAAAGGAGGGTCAACCGGAACGTTCATCTCCCCAGGTTCACTTACGGCCATGGTCAAAAACAATACGAAGTAGCAAAAATAAGAAAGGTTGAAACGCACCTCGGAATAGCTTTGCAAAATAACAAGAAGCAACTGAAGAGAATCGAGGAAAAACACAGTAAAAGGTAAAAATGAAGAGTAAAGAAGTAGTATATATAGTCGATATGGGGATGCGCGAAACGTCGCATCGTGTACCGCCCTCGACACGTGGCTAAGCCTTGACCGTTTGATGTCTGTGCAAAAATTAAGTGGTAACCAGCTGTCAAAGGGGGCATAAGGGTAATTTTGACGCAGTAAATAAAACTTCATATAAAAGCGCGCAACACCCGCATCACAACGGCAAGGGAACAACGGCACCTACACGCACAACGGAATTGGAACACCGGTTAGAACCGATAATCCAATACTGGGGGGGACATGTTGACGCATGTAGCCGAATGGCTAGGAACCATTCGGCTCACATAGACCTAGCCGAAGGGCACATGCCGAAGGAAAAGCCTCAACGGGTGTGAACTGATGACATAACACAATCCCAGGATTTTAGGGATCGTGTCGCCCACTTGTTCTGACATCCAACAACCAGGTATGGCCTTGCTCCTTCCCAAGGCAGAGTAGGTAATGAGGTGAGTAGTATAAATACCCTTCACCTCATTTATGATTGAACTAATACACACACAATACTCTCACTAGCATTTATTACAAACCCTTCATCCTTTCACATACTCATCCTCACACCGGAGGTTGGTCTTGGGATAAAACCCAAGGCGAGCCTAACGTGTGCTACTCTTGTGCAGGGTAGTACCAGAGACCGGGCGGCAAACTTAACGGCCGGACCCACTCACAAGGTTTTACTTCAACATGCCCCTTATTTTATTATGCTCCTCACTAAAGACAAAAACCAAGAGTACCTATAGTCAAGTGCCCCAATTTTATTGTGCCTTTGGTTCATTTTTGTAAATTGTTGAAAATTGGTCGATTTTGATAAATGTAGTATGTAATGAGTTCATTTAGCTCGTAATTTGGTTAATGTTTAATGCCTGGTTTTGGGATCCATCCCAATAATTTTGGAAGCTTATCATCTATAGTATATAAACATGCATGAAAGCCCCAATGGGAGGTCGACGACCGACCATTACGTACATGTTCTAATGTATCTCAAGATATGCAGAGCAGAGACAAAAGACAAAATCATGTGAAGCTACAAACTAAACTAGTTATGTTGACTATAGCTTTTAATCATATGAAAATCGAGTGTTAACGAGCTGTATATGTTAAATGGTTACAGAAATTTGCATTTTTTTTTAGGCCTGTTTGTGCATCTACTTTCGAAAGTTGATATCATTGTATGCATATATATGTACGTGGTTAGCAAAAATTTGTCGATAACATCGGCAGACTGTTCCACGTTTTAAGTTCGAACTCTCACACATGTACTTCATTAAAATATTACAACTTGAAGAAAGAAACAATTAAATTATATCATTTATATATTAAGTTTAATTAAATAACATACGCAAGGATCAAGCGACGCAATAAACGCGGTTGAACATTTTTTGGGGAAACATATAACTTCATTTTAATAATAACTTTCTTTTTGGATGTTGTTTTTTATTGAATTTAAATAGAGTTAAAAGACAAATGGATAACAAGTTACGCCGCTAGCCTTTTTATTAACAAACAGAATGGTGGTTGGTGAAATATTTTCCATGATAAGTTAAAACGACTTAAGCAGAAGCTAAATTCTATTACCCTTAGACTAGTGGTAAGCTGTTAACAATTACTAACATCATCAATATTAAATCATTGTCATATTAGTTTTTTTCTCCACAACCCACATCACCATACACAAAATATAATAAAAAAACAATATCATCACCAGCTTCTATTCTTTTCATTTTCTTTTATATTAAACACTAAAATTAAAATTTCATTAATTATAAAACATTACTGTTAGAAATGAAGCTGAGCGATATTTACGTGAATTGGAGTTGACAACTAGTATGCATAAAATGCGGGGACTACTAATGTAATATTGTAATAGTTGTCTTATGTCAGGCCTATAAATACCCCTCAAGGCTTCACTTGAGGGGTGTGGATGTGTAAGCTTATATTTATCAATAATAATATCTTTGTTTCACCCCACCTTCTCTCTATTTTCTCTCTCTAGAATAATGATGTATTTCGATCAACCTCGACCTCCCGAATGTGTTTCTTGGTCATAGCAATTACAGTAATAATTCAAATAAAATAAAAATAATCAATAAAAATTAAAATAAAATGAACCTACACATTATAAAACATTACTAAGGCATTAAGGCTTAGACGAGTTTTCTCGTTAACGTGTAATGTTTGTTCATGCGTTCGTACGACATAA
Source organism: Artemisia argyi (assembly GCA_030686995.1). Classification (NCBI taxonomy): domain Eukaryota; kingdom Viridiplantae; phylum Streptophyta; class Magnoliopsida; order Asterales; family Asteraceae; genus Artemisia; species Artemisia argyi. The sequence continues at coordinate 182,280 of JARVZY010002032.1, forward strand.
TAATCATAATTTTGCTCATATGGATAAAAGTCGGGAGAGATTGCCTTCTTTATGTCTTTTATAATCATATTAAGTAAAATGACGCATGCGGGATTTTTAATTATAGCCACTTTTTCTTTAGCGCGTCAAACGCTCGTTCCATATCTTTTTTTACAGCTTCATGAGCTTGCTTATACCTTATTCGCTTTGTATCATTTGCACCTAGCTGTTAATTAGACTTAACAAGAACACATTATTCCGAATGTATCCCATCAGTAAGATAATATCCCCATTTAAGCACATCGTTAACCGCAAACAAAACCTCTGGTACTTTTTCGTTTATGAGATCCTTGAAAATAGGCGATTGATGTATAACATTGATGTCGTTGTTCGCCCTGGAAACACCAAAAAACGCATGTCAAATCCGTAAGCCTTTTGAAGCAACCGATTTCAATAAAATGAATAGATGTGACTCGTGACCACCCCTACAACATTGAGCAAGGTGTGCATTTGGAAAACTAGCCCATGGCCAACTTGTACAATCAATGCTTCCTAACATCCTAGCAAACCCTTGTTTCACCCCTTGATAAGCATAGAGATCATTTATTTATTTATTTATTTATTTTTACATTTTTACATAAGTATAAGTAGGTATTCGCAAAAACCCCTCTCCATATAAGTCCATAATAGCCTTACAAAAATTTCAGGAGCATCACGAGAAGTTTTCATGCCAATTTGCAGATATTTGTTTAAAGCATCAGGAACGGTGATGTACGCCAATTAACGAATTGCAGAGGTACACTTCATTAATGGGGAAATACCAACTATTCCCGAACAATCACTACCTTGTTGAAAATTCGACGAATGATCAGTTTTTTCCCGAACGATGTGTGTGAACAGTGGCCGGCTCTCATTCAGAACCGCGTACAGAGTATTTCTTCGTCATACATTTGGTTTTCAGAGAAGTAAGTGGCCACTAGACGATCATGAGCACCATAACAATCTCTACGTATCGTGTTTTGTGGTATCAAGTTCAAAGAAGGGTAGCTTGATAATTCATATAGTATGTCATCGCCTCTTTAAAAACTCTAACTCGATACTACTAACTTATTCTTTTACATTCGAGGATGTAAACATGAATTGTTCAGAATCCATTTGTTCTGAGAAATGAAAATTATATATTTTTATTAATGAGATTGAATGTGTTTTGAAATTGTGGGGATAAAAATGAAATGGTATTAAGGTATTTATATGGTATAAATTAGTTATTATTTTTTTTAAACGATTAGTTTTTTACCGTTAACCCACACGCAACTTCTCAAAAACTTGGTCTTAGAGACGACCGAGCTCTCCCATTTAGCACATCACGATGCGTTGTCCGAGACGCATCTTCAATGGGTGGAAGATGCGTGTTCCATCCCATATTACCACGAGCCTAACTTCACTAATTAAACATGATTATTTAACTATTGAGTTATCTAAGATAGTGCAGCTATTTCAATATTTATTTCTCAATAAAATACAAAGTTTGTGTTAACTTGTAATCTGAAGAAATCATGACTGAATATTAGAGCACAGGGTACGGTTGCGTTTTCGCTGGCGCCATCACCACCAGCCAAGAAAACCCCGTGGCGCAGGTGGTGGCGTCGTGGGTGCTCGCGCCGTGGCCATAGCTCAGCGCCATCGTGATCCTTTTTTTCCTTGAAAACTTGGACCAACATTGCAAAATACATCCGTTGGTAAACGGCTATATAGCTGTTTTTCACCTTTTTCCCAACCAAAATCAATTTAATTCCAAATTTAATCCCCAAAAAAAACCTTATAAATACCCTATTTTATTTCATATTTCACACACAGTTTCAATCCATTGAATCTGTACTTCTATTACCTAATTCCATCCAAAATGAATCCAAACTCACCATGGATCAACAACATGCTAAACGATCCGACGAACCAAATGTCGGGATCGTCTTCGAACCCCGGTAACAATCCGGGATCGTCTTCGAATCCCGGTTACTTTCCCACCTTCCAAACCTCATTTATAAATCCCGAAGATTTAGCATTGTTTAGCCAATGGAAATTACAACAACAACACCAATTTAATCAATTTACACAAACTCAACAAACAACCAAACCATCCCTTCACAACCGAATTCGGATCATGCTTCGTTTCATTTAGACGAAGAAGAAGATGAAGAAAAATCGGAATCAAGTAAATCACAAAAGATTGCCGAGGAAATGCGGGTGCTACAAATGGATACAAGCATGATAGATCCGATCAACGCAAGGATCGTGAGGGCACAACAAGCTCGAATCCGGGCAAAATATCCCGACGAGGATTAAGCTTTTATTTCTATATTTATGTATTAGATTTTTAATTTTTTGCATTTTTTTAAATGTATTGTGTGTTTTTTAATATGTAATGTGCGTGTTTAATATTAATGAAGTTTATTTAAGTTTATATTGTGTATATTTTAATTTTTGTAAAAAAAAAATGGCTGACAGCACCAGAAATTCTGGTGCTAACGGATACCCTTGAAATATGGTACCGTAAGATTTCTGACGCTATAAAGCTTTTTGCTGACGTGACAGCAAAAAGTTCTCACGACACCAACTTGATGGCACCACGATACCTAATGCTCTGGAAATATAAATTATCTAAGTTACATGACTAAAGAATTGAAATTTCTAGATCAAAGCATGCATGAACCACGATTTTGTCAAAGCAAATTATTTATTCATTTCTCGATAAACTATGAAGATTTGATTTGATTATATTTTATTTGACTTGTGATCTAAAAAAAATGATTGACATATACATAAACAATTATTTAATTAATGAGCTCTCTTATCTAATATTTGGGAGTAAACTAACGTTAATTTACGTTGTTCTTAATTATGAATGATATACGTGTATAGAAATGGATTGATGAGTTGTTATAGCGTTGCCCAGCTGTTATGTGAATTGATTTTGTGTAGTATGTACGTATAGTATAGTACCTGTGTTTTCTTATTTTATACTGTTAAAGGTATATATCTTTGATACAAGTTTTTGATACATATGATACAAAAACCTGTTCGAGCAAAGTGATAACACACATTTGGCGAGGAGTTACCACGCGTGTTGCTGGGTTTAGAGTCACGGGTTGAGCTCTCGGCTACTAGAGGCAGAGGAACGGGTTAGGTCATTCGAGGTTGTAGCTTTATGTTTAAGCGAAGGTCCTCGGTGGTCACCATTGACCTAAATATATCTAGGTTGGGAAACGGGTCACGATGAGCAATAATCCCGGCCACGTGAGCAAAACGGTCACTCAAGCCATTAAGGGCATACGTGATTAGGTCATCATCGTGCATGCGTGAACCTAGATTGGCTAGAAGTGTTGCAACAGACTCAATTTTAGAAAAATACAAATTAACGGTCATGCAACTCATAGTTAAGAGCCTTAATTCACCACAATGAGTGATTTTGGTTCGTTTTTTTTTTTTTTTTTTTTTTTTTTTTTTTTTTATCAAGAAATATGTTTTCAGTAAAGGTCCAACCATCTAAGGCATTTTAGAATTAGCCTTAACAACTAGCAACAATAACCTCACTACAAGTTAAGAAATTCCATGATTTGACTAGTGAATCTAGCTTTAACCATTCTTTTGTAGGGGGAGCCACGACCTCGTCACTTTAGATGCTTCCTTATGTTTGAGTTGACCTAGAACCTTCATGCCCTTCACATTGATTTTTGGAAAAGAACACCAAGATGAGTAGTTAGCTTTTGTAAAATCAAGCTTTATCAGGATTAGTGTGTTAATGGATGGTTGTAAGGCTAGCAATTGAGAGATGTTGTTAACCGGAGGATATGTAGTGTTAAGTTGTTTACCATTGTGACATTAAAGGTAGATTAGGTATAGGAAAATATTATGGAGATTGAAGAAGGAAGGTAAAAGGCATGGTCGGAATGAAAAAAAAAATACGATATGTACGTTTTTAGGGTTTTGGAGAGATCTTAGGAAAATATTGTGGTTGTGATATCATATAAAGTGTAATGTAATTTGATTAATTGATAATGAATACTTTGATACAATATGAATACAACGAGTCTGGCTTCGGTCGGCCGCGTTGCGGCCTCGCTGGTTTTTAACGTCCTTAATTTTGTTAAAACAAACGACAACATTAATTCAATTGATCTTAATATATCAGGTTCTTAAGTTTATACACATGCTCAGTCACAAATATCCTGGAATAAATTCAATGGTATATTTTGCCTGGGAACATGAAATTCAGAACAACATTTTGATGCAGCAGGATGTGTATGTCCATCTAAAGACTTAGCAGATGCTGGAATGGTAGGAGGTACAGCGGCTGCAAGCTCTTTGAAAGCTTTATCCTGCACATAATAACTTTTACTCGGCAATAGTCTATTAAAAAGTAAAAAAGTTAACAAAAACAAAAGAAAAGTGCACCATATCAAATGAAAGGCTTGGTAATTTTTTTCGCCTGATGATAGTTCTGTATTCTGTAACCATATGAAAAGTATTCCTGCTACACTTTGTAATTGTGCTCGAAGGTTGTGTACTTCCAACATCAGTACTACTTTTGATGGTATTTCTGCTACACTTTGTATTTAGCCGATCACATTCTGGGTTATTTTGTAAACCTGCAATCACAAATACTATAGTAAGAATAATTGTTTAATGATCATGATACAGATTTTCGTCTGCTAAAGTGTCACCATAACATAAAACTTAGTATTCTGAGTCATTGCAGAAAACCTGTAAGAGAAAAGATCTGAACATTATTAATTTATCGTCGGGTTTATGTGTGTGATGGTCATATCTATTTTTTTCAATATTTTTTTGACACACCATTCAGTTTTAAATCAGTTTTGTTTGAACTGGTTTGGTTAAGTTGCCTAAGATGTTAAAGGTTTTGCAATTAATGCATGTTCATGCATGTGTTAATTAATCAATCATGATAAGTTGTTTGCATTGAGTAGTTTAAGAGGGGCAATTAAAGCCAGTGACTTGATAAGGTGCATAGAAACAAAGAGTAATTATGGAAAATTGTTTGTATTGGCCATTCCAAGAAGGGCAATTAAAGTAAGTGTCTTTATAATGCATAGATAAATAGAAGTGAACACTTATTAAGCAAGTCAAGGTACAACTAAAACACACACACACATACATCTTGAAAAAAACCATTTCATATTCAAAGCAACAAAATGACAACACCAATGCCATTTTGTAAGGAACTTTCTGCTGTTGCAGATTCGAGTTTAGTTAAAGATATGATGGTGGTTAAGTTTCAGAGGGAGGTTGCAGTGACATTGGTGGATGAAGCTGAGTTAAGAAAGAAAGCTAAAGAAATAATGTCTCGTGTGGCTGAGAGGGATCTGGTGCTTGGAGAGTTGGAGCTGCTGTTTTCTTTTGAGTCTACAGTGCTTAGCATTTCAAAACTCAACAACTTGCAGACTCAAGATCTGACAGAAGTGTCGCTGATCTTGGTAAATGTGGTCAAGAAGCAGAAGCGAGCATCTGAGCTCTTGGCACTGATTGAGAAGCTGAAGTCCTTGCCGTACTGATGGTGGCTGGTTTGTGTTTTGCGAATACGTATCATGGGTTTAGGGTTAGATGGGGGTGCCTAGGGTTGTGTGGGGTATTTTGTTGAAATGTTTGATGTTTAAATCAGTGGATAATTAGTAATAAAAAAAAATTCTTATTATATGTTGGTTTTATCTGTGTTGCTAGTTTTAAAGAATGCAAAATTTAGAACTGTTAAAGTTTTTTGTTGAAACATACCTGTGGAGAGATGGAGAGAGCTAGCAGGTGACAGTCGTGGCGAGGATAAGATCCCTTCTTCACAAGCTTATCCCTCCCAAAAAAACGACCCGATAGCGATTCCCGTTTTTTCTATTCCATCCCATTCGACAGGCGGCTAATACTAATCTAATAAGTGAAGTAGTCGTCGTCTGACGAATCGGCTCGGATACCAGACCGCCCGTGGCCGCCCATCTTGTGTCGCCCTAAATGGAATCCCTTAGTTACACTGCGCCCTCACCCGAGACCCCACGTCCGCTTTGGGTTCTTAATTCGCTTTGTATCTGTCAATCTGTTTAAAACAAGAATAAGCACCTATTAATTTTTTTAAGAAATAAGTGGTCTAATAAATAAAGAGAAAATGTGTCTAACTAATGGTAATAGAGTATTGACTGTAATTTTAGACAACAACTTTGATTATATAAGATAATTTTTTTTTTTATGTATTCTAGACATTAGAAAAGTAATGTAATGGCATTGTGATTGGTAGTAGTCAATCAGTAAATAATATGCATAAGAGTTGTATTTCTATGTAAATATGCATAAACAAAGAACGAAACCTGTGTATGCATTTACCTGATTTGGTAAGCGTGAGTGCAATCGAAAGGTATAATAAAGGTTGCCATCATTCTTCTTTTTCTTGTGCACGTCGTTTCTTTTTCCAACTTTGTCGGTGTCATTAGGCCTGCCATCAGCAATTTCCATAATTACACCAAAGTACTAAAAGAAAAATGACTAAAATAGGTTTGTTTCTGAAGCTTATGCTTCCTGCTTATTATCCAGCTTTTGAGGTTATTTCCATAATTCTATTACAATAAGGTCATTAGAAAAAAAGATAAGCCAGATAAAAAAGGGTTATGAAAAATAAGAGTGCTTGTTTAAGTTTATTTGCGGCCGTATAAGCTTATGTGGCCAAAGGCACCCGAATATAGCCTGGGCAGCAATCGCATGTTTCATCAGATTTATGTCGCACAAAATAGCATTTAATAGTTCAAGAAGATAGTATTTTTTTTCCACTTAATGCTCTATGTTTCTTGGTAGGTCCTCTACCATTTTCGAAAGCTGGAAAGATATGGTAGATGTGTATTTGTTAATGGGTGCACATATATAAGCAGCTTCAGAAATCTGCATATATAAGCAACAGATAAATATAAGTAAACAGGACTAAGGTTAAACTATAATATTTAACGGGAAAATTACTGTTGAGCTTACAAAGGCGTTCTTTAGCTCCTAGCTTCTATTTGTGAGTTGTTGTTGTCATTTAGTCTGGCCATTCATTGTCTTGCTATAATAGCGTTGGAACTGAGGTCTTGGCTAATTGTGCACCTGGCATAACAAAGTAACTATTAATGCATACACATGAATAAGGTTTAGATGTTTATCAGTTTGATTACGCAATTTTTTCAAATAAACAACACACAAAAAAAGTTGTTTTGTTAATAAAGTTTATTGATAAAAGATCATGGCAACCTATTGTACCTTGCAATTATATCTTCTAAGACAATTCTGAATTTGATATTTTTAGCTACCTATTCTCTAAGAACTGTTCTGACAATTGCTGAAACATAAATAAAAAGGGAATGGCAACCTGACTTTGTATCTTGAGTCAGACGGATTTATCATGCTTATGAATAACATAGGATGCCACGAAAAAGACAACCCAACTGTAACCATGGGCCCGACAGAGATCACGTGTTTAGCTACAATCAGGCTTTGTTGATTGAATGGATGTCAGACAACCAATAATCTACTGGATGAGTCAGGGTCTGACATGCCATTCAATCAACAGAGCTGGATTATCGCTAAAATTCTAGTAACGTAACTATGATTGTGAAAAGATGTAGAAGGGTTGACCTATCTGCAGCGAAGAGGTCAAAAGGCACACACTTAAAGACACAGTCAATCATCATCCACATTACCTGCAAAGGGAAAAAAATAAATTATGCAGTTAGGCTATTATCTCATGAAAGTATAAGTGAGTGTCATTTTACGAATGCATTCTACCTGTGGGACACCATGAAAAGGCTATCAAATGACAACGCTTGCCTGCATTGAATACAATTAATCAGTATTATATTGTAAAGAATAATCAGTATTATATCTCTAACATCATATACTTGTGCAAGCTAACTTACCATTGATAGATGTGTGAACTGATAGGCCCATGTTCTATTGTACGTTCACACGTCATTCCAATTTCCAATTGCAATAGGTAGTCATTCTAAAATATCTACAGCTAACATTGTAATAATTTTATAATGAACTACCTATTGCAATTGCAAAATGTTCAGGTTACAAACGCATCGGTTTTGATTTGTAGGTTGTTTCGTGTCCGAAATTTATTTCGAATAATATAGTACCGGATAAACCTGTAAGACAAAAAAAGAGCAAAAGAAAATTGTAGACAAATAAATGGAAAAAATTGAGACACAATTATAAGTTACATCAGGCGTTCAAACTAAACTTCCTAATGGTCGTTTAAACTTATTTCATTTTCTGTCTTGATACAACAATAGATGATTTAAAAAAAGCAAGAACACTCATCATACCTTGGCTAAGAGTAAACTTAAACGGAGTCCCCCTATGACAACTTGAATCAAATCAAGTCCCATCCAACAGCGTTCTACATGTTTCCAGTTCCTAAATGTCGAACAACGATTCAGTTGCTATATTTGAAAATCACACAATCATTAAACATACCAATCCTCATCATGTGATCCTAAAAAAAAAGTACCTGGCTGCGTAACTTACACCTACATCAAGTCTCAAACATGTTCACACTCGGCAATAGGTAAAGCCATAGTCCATACATTAAAAGTCTTTATTGCCTGCAAAAAAAGTAATTTTAAATACGACATTACCACACCACTAACAAAATTTAAAACGACACAGAACATAGTATCAAAGTGATGTGTTACAAACTGAAAAAAGAAATTACCGAGATCACCTGCCCTTTAACTTAGTAATCCCACTGAATATCTCTACTCTCTCTGCGCTATTCAATTTGTATCTACCGGATCACCTGCACAAATTATAAAAAGTGGAAGATAACTGATTATGAAAGGAAGGAACACATAATACTGAGTATATATAATCATAAAACATTTTCTAAAATATGTTGCGAATCAGTAGCTGAAGAACCTTGTGGGGCTACACACATGGCTCTGGTGTTCTGATATGACGCCGAAGAAATCGTGGTTAGTCGTTCGTTTATTCCTATAATGGTAATACCTATCAATAAGCTCCTACAACCTCCTAAATCGGTATATGCATAAGTCTGGAACTTTGGATAATTACTTAGTGATATCTTTTGCGATGATTCTAGCACACTTTTTGTTATGTGGGTATCACGACCCGATGCGAGAACCCGTAATATCTTTCACATCAATCACACAACCTCAATATACAGGGCAACAGCCTCAAAATCATTAACTATAATATAATCGTCCTGACCTGACCAAATAAAGTCAGATACAAATCCCCAAATTAGCCTAACTCTTCAACTTAATTCGAGACTCAAAACCACGAAAACCAACATTTGCACACTAACTACTTCACACGGTAACATACTTCAACTTAACTTACACTCCTTAAATCACTTATCATTATAATCCTTAAAAAATGATTACAAAACCAACATTTACATCAAAGACTTCATCTGAAAATTTTCAAATTGACCTACACTCATCTAATCACCTATCATTATATTCCTTACACCAAATTACAACCCGAAAGATAGCAACTCAACTGATCGAACTAACAGCAAACAAAAACCACAATTTTCAAATCAAACATTTCATCCATACCTTATAGGTTTGATCGAGGAACCGCAGACCCTAACATAAACAGAAAAAGCACAAACCCTAACACAAACACAAATGGTAAACCGAAACCGCTGATGGCCCCCTATTTATCTACATCATAAACGGCTTCAAGAGGAATACTGAAACACCTGTGTAACCGAAAACCCCATATCCAAACCAAATCTGAAAGCATGTATGTGTGATTGGAGTTTACGGAGGACTGCGGAATATTCTAGTTCTAGGTTTACGACTGTGGTGTAAAGCAGCAGAAGTTGCTGGATTGGGCCAAAAAATACGTGGGCTAAAAAAACGCGTGAGCCCGCTACATGTTACTATTCATCGAACGACGTCGTTTATTTCCGTCTATAATATATATAGTAATTGTAAGTAACACATTGGCTTGGCCTAATATATGCAATAGATTCAGGGGACACCCATGAACTTTATCGATGTATAGTAAAAAAAAAATGCATTTTAATAGCATTCGGTTCATCGAAATACGTTTTTAATGTTATTTAGTTAGTATTCTTACAAAGAAAAAATGGGATTTTCTAAAATGTTCCCTCAAGCTACATGTTTGAACCAATATGATAGTAAAGTTTCACTAAATAAAATGTATGACGGTACTTAATTAAGAAAATTTATAAGATTAATTAATATGATTTAAATGTGTTTTTTAATTTGTAAAGAAAGTTTAAGTTTAAAATCACGAGGATACATTTTAAAAATTCTTATAAAGAATAAACTTACAATTTAGTAAAAACCCGATGTGACAATATAAAATAAAAACTGAAAAACACCAACTCTATTTTTTACATGTTAAAGCCAAACAAAAAACAATTCGACATTTTTTTTAACGAAATCTTCGTTTTAATTCATTTTTTAACACTATTATATTATGATTTAAAAAAAAATATGCACTCAGTCATATTTCATAATAGTTCCGTCCATAAAGATTATCTGCTAACAATTACTTCTTTGTTCATGATGAGAGACATTGGTCTGTTTATTTTACATTGTTGATGTAATCGTAAGCTAACGTGTTTTACTTATAAAAAAGTAAAAGTAATTTTTACAAAAGTCTAGCAGTTAGCTTGGAAAAAAGAACAGTTTATAAGAATTTTTTACCTGGTTATATTCTTCAAGTAGAATTACTTTGTTTTTTTTGTTTTTTTTACTATTGCTCAACACAATGTGATAAATGATATGTTTTTGGATCGGTTAGGTAGGTAAATCTGCTTAGACTAGAGGGGTTGAGCATGAGTACTCACTAAGTGAGGCCTACCTCACGAGCTACACAACCCAAAAATACAAGTTGAAAGGTTTTAATATTTTTTAGACAAAAATACACCATTAGTCCCTAAACTTTTCACAAAACATCACCTTTCACAAAACATCACCATGTACCTTAACTTTTAAAAAACGTCATGGTGCGTTCAAACCTTAAGGTTTTGAGGCCGATTGCGTCCTTTGACCTGGAATTCTAAGGTCAACGCCCAGTCTTAGTTATATCATCAAAGATATAATAGACCAAACATATTTTCAACCCTATCTAAGTTAAATATAACCAAAACTCCTTTAACATCATCATTTTGTGCCTTAGTTGTTGTTTCCCTGAAGTTACTAAGCATGGATCTTGATGGAAATGGACTATATTAGTGTGTTTTCCTCAAATGGTGTATTGTTAACATCTCGTTAAGATACACCGCTGGTCACTAAAATACACCGATGGTGTGAATTATTATATCCTTTCTCCATATTTGTTGTTCCTGAATGTTGTCTAGGTAAAGATAACTTTGTCAAGATTATCGTACTATCATCAAGTTTTCACAAATTCACACTTAGATCCCCTTGACTCTGGTAAATAGGTCTAACCTATCCATCCTGATGCGTTTAATGTTTATGTGGTTGATCATAATGTGTCAGCTCTTACTTCACACGTTAAAAAGCCTAGTGTCACATTTGTTTATCATCTGGGCCTTGTTGAAGATTATACGACATAATCTAGTCTTATGTCAGCTGATTATCTTGAAGCTTTGTTACATGAAGAACAATTTGAGTTTATTGATTGGTTTAGAGAAACCGCGAAAAATGGAGACTTTGTGGTGCTTATGATGAATGCAGGAGTGACCCAATTGAAAGTATTGGTAGAGTTGTTTGCGAGTGGAGCAATTTGTCATGTTGATGAGCTCTTTCTGCGTTGCTCTGATGGGGTCGATTGCAGGACTAGTTACTGTGGGGACTGCACAAGTCTCTATAATGGTCTTCGAAATGCTGGTGTGTTTGTTCACCAATGGTCAGGGGACTGAAGTCACTGAACTGACTCCCCTTGCTTTTATCTATGTGTTTGTGTTATTTGTTGTGTGGAGAATAATCTGAGCTTAACAAGCCGTATGATCGGTATATCTCATGTATGAGAAACCTCTGTGTTTGTGTTTATAGTGTTCCTTTATGTCCAGAGGACATGAATGTGTTTCACTTATAATGAATTATGCTTATAATTGTTGTGTGTTTCTTTGAACAAGCTTTTATGCGTTGTTGCTAGACTGATACTACATAATTTCTAAACTATTTCCAAATATACAACTGAATCAGTTAAGTCCACTGTTGTGAGTTTGTAAATGAGAATTTAGTATGGCTACAAAGTATAGATTTAGAGCAAATAATCTTTCCTAATAGTCCAACTACTAAAAGAGATCGTAAAGCATATATACTTCTGACCCGTTATACCATTGTGTTGAAAAACAACAAATATGAGCAACAACCCACCCCCATTTGACTTTATTTATAATGACCCTTTTGACTCGCTTACAGTCCGGCACAAGTAGCCATTCAGCATAGCAGGAGGAATTGCGTGAACGATCAGACAATAGTTTTGATCATCCAATATTGCTTCTACATGAAAATAAAGTCGATTAAAATGCTTTCCATACCATAATTTTAAATCTCAATCCCATATGCTCTCCATACCATAATTATAAATCTCAATCCCATTTTTCAGGATTACTCTATTAAAGTTACAATATGTCATCGTCAATTCAAAAGCAAACAGTCACAAATCATAACATCCCGAACTATAACCCCAACACACTTTCCTTCTAATTTCTTACAAGATTATTTACTTCTTAAAACTTGCAAACACAAAGCTCTTGCTATACAAAAAAAAATTTGACACGACAAAAAGTTTTTAGTCGGTATTGAAAAGAGCTTATGTTATGCTCCCATATGATATTTGCTCCCTTTGTAGCTTGTTACGCTTCCACCAACATAAAAATTGCGGTATAGGTCCCGCATCTCCCACAACCCAAGGATGAACTGCAACTTTCTCTAGATTAAATCTCTGTGCAGGGTCTGTTCAAAAGATAGCTTATGAATATCAGCACAGAAACTTCCAAGGTTAATGAACAACTATATAAACGGTTATTTGCTCTAACAATGATGTGGTGGTGTTTTGCATTACATCCTAAAAGTAATTTCTCAGATTATCACATCGTCACGTTGCATATAATCAATTTCAAGTGTTTGGGTTTAGTGAAATTGTATCTGATTATCTAATCTAGGGGCCAAATAGTCAGTTTAAAACTAGCTACAACAAAACTAATTCCAATAATTTGACTATTTACGAATCAAATATGAATCCTTATATAATATAGATATCCATACGCCATCCCCTAAGCCTGTTTTTTTGGGTAAAAGGTCAAAAGACCCGGTAAATATATTACTCCAAAAAATGTTTGAGTACAAAGGATATGGGTGAATCCCATATCTCAGCCCGTAACATAGGCGGAAAAGCTTACATAACAAGATACTTCTTATTCTCTAAACAAGAAAATAAACCACTACTTAAAAGATAACATTAGACTCCTATGAAACCAAATCACTTCCTTCGAAGGCCTTGAAGCTTGAAATCCCCTGGAAGATCGTAGAACTGAGCCGCATAGTTGTCATACTCATATTCATCATAATCATCTTCACGATCATGACCACCACCAAATAGGTTTGTTGACTCATCAAAAGTGTTCTCAACGTCCTCATCATCACTGTTAGAAACATCAATCTCTGCCACCTTTGAGAATGGGTTAACCCTCTTAGTAGAAGAACTAGGCGGAGCTGGATAATCAACCTTTATAATAGGGTGACCATCATCATCCACTAGATTCGCTTTCCCATCAATAAGTAACTTTTCAAGCTCTCCAATTTTATCAACAATAGGCGTAGGCTCATGATCCTCACTAGGCTTAGGGGCCCCAGCCTGGTCCTTCTCTTTCAAAGCACTCACAATAGGTTCTTGTGAGGTATTGCTAGTCTTTAAAGACCCACCCTTTGTAGCTTCCACTGTGGTACCAGATTCCACTTCCTTAACATAGGTAGGAATACCAAAATCAACCGTATCATCCATATTAAGGGCATCAAACTGATTACAGGTAGTAATCTTTGTACCATGATGAGGCGAAAAATGATTCGTTTTTAGGGGGTCATTTAAGCCCGAATTCGAATTTATTTGATCAAATATTGCCCTAAATCGTTCCTTTTGTGATTTTAGGTACTTTGGGAGTGAAATCTGGAAAAGGAAGCAATTCGGACGTTTTTGGAGAATAAAAGTGAAGAAAACGCCAAAGTCTTAATTTTCCATGCTGGGAACAGTAGGTGACGGCGTCAAGAGTAACTCCCTAACGGCGTCAAGAGCAAAATTCCATGACGGTCCAGTAGAGATTTGACGGCGTCATGAAGGTAGGGCGTCAACAGTAAAAGTCATGACGGCCTGGAAATGATTAAGTCTTGACGGCGTCAAATGTAGATCAAGGCAGTCCGAGAATAGTTTTGGCGGCGAGGTGATGGCGTCACAATGTTTGTCTTGACGCCGTCAGACCTCTTTTCCTATATATAGTTTTCTAATTTTTCACATTAAAGGAGAGAAGTTTTGGGAGAAACCCTAAGTACGATTTTGGTGTAACTTTACAGGTTTTTCAAGGGTTCCAACCCCTTGATACCTTGCATGTGTAATCAAGATAAGTGTTCCTTTAATTCAATCAATATGTCTATGTGTTGGTTGTCTATATCTTGTTCTTGTCTTAATTCCATCATGCTAGGCTAGATCTATCTTGTGTTTGCTTAGATCTAATGAAACCTAGATGTTGATTATGTGTTGATTACTTGTTTATTCTTGTCTTGGATGAATGATTTATATGTTAGGCTTAAGAAAACTGGCAGATCTCCAATTGGTAACATGCTTGAACGTCTTAAGAAACATGAACCGACGCGCACTAGGTCTTTATTGGTTGTATTTAATGCATGAGCCACTGTTTACAATCCATATAGTTGTGCTGGGCATGGTGTAGGAGGAGATAAGAGCTCATAGAATTGGGGAGTTAAGTGTGCCACCCCATGAATGGTATTAAGGAATACGATCCGTCATCCATGCAATTATAACAAGTAATTAACATGTAAAAGATGTCTAGGGAGTAGTGAAATCTAAGTAAACACATTTTCTCCAATTACTGCTCACAACTTTAGTATAATTTAGTTTATTTTCATTTTTAGTATTTTATTTTGATTGCATCTTAGTATTGGGTTAGTTGAATAGCAACTAATTCCGCCCAAATCCTTAAAACCCAAGATTTTAAATTGCTTTCTAAAAAATATAAAAATACAAAAAGAATCTTCCCTCACCTTTAGAACTAGTATTTAGGTTTTCTAATCCTAGCGACACTATTCCTAGCTGAACGATCAATCCCCCGGTACTTGTCACTATACTATACTACAACGATCAGGTACACTGCCTGGTGGGGGTTGTAAGCTTCTCGAGATCCCTCGAGAGGTAAAGCCTGGTGCAATTCCCACGCATCAAGTTTTTGGCGCCGCAGCCCGGGGAATAGTTATTGTCTAGGTTAGAATTTCTTTTTATTAGGTCTACTTGCTAGATTCCTTTCTAGTAAGATTTTATTTTTATTTTTAGGTTTTCTTTAGTCTATCTTATTTCTTTGTGCCTTTGTTCGTAAAATATTTCGATGGATCACAATAACATTGATCGTTTGATTCCTGTTATTCGTGTTTTTCGTCGTAGGATTTTCCAAATGCCCGCTCCACTCCCTTTAGTTGAGAATGAGAACCCACCTAACCTTTCGCCCAATCACCACTTTGACAATAATTCTGAGCTAGATGAGTCTGATCATGATGATGATCATAGGGCTAGTCCCTTTTATTATTCAGACTCCGACGAGGATCTTGATGATGGTGATGTGATTAATGAGAATAGGATGGAAGAAGAAATAAACCCTCTTAGGTATATCGACCCTAGGACTAGGATTGAGTGTGATAGCTCATTCAACATGCAATTTCCTTGTAAGATCAGATTTAAGAGTTTTAACGCCTATCTTAACTCATCTCTCCCAATGAACATAATCTCGCGCAATGAATATAATAAAATCATGGTAGATGAGTTAGAATACAAAGGGGAAAATATTGTAGCTAGGGCAATACCATTGCATGTGTTTGTAGGAAGTTTAGTTTATCTTATTGAATTCATGGTTATGGAGAGTCTAGGAGAATTTATTGATGATAAATTGACCCAAGTTGTGTTTGGAAGACCTTTCAAGCGATTGACCAACCTCGATGAAAAACTCATAGAAGGGTTAATTACATTCTCGGATGGGGATGAAGATTTTGTCTATCAAATGCCCCGCACACACCATAGGTTCAAGGATTTCTCCATGGAAAAGTGTAGTAGGTATCCGCCTATAGAGATGTTAAGTGAAAATGATAAGAGAAAAGGACTTAAGTATACTCATGAAAAGAATAAAAGATACTATCGCGGGTGCTTAGAGTTAGGGGATGATTATAAGAAAGATGAGGCGACTATTAGATGGCTCACACTTGGTTATGTGAGCATAAGCGATACACGTTAACCCATGACTTTGAGTCTAGCTACAAGACTCGTAAATAAAGAAAAGCGCTTCTTGGGAGGCAACCCATGTTTTGTGTGATTTTATTTTGTTTGTTTGTTGTTTGTTTCCGTATGCATGCTTTAGTTTTTATTGTTGGTTGATCATGTTTCTAAATTAAGAAGTGGAAATACTTTACTTTGTTGTTTTGGCCTAGTCTTAACTCCACCTAAAGGTATTTTTGCAAAAGATAAGTGTAAGGGGAAACCCCAAATATGTTTTTAAGAAACAAACCGATCATGATTCTCCACAATATTAAATGAACATGTATATTCGTATTTGTTAGAGTCAAATGCTTGTATTGAGTCATAATGAAGTTTTGCAGGATTTTCCAGGAAGTAGGACCAAGTTTTTCCAGAAATTTTCCGGAAACTTAACATAAGAATTTCTGCAGGTCAATTCTGACGGCGTCAGGAGTTTACTCTTGACGGCGTCAGGTGTAAAAATCTGAAAATTTTATCAGTTTTGTTTTTCTAATGGAGTCTTATGGTTTTTGTGAATTATTAAGTTTTATAATCTCCAGGAGATCTGCAAACTTCATTCCACAAGCATTATATCTTATTTTGTTTTCTAGGATTTAGTAGCTTATAAAGGATGCCGCCGATTTTACGCGAGGTTGTCTTGTCTATTTTCTCAGGTTTTACAGGTTATGTATGACAAGAAGATGATTTATATTCTGGAAGGGAAGCTTTGATTGTTCATTTTCTTGGAGGAAGATTTAACCTGGCCACCTTATTATCCATACCGAGCGAATCAGGGGAGTATTTGATTTCATTCTCTTTACTTTTTCACTTTTACATTCTTTACTTGAACATTGGGGACAATGTTCATCTTAAGTGTAAGGGGAGGGTAAAAAGATGATACCTTACATATGCACTTTCGCTTGAGTTTGTTTTGTTTAATGGTAGATGTGTAATAAAACTATGAGAAATACTTGTTAGTGCAATTTTAGCGCCAAATTTAAATTTTTTTACAACATTTAGGAGTGAAACTTTAGCCATAGCAAGCGTCTCATGGATAGGAGATTGTATGACTAGCACATAACCGTATATTCAGAAAATTTTTTCACCCAAATATGTGAGGTTCGCCTTTAGATTTGATAGGAAAAGCATTTACTATTAGTGCTTATGAGTGTACCGGTAGTATTTAGATTCTAGAACTTGCGTTAGTGATGCATCCCGAGACCGCTAGTGAGACTACATTCGTGTGGTAGGATTTACTACATGATAAGAGGCATTAGGATTACCCTTGTGTTAAACCCGTACCAATATTACTTGACCATTTAAGTCATATTACTTGGCTAGTTAAGTCAACTAATTTTTCCCAAACCCTTAGCGTTGTACTCATTTTTAGTACACGATACCCCTAGTACACCCCTCCGAGCTTATCTTTTCGTTTCTAACTTTAAGCATCTTACTTAAAGGAAGAATTTGTTACACCCCACTTAAATGTACACCCAAATTGCCTTAGCCTTCCGTGTATGCGCTCATTTTTAGTGCATTATTGTTATTTGTTAAACCCTAAGTTAACTTTCTAATTGATTACATGGTTGCTAAGTCGAGTCATATCCTTGTACATATTGTTTTGGGACGATTGGGACTCATGGGTAAGTAATTATTTTATGGAGTAATGGGGAAGAACATAATATTATTACCCCCATATGTGCGTTAATCTTAAAAGTGCTCCAAGTGTTTTGATTTTCTTAATTCGAGTCATTAGATTAGTTGATTGTAAAGTATGTAAAAATTCAAGTGTAAGGGGAATATTCATTCCCTATGATGTATTATTTTGGATGGTAGGGTAAGAGTGTATGCAAAAAAAAAAAAAAAAAAAAAAAAAAAAAAAAAAAAAAAAAAAAATCGAAAAATCAAGAAAAAGAAAAAAAAAATAGAAAAAGGAAAAAAAGAAAAAACATACGGACTACCATCCCGTTTCATTCTATGTTCATTTTATGTTTTTGTTATTTTTCATTTATTAGCTTAAGTCGAGTCTAGTCTTGGCTTAGCAACGCCACATTGTACATGTAATTAACCAAGATTGTTAACTTGCCACCAGTAAAACTTCCTTTATCCAACAAAACCGTGTATTTCATATCCCTACACCTAACGTTACAACCCTTTAAAAAACCTCTTTGATAGTTTATCCTAGGTGCTTACGCCATGTGGTGGAGGTTTGATCCTTTCTCAAGCCTATGGTAATCTATTTTGCTATGACAGGTAGTGAGAGATATCTTCCGTTTCCATTTTGTAATTTACACTTTATTACACCCGAGAGATATGAGTATCTAAACACTATTTGTGAGGTGCTATTGTATGACCTCCGTGCTTGTCTATTGGTCTTTAGTGGAACGATTATTTGTTGTAATTACTTTTATATTAGTGTTAAATGACCCCTAACTTGTCTTTTGAGTAGAATAAAAGCGCATTTGCTTGAGGACAAGCAAATCTCAAGTGTAAGGGTATATGATGAGGCGAAAAATGATCCGTTTTAAGGGGGTCATTTAAGCCCGAATTCGAATTTATTTGATCAAATATTGCCCTAAATCGTTCCTTTTGTGATTTTAGGTACTTTGAAAGTGAAATCTGGAAAAGGAAGCAATTCAGACGTTTTTGGAGCATAAAAGTGAAGAAAACGCCAAAGTCTTAATTTTCCATGCTGGGAACTGTAGGTGACGGCGTCAAGAGTAACTCCCTGACGGCGTCAAGAGCAAAATTCCATGACGGTCCAGTAGAGATTTGACGGCGTCATGAAGGTAGGGCGTCAAGAGTAAAAGTCATGACGGCCTGGAAATGATTAAGTCTTGACGGCGTCAAATGTAGATCAAGGTAGTCCGAGAATAGTTTTGGCGGCGAGGTGACGGCGTCACAATGTTTGTCTTGACGCCGTAAGACCTCTTTTCCTATATATAGTTTTCTAATTTTTCACATTAAAGGAGAGAAGTTTTGGGAGAAACCCTAAGTACGATTTTGGTGTAACTTTACAGGTTTTTCAAGGGTTCCAACCCCTTGATACCTTGCATGTGTAATCAAGATAAGTGTTCCTTTAATTCAATCAATATGTCTATGTGTTGGTTGTCTATATCTTGTTCTTGTCTTAATTCCATCATGCTAGGCTAGATCTATCTTGTGTTTGCTTAGATCTAATGAAACCTAGATGTTGATTATGTGTTGATTACTTGTTTATTCTTGTCTTGGATGAATGATTTATATGTTAGGCTTAAGAAAACTGGCAGATCTCCAATTGGTAACATGCTTGAACGTCTTAAGGAACATGAACCGACGCGCACTAGGTCTTTATTGGTTGTATTTAATGCATGAGCCACTGTTTACAATCCCTATAGTTGTGCTGGGCATGGTGTAGGAGGAGATAAGAGCTCATAAAATTGGGGAGTTAAGTGTGCCACCCCATGAATGGTATTAAGGAATACGATCCGTCATCCATGCAATTATAACAAGTAATTAACATGTAAAAGATGTCTAGGGAGTAGTGAAATCTAAGTAAACACATTTTCTCCAATTACTGCTCACAACTTTAGTATAATTTAGATTATTTTCATTTTTAGTATTTTATTTTGATTGCATCTTAGTATTGGGTTAGTTGAATAGCAACTAATTCCGCCCAAATCCTTAAAACCCGAGATTTTAAATTGCTTTCTTAAAAATATAAAAATACAAAAAGAATCTTCCCTCACCTTTAGAACTAGTATTTAGGTTTTCTAATCCTAGCGACACTATTCCTAGCTGAACGATCAATCCCCCGGTACTTGTCACTATACTATACTACAACGATCAGGTACACTGCCTGGTGGGGGTTGTAAGCTTCTCGAGATCCCTCGAGAGGTAAAGCCTGGTGCAATTCCCACGCATCATACCACTAGTACCAATCCTTGCACCACTAGTACATGGAACATCAATATTTTTCTTCTTGTTGGCATCCACATTCTTGGGTGCAGGAGGAGGCGCTTTGGGTCTATATTGCATCTTCTTACCCACACTAGGCTTAGTAAAACCTCCTTTATTAGGACCAGATTGACCACCACTATTACTCTTCCTCTTATTATTGACCGTTTGGAAACCATCATTAACATTCAGTGTAGGTTGAGTAGTAGTTGGGACAAAATTAGGACAATCAACAAGAGTATGACCAAATACCTTACACATATCACAACGAGGCGGTTTTCACTCATATTAAACCCGAATATTTTCAATAGTCGAACCCGTCCCATCAAGCAAAGGTATTTCAACAGTGAGACTATCCCAAAGAACCTCATTCGCCTTCACTTCAATCATGCACCTTGCAAAGCAACTACGTCCCCATGATTCCTTGCACATTTGGCTAGTATATGCATCTAACATTTTCGGCGTACCCATCAATGTAGCAAGAAGACTCAGCCCATCATCCGAGAACATGGCTAGAGGAACATCATGAAATTTAACCCACACCGGAATGTTAGTCAAATCCTCTTTAAGTAAGTTGGTGTTCAATGTCCATGGTTTAAGGATAATAGGTGCGTTTCTAATCAGCCATGGACCATTTTCAAGAACATCATCAACACCTTTCTTCGAACTGAACTTAAAGAAAAAGAATCCTTGGCATTCATCATAACCTTCAGTAATCCATACTTAGCCCATACATTGCGAACATAATAATCCACAACAGGAAAAGCAATGCGATTTCCAAGAAAATAACCATATAGAGTATTCTCAAATCTGATGTTCACTTCTTCAACAACTTTCATCGGGACAGAAAGATCAACACCAGTCTTTTTATTGCTACATTTCAACCTACGAAAATTGGACACATGTTTATTCTGATTAGTAGAAGTAGCACCCGCATAGGAAACCGATTGCACTCCACTTCCACTCTTATTAGTAGGCTGCTCCAAATCACTATTAATGTTAGCATTAGAAACTTTATCAGCGACAATCTCATGTTGGACATTATTCATAGCTTCATCAAACTTCTTACGCACATTTAAGACCAACTGCTCAACATTACCTTGACTTGAATTCGTAGATACATCATGACCAGCATTCACCGACTCCACATTAACATTAATACCTCCATCAGCCCGTGTTGATAGTGAATAAGAGTTTGACACCTGAGACTTATTGTCAATGGGTCTCATAAGACCAGCCATTGTCGACACCTTATTCGCATTCATAGTGTCCACAAAACCCATATTCTCCTCGTGGCTTGAAGCACCAAGTGGAGTCAAAGACTCCACATCATTAGTATTTGACCCAGAAGCATTAGCAGACCCATCATCAATCACCAAATACTTCGGATCAGAATTTGTACCAGAATTACTAACATCAGACACCTTCTTTTGATTAAGAAAACCTTTGTTTATCATCTCTCTAATCCCAAACAGAAACACGCTAAGCAACACCCAGAAAGATAGTAAACCCTAACAGAAAGTTAGGGTTTAGACATTAAGATCCAAGTTACTAACCTCCAACCATGATAATCAAACCAACAAAATAGATGAAATCAATTAAAACCCACAAAAGAAAGTAATAATCGACTTACAGAATGAATAAAAGGGTTCGATCAGGAGAAAAAAATCCCAACAACGATTACAAGCCCTAACCAACACAATTAACCAACAAACCTAAGACTGATAAAAGAATTAGGGTCTGTTTGGTAGGAATGAATAGAAAGAAAAGTTAGGGATGATGATCGCCAGAGGAGAGAGTCGTTTAGGGTGTATTTTTTACCGCTTAGCTTGCTTTGATTGTAGTCCCCTAAGCCTGTTTTGTTATTACTGTTTGGTCCATTTCAAATCAATAACTTTCAAAACTCTATGGCATTATGGCAACCAAACCCTTCTTTGCTAGATTTCTAACATACGTAAAGAGTTCTTATCAGTTTCAAAGAACCTCATCATTCATGAAATACTTCACACACATACACATAAGAATTTGCTGACCTTTGCAAAGAAGACCCTTGATGAGTGTCTAAATACTCATCATTTTATACCAATCTGAGATGCCAAAACATACAAAAACACTCAAATATGTATCAAAATACTTAAAATATCTTAGAAGTGTGTTTTATATGTTTCAAATGCAAAATATGCAAAAACAGATGAAAAACGTACAAAGTTTGCATAATTGGCAGTTTCAGTCCCTCAAGTTTCATAAATTGGCAAAACTAGTCCCTGGTCATTCTAAAACTTGAAAAAGTCATCAAAGGTCCTTTTTAATCATAAAGTTACATATTTAGTCATTTGGTGCAAAGTTTCACAAAATTACAAGTTTAGTCCCTGTACTTTGGAAATTGACATAAATGGTCCCTAGGATGTTAAAAACTTTGAGAAAAGCAATTTTGGTCCTTGTACTAATAATCTTTTGCAGGAATAGTCCTTGGTGTGAAGTTTGGTGGAATTACATAATCAGTCCCTGAAGTTTGGTGAATTGGCAAAAATAGTCCCCGGATATTTAAAAAATGAAATATAGCAAAAATACCCGTGTACTATTCAATTATGGCAAAATAGGTCCTTATGATTACATTTGGGAACTTACAATTTCAGTCCCTATAATTTTCCTAAATTACAAAATTGGTCCCTATGTTACTAAAATCCAAACGGACCATATGTTTTATTATAACACAAAACCAATCCAAACTACAAACACACCAAGCCCACTTTACCCTTTTCTAATCCTAAGCCCATCACCAAACCTCCCAGCCCAGTCCACCCGTTTATAATAAAAACGGGTCAATGCCCTTTTGACCAAACCAAAACCTCCCCAGCTTTCACTTTCCCTCCCAAAACCATACCACCACCACCTCATCTGGTTTCAATACCAGCTCACCACCACCTGTCCTAACCCCTCTCCTCCACCTCACACATCCCTCCAAACCCATAAATCCCTCACACGCAACCCATAGCTGCCCACGTTAACGTGTGGGACTTTTTGGCGCGAAATGAGATTTTTAAACGGCTTGGATTGCTCAGACACAATCAATGGCAATGAATTGGTGGGAAAGGTCAAGGTGGGTCCCAAAAACTCAAAAAGTTTCTACAAAAGGGGAAAGAAGCAGAGGATGAAAAGTATTAGTGTAACTTAGGTTTATTGTAGTCGTAGGTAGTGTAATCTTTAATTTCAGTTGTAATTTAAATCAAATTAGCTTGTACTCAGTTAAATTCATGTACCTTAATCTTTAATTCAAGTTAATTTCAAGTTTCAAGTGTTATCTCAGTTTATTCAAATTTGCTCTTATTTCAAAAATCACCAATTGTCCAATTGTTGTTTCTAGTTGTTATTCTGGGTTTCTCAAGCTAACTTAAGCTTTGACAAAGCTTAAATAAGCTTTTATATACCTTCAGTATCTATTTAGTTCATAAAAAGAAAATACTAAAAAAATCAAATAAAATAGTAGAAAAATAAAAAATAGAAGGAAGAACAAGATGAAGGATTGAGCAGGGTGTGATTTGAAGTGTTTTGGTATTAGTAGTCTTGTGGAAGACTGTTAGGATAGAAATTGGTCCTGGTTCCATCATCTCAGTCTTATACCAATTGTAAGCTCATTTTACCATTTTCTTGCATTTACTGTAGTAATGCTTTGTATCTGTTAATTTTTGGTTCTCAGTGTTTCTTAGGTGTAATTTAGTCATATTATTGCTTAATCTTTGGTACTTGTTCATTGTTTTTCAGTATACACTCTTGTTCTTAATTTCACAGTCAAAATGAGTTCATATTGATTCATGAGTATTTGATGTTAAACTTGATGTTTCTGTGTTAAAATAAGTTTATGTCATCATATTTTAACTTTGTGAATTTATATTATGCTCTGAATCAGTGGTAATCATTGAAGATCACAAATTCAATAACTTTAAGGGGTGTTTGGCTCAGCTTGATACTGAGTGTATTGGGTAGTGTTAGTTGTCTAGGATAGTCTAAGCATACTACTTTAGGTCATATTAGGTTATAGTGGTCTTAAAACTCAGGCTTCAAACAACCAATAGTCAAAATCAATAATAAATCTCAATTGTAGTTAACTGATAAACAGTTAGGTTCCAAGATCACTCACACCACTTCATTAGTTGTAATTTTAACTTAATTCAACCTTTAGGTATCATATTACATCAACATCAATCAGTAGAATCAAGTTAAAATCCACATAAGTTAAACTAGTTCAAATTTCATAAATAGTCAAAGTGCCATTCTCAGATTTTCTCAAATATTGGGTGAATTTTGTAGAATTTTGTAGTAAGTTTGAGATTCTGAAAATTCTTAGGATCATAGTCTACCACCTCTATTTCAGTTTCCCATAGTTGTCACATTTTTGTGATTTTTACCCTGGGCCCCACTCTCCATCAAACTCACTTGCAGGGCAAAGGTGTGCCCTGCACCAGCTTACTCAGTCCATCACCACCACTTTGGTGGTGATTTGTGACCACCTCAGTGGGCCCCATTAGTCATACTTAGGTTCTTACAACCCCCCTCCTACCAGACTCTTAGGTTTGACCTTTTGTTTGACCTCTAACCTAGTGGACCCCACCTGAATCAGGTCTCATACTTTGTCCCATTTCTGTGTTCAAATTAGTTTTTGGAATAGCTTATTGTGGCTTATCAGCTTATCTACTGAGCTTATTTGGCTAATTTTAGCTTTGACAAGTCCAATACACTTATTAGAACCAGAATAAACCAAGGTGGGTCCCACATAAGCTCATTTGAGCTTATTTGCCACTTCAGTCAACAAAAGTCAACTGTTGTAGCATTAAGCTTCCACAGTGCTTATTATTAGCTTATAAATTATTTGTTTTTACAAAAGTTAGTTATTTTTAAGTATAATTTAGTTTTGTAAAAGAAAATTCCAGAAAAACCAACATAAAAATAAGTGATAGTTTCTATTTAATATAATTTAATTTTAATTTTCATTTTTAGATTTTTATTAAGTAAGTTGTGTTTTTATATTTTTATTAATTTACTTTTAGGTTAAAGTATTTTAAATAATTTTCTCAGATTTTTATATTGTCATTTGATATTTATTAGAATTAATAATAGTTTTATTAATAATTAATTAAATAAGTTATAAATATCATAAATAATTTTTATATAGCAACACCTAGTTTTTATATTTTTATAGATTTTATAAGTCATAAAATAGTTTTATAAATTTTTTCATAATTTTCTAAGTCATTTTAGTATTATTTGTAATTTAAAATAGTTTAATTAGTATAATTAATATAAATAGTTTTTAATTAATAAAAAAGTCTATAAAAAGACAAAAACATTTATTTTTATACTTTCTTCATGTTCATTTTAAGTTTTAGAAATTATTTTTATAAATTTTTTGTTTAATTTGTAGTGTTTATTGTTTTTAGTTTTATTTAAGTTAATTTTAATTAAATAGTTAAATAGTTTTTAATTAAATAATTAATAATAAATAATAAAATAATCTTAAAAATAGTTTTCTTTTCAATTTAATTTTATTTTAAGTTTAAGTTTATAGAATTTTCATTTTTAACCCCTGTAGTTTATTTTTCTTAAAACTCACCTTTTTCTCAGCACGCAATCGCGTCTGATTTTAATTTGGTGTACGTTTTAAACGTTTTAGATATCTAGGTTTCACGTAATCATTAATATAGTTTATCTAAAGTTATTTTATTTTATAAAACCCTAGTTTAATCACACACTCACTTTTATACATTTCCTGTTCACATTCACTCGATCACAAACTCGTTTCTAATAAAACATCGCACACCTCGTTGGGACATTACGACCCGGGGAAACACTGTATTCCACGGAAGCATTTGTCTTGACTAGTTTGACTTTACTATTGACCATTCACAAGTGGTCTGACCGTTTGAGGCGAATCAAAATTTGGCGCCGCTGCCGGGGAGGTTGTGCGCTTATTCTAAACGATTTTGCGTATTAGTGATTCTGGATATACATCCATTGTATATTTACCATCTTTTATCCATATTTTTATAAAACAAAACACAAAAATATTCACCTTTATACCCCTACCTATTTGATTCTTCATTTCTCATCCCCAAAACCCTTTGATTCTACCTTCTTCCACTTGTCCCATAATTAATTCTAATGGCATCTCTCGATGACGATTTCTTTAAACAAAGGGCCTGTAAAAGCAAATTTGAAAAACTTATGGCCTTGTCAAAAATGTCGAGATGTTATGTTGATTATGATGGACCTTCGATTCCTATTCCCTCTCCGGTGAGGGAAAGAGATCATGAAACCGAGGTGACAAAGGACCCTGTACTTCCCTATGACGAGGGAAGTGCTAAATACGTCCAACCTACGGTTATCCAAAAACCTAAGCTCACAAATGCTCCTAAACCTTCAAGAATCAATCCTGATCTTTCACGGTTTACGGTTAAAAGTTTGTCAAGCAAACGTACAGAGCTTAGGGCAGTGACTGAAAAGAACAACTTGCCTAATCCTCACAATTATCAAGAACCAAAACCCGAGACCATAACGGAAGTGGTGGAAATTCCTAGCTCTCAGAGCACACCACTTGTCCCACCTCCAGATTTTGTTCCTTGTGTCGGTTGTGGTGAGCCTCTTTTCAGTTTTCCATGTCGTTGGTGTACATGTGAACAATGTGGTAATGATATTCAAGACGGGAGTTGTTTGTTTTGTGGATCGAGTAATTTATTTGCTTATGATCCTAATCAAAACTCATTCAACGACTCCTCAAATTTTTCCAACTACCCATCACATTCATACGAGCAAGAATCATATTATCCAAATATCAATGATGCTTCGTATCAAAATACACCAAGCCAGACTCAACAGTTTTACTGTTGTGAGTATTGTGGAGGTCCACACTTTAGCTCTGATTGTCAAACAAGGAATCCATTTCCTTGTAACAATTACGACTATTCGTTTCAAGACCCACCTCCACAGTGCCAAATGATTCAAGCAACTCCTCAAAACCAGCAAGACCCTTGTCTAGAGGTTCTTGAAAAACTTAAAGACATTAAGGAGGAGTTGGCTAATATGTCGTCTCTCAATGCACCAAGTTTTTCTTGTGTACATTGTGGGGGTCCTCATGATGATTTTCAATGTCAACCGTATTATAAACCTGAACATTGTTCTAGTTCTTATACATTCGGTTTTGACACATCCACACCCCCACAGTCTCCACTCACTCAATATTCTCGTGATAAATCTATCACGGAATTACTTGCTGAAAAACATGCTGCTAGAGACGAAAGAAGCATGGAAGAATTACTAGTCTTAGAACAAGCAGCTATAACACGTACCAAATTTCAAAATGCTGTTTTTCTCGATGAGGATGATGAAAGTGATGATACCTCATCAAGTTCATCAGTTGAGACTTCTTCCATGGATATACAGGGAGAAAAGAATATAACTGGATCACCAGCAGTAGAAATAATGGAACTTGTAGAATCCATTACTGCTAGTCCTTCTCAGCTCCCTAAGTATGATGTTATCACACCCGAGGTTCCCACTCACTCTCTGAGCATGGGGGACGAGCATCTTGACACTATTCCTGCAAAGGAATCGGACGAATTCATAAAGTCTAGTGTTGAGAACCTTGTCTCAATCCCAAGAGAGTCACAGGAAATTCTTAAACATATGTGTGATATTCCTCCCCCTATTGTCTTTCCAAATGATCATATTGAGATGTTCTCTGATTCTGATGAGGACTATTCTTTATCTTGTAGAAACATTAGTTATGTGGAGGAATTGCCTTCTGAGCTTGTCAACTCAGAAGAAGAGAATGAGGAAGAAATTATCCAAGACGAAGCTCTTCGTCTTACATTATTAAATGCTAATCTTCTCATTTCTAGAATCGAGGCTTTTAATGAAAAGCCTATTTCATCTCCTATCCCCGTCAAGGATAGTGAGCTTTTGATAAATGATTCTATTCCGGAATTGTAAACGTTCCATTTTGATCAAACGGAAAAGAAGATAAGTGGTATCACCACTTCTCATTCTTATAATTCTCTTCCCGTTTATGAATCATTTACTATTGAGGAGTTCCCTAGTGAACTCACTCAAATCAATCCCGAATACGAATCATTCACCTTTGAGGAGTTCTCCGATGAACTCAATTATATCATATCTCCACCGGAGTATGATAATTTCTATTTTGATCTAGACATACCCATAATATGTCTTGATCAAACGAGCTTAAACGAGGAGATTCATAAAACAGTGAATTCTCCTATTGAAGATGAGGAGTTAGTTATGATTTTCATCATGACTTTCTTTCTTTTCTTCATATATTCTGTTCCTTATCCTGTTCTTCACTCCTTCGGGAATGAAGACATTATCTTTGATCCCGGCATTCTCATTTATAAATTATGAGCCGGGTAATTATATCTCATCGGTGTGGAACTTTCACGTGCTTCAAATGTTTATCCAAACGTCTTGAATGAAAGTCCGATTGAGATTGTCTCTTCCACTTACTTCCCCATGGACAAATAAATTCGGGGTCGAGTCAAGTTAGCGACTCGGTAATCAAAAACAGTAGCATGTACATAGGTTTTCACCCATGTTTCACCCTAGTGTGGGGGAGATGCCCCACATATTGTGTATATATATATATATATATATATATATATATATATATATATATATATATATATATATATATATATATATATATATATATATATATATATATCCTCTAAAAAAAATGTATATATAGTGATAGCTTCTATTTAAGAAGTTTTATCTTAAAAAATAATTGTATGTATATACATCTTAAATAAAGGCTATGAAATATTTTCTTCTTACGTTCTAAGTGTTGGTTTAACAACCGGTACTTTGAATATTGAGGACAATATTCAGTTCTAAGTGTGGGGGGAGATTCGTTATTCTAACGAATTTAAACACATGTTCCATCAAGAACCCCCATTTTAGCCAAAATTTTAAAATTTTTTCTCACTTAGAACGCAACAAATGGTTATCAGTCCGCCATGTCTAACCCACATAAGGATTGACTAATCCAGGAGCAAACGGTTCTTGGTAAAGATAACTCAAACCCGTTTATTGCTTGCAATTTGCCAAAAATTGTATGGTTCCTCAACTCCCCATATCCCATAAAGCGAATGAGTTGGCTAGCCCGCAAGATTATGGCTTGTGGTAAAGGCAGTGGAAAAACCATAATTGGTAATCAGCTCACCAAGATGTTGACTATTCCATCAAGAGTTGGCTAGTCCAGAAGCAAACGGCTTTTGGTAAAGACAAATCAAATCCGTTGACAGCTGGTGGTTTGCTCAAAATCACACGGTTATCAGGTGTGCCACAGTTCTTACACCTGGCTACTCAAGAAGTGATGGCTTTTGGTAAAGAGTTTTTCAAATCCATTAAGTTTTTCTCAAAAGATTGCTAGGGACTAGCAATAGTTTAGTGTGGGGGATTGATGAGTGTCTAAATACTCATCATTTTATACCAATCTGAGATGCCAAAACATACAAAAACACTCAAATATGTATCAAAATACTTAAAATATCTTAGAAGTGTGTTTTATATGTTTCAAATGCAAAATATGCAAAAACAGATGAAAAACGTACAAAGTTTGCATAATTGGCAGTTTCAGTCCCTCAAGTTTCATAAATTGGCAAAACTAGTCCCTGGTCATTCTAAAACTTGAAAAAGTCATCAAAGGTCCTTTTTAATCATAAAGTTACATATTTAATCCTTTGGTGCAAAGTTTCACAAAATTACAAGTTTAGTCCCTGTACTTTGGAAATTGACATAAATGGTCCCTGGGATGTTAAAAACTTTGAGAAAAGCAATTTTGGTCTTTGTACTAATAATATTTTGCAGGAATAGTCCTTGGTGTGAAGTTTGGTGGAATTACATAATCAGTCCCTGAAGTTTGGTGAATTGGCAAAAATAGTCCCCGGATATTTAAAAAATGAAATATAGCAAAAATACCCGTGTACTATTCAATTATGGCAAAATAGGTCCTTATGATTACATTTGGGAACTTACAATTTCAGTCCCTATAATTTTCCTAAATTACAAAATTGGTCCCTATGTTACTAAAATCCAAACGGACCCTATGTTTTATTATAACACAAAACCAATCCAAACTACAAACACACCAAGCCCACTTTACCCTTTTCTAATCCTAAACCCATCACCAAACCTCCCAGCCCAGTCCACCCGTTTATAATAAAAACGGGTCAATGCCCTTTTGACCAAACCAAAACCACCCCAGCTTTCACTTTCCCTCCCACTCCCATACCACCACCACCTCATCTGGTTTCAATACCAGCTCACCACCACCTGTCCTAACCCCTCTCCTCCACCTCACACATCCCTCCAAACCCATAAATCCCTCACACGCAACCCATAGCTGCCCACGTTAACGTGTGGGACTTTTTGGCGCAAAATGAGATTTTTAAACGGCTTGGATTGCTCAGACACAATCAATGGCTAGGAATTGGTGGGAAAGGTCAAGGTGGGTCCCAAAAACTCAGAAAGTTTCTACAAAAGGGGAAAGAAGCAGAGGATGAAAAGTATTAGTGTAACTTAGGTTTATTGTAGTCGTAGGTAGTGTAATCTTTAATTTCAGTTGTAATTTAAATCAAATTAGCTTGTACTTAGTTAAATTCATGTACCTTAATCTTTAATTCAAGTTAATTTCAAGTTTCAAGTGTTATCTCAGTTTATTCAAATTTGCTCTTATTTCAAAAATCACCAATTGTCCAATTGTTGTTTCTAGTTGTTATTCTGGGTTTCTCAAGCTAACTTAAGCTTTGACAAAGCTTAAATAAGCTTTTATATACCTTCAGTATCTGTTTAGTTCATAAAAAGAAAGTACTAAAAAAATCAAATAAAATAGTAGAAAAATAAAAAATAGAAGGAAGAACAAGATGAAGCATTGAGCAGGGTGTGATTTGAAGTGTTTTGGTATTAGTAGTCTTGTGGAAGACTGTTAGGATAGATATTGGTCCTGGTTCCATCATCTCAGTCTTATACCAATTGTAAGCTCATTTTACCATTTTCTTGCATTTACTGTAGTAATGCTTTGTATCTGTTAATTTTTGGTTCTCAGTGTTTCTTAGGTGTAATTTAGTCATATTATTGCTTAATCTTTGGTACTTGTTCATTGTTTTTCAGTATACACTCTTGTTCTTAATTTCACAGTCAAAATGAGTTCATATTGATTCATGAGTATTTGATGTTAAACTTGATGTTTCTGTGTTAAAATAAGTTTATGTCATCATATTTTAACTTTGTGAATTTATATTATGCTCTGAATCAGTGGTAATCATTGAAGATCACAAATTCAATAACTTTAAGGGGTGTTTGGCTCAGCTTGATACTGAGTGTATTGGGTAATGTTAGTTGTCTAGGATAGTCTAAGCATACTACTTTAGGTCATATTAGGTTATAGTGGTCTTAAAACTCAGGCTTCAAACAACCAATAGTCAAAATCAATAATAAATCTCAATTGTAGTTAACTGATAAACAGTTAGGTTCCAAGATCACTCACACCACTTCATTAGTTGTAATTTTAACTTAATTCAACCTTTAGGTATCATATTACATCAACATCAATCAGTAGAATCAAGTTAAAATCCACATAAGTCAAACTAGTTCAAATTTCATAAATAGTCAAAGTGTCATTCTCAGATTTTCTCAAATATTGGGTGAATTTTGTAGAATTTTGTAGTAAGTTTGAGATTCTGAAAATTCTTAGGATCATAGTCTACCACCTCTATTTCAGTTTCCCATAGTTGTCACATTTTTGTGATTTTTACCCTGGGCCCCACTCTCCATCAAACTCACTTGCAGGGCAAAGGTGTGCCCTGCACCAGCTTACTCAGTCCATCACCACCACTTTGGTGGTGATTTGTGACCACCTCAGTGGGCCCTATTAGTCATACTTAGGTTCTTACAACCCCCCTCCTACCAGACTCTTAGGTTTGACCTTTTGTTTGACCTCTAACCTAGTGGACCCCACCTGAATCAGGCCTCAAACTTTGTCCCATTTCTGTGTTCAAATTAGTTTTTGGAATAGCTTATTGTGGCTTATCAGCTTATCTACTGAGCTTATTTGGCTAATTTTAGCTTTGACAAGTCCAATACACTTATTAGAACCAGAATAAACCAAGGTGGGTCACACATAAGCTCATTTGAGCTTATTTGCCACTTCAGTCAACAAAAGTCAACTGTGGTAGCATTAAGCTTCCACAGTGCTTATTATTAGCTTATAAATTATTTGTTTTTACAAAAGTTAGTTATTTTTAAGTTTAATTTAGTTTTGTAAAAGAAAATTCCAGAAAAACCAACATAAAAATAAGTGATAGTTTCTATTTAATATAATTTAATTTTAATTTTCATTTTTAGATTTTTATTAAGTAAGTTGTGTTTTTATATTTTTATTAATTTACTTTTAGGTTAAAGTATTTTGAATAATTTTCTCAGATTTTTATATTGTCATTTGATATTTATTAGAATTAATAATAATTTTATTAATAATTAATTAAATAAGTTATAAATAGCATAAATAATTTTTATATAGCAACACCTAGTTTTTATATTTTTTTATAGCTTTTATAAGTCATAAAATAGTTTTATAAATTTTTTCATAATTTTCTAAGTCATTTTAGTATTATTTGTAATTTAAATATTTTAATTAGTATAATTAATATAAATAGTTTTTAATTAATAAAAAAATCTATAAAAAGACAAAAACATTTATTTTTATACTTTCTTCAGGTTCATTTTAAGTTTTAGAAATTATTTTTATAAATTTTTAGTTTAATTTGTAGTGTTTATTATTTTTAGTTTTATTTAAGTTAATGTTAATTAAATAGTTAAATAGTTTTTAATTAAATAATTAATAATAAATAATAAAATAATCTTAAAAAATAGTTTTCTTTTCAGTTTAATTTTATTTTAAGTTTAGGTTTATAGAATTTTCATTTTTAACCCCTGTAGTTTATTTTTCTTAAAACTCACCTTTTTCTCAGCACGCAATCGCGTCTGATTTTAATTTGGTGTACGTTTTAAACGTTTTAGATATCTAGGTTTCACGTAATCATTAATATAGTTTATCTAAAGTTATTTTATTTTATAAAACCCTAGTTTAATCACACACTCACTTTTATACCTTTCCCGTTCACATTCACTCGATCACAAACTCGTTTCTAATAAAACATCGCACACCTCGTTGGGACATTACGACCCGGGGAAACACTGTATTCCACGGAAGCATTTGTCTTGACTAGTTTGACTTTACTATTGACCATTCACAAGTGGTCTGACCGTTTGAGGCGAATCAAAATTTGATACGTAAAGAGTTCTTATCAGTTTCAAAGAACCTCATCATTCATGAAATAATTCACACACATACACATAAGAATTTGCTGACCTTTGCAAAGAAGACCCTCGAGTAAATTCTTGAGTAGGGGGTTCATACCCTTAAGGAGCCGCAAAGGATCATTAACAATCTGATAAAATTTATAAATCAACAAAAAAAAACACATTAGAATTGCCAAGATTTGTATAAAAACTTCAGATTCACTATATAATGTAAGAAGCCAAGCTGCACACCTTATCATAGGTATCTTGTAAAGTATCTCCAAGAAAAGGATATTGACCCAAGAGTAAATTACATGGATGGTCCCTGTGGTTTGTCCAAAATAATAACTTTCATCCCTCGAAGTTTAAAGTTGCACTGGTAGTCCTTAAGTTGGTAAACAAATAACACCACCGATCCTTCAGTTTAACTGGTGTTAAGTAGTTCCATTATAATTTACACGTTAGCCCCTTTGGTTAAATATCGTTGCATCGTTTACCCTTAATAATAACGGCTATTTATAATTTAAATTTTCCATACATTTTATCCGTTTTTACACGTTTTCGTCCGTTTTCATACGTTTTTATCCGTTTTCCCCCGTTTTTATAATTTTTTGACCGTTTTTTATACATTTTCGTACGTTTTTCATAGGTTTTTCATAAGTTTTCATCCGTTTTTATACGTTTCTCCTGTTTTCTTACATTTTTATACGTTTTATCCATTTTCGTTCGTTTTTCTTACGTTTTTATCCGTTTTCGTCGATTTTATATGTTTTCATACATTTTCTTCCGTTTGTAAACGTGTTCGGCCGTTTTTCTTAAGTTGTCATACATTTTTATCAATTTTATACATTTTCGTAATTATTTTTCCGTTTTTCTTTATTTATCATACGTTCTTATCCGTTTTTATACGTTTTCTTACGTTTTTATCCATTTTCATCCATTTTCATACGTTTTTGACCATTTTATAAGTTTTCGTCATTTTTTTTACGTTTTCTTCTGTTTTTCTTAAGTTGTCATACGTTTTTATTCGTTTACTTCCGTTTTTATACGTCTTTGACCGTTTTTATTCGTTTTCGTCGGCTTTTCTTACACTTTTATCCATATTCATATGTTTTCAAACATTTTTATACATTTTTGCCCGTTTTCTTACATTTTCGTTCGTTTTCTTACATTTTTATATGTCTTTTTTATGTTTTCATACATTTTTATCCGGGATGAAAATGTCTAAAAATGGATAAAAATGTAAGAAGACCTATAAAACGGACGAAAACATATAAAAACAGATGAAGACGTATAAAAACGGATAAAAAACATAAAAAAATGATAGATGAAAATGTATAAAAACGGACGAAAACATATAAAAACAGACCAAAACGGATAAAACATATAAAAACGGCCGAAAATGGATAAAACGTATGAAAATATAAGAAAACGGGTGAAAACGTATAAAACAGATGAAAACGTAAGAAAAACGGATAAAACGTATGACAATGTAAGAAAACGGGTGAAAACGTAAAAAACGGATGAAAACGTAAGAAAAACGGACGAAAGCGTATGAAAAACGAAAGAAAACGGATAAAAACGTAAGAAAACATATAAAAACAGACTGAAACGTATAAAAACGGATGATAACTTAAGAAAAACGGATGAAAACATATAAAAACGGAACGTATGAAAATGGATGAAATGTAAAGACGGACAAAAACGGATAAAAACGTAAGAAAAACGGACGAAAACGGATAAAACGTATAAAAACGTAAGAAAAACGGACGAAAATGTATAAAAACGAACGAAAACGGATAAAAACGTAAGAAATCATATAAAAACAGCCGTTATTATTAAGGATAAACGATGCAACGATATTTAACCAAATGGGCTAACGTGTAAATTATAACAGAACGACTTAACATCAGTTAAATTGAAGGACCAGTGGTGTTATTTGTTTCCTAACTTAGGGACTACGAATGCAACTTTAAACTTTAAGGGACGAAAGTTGTTAGTTTGGACAAACCACAGAACCATCCATGTAATTTACTTTTGACCCAATATCATACAGTATAATGTAACTCCAACCGCCCATGTATCAGCATCTTTGCCATGATAAGTTAGACCTATTTACCAGAGAGTCAAAGGGGTCTAAGTGTGAATTTGTGAAAACTTGATGATAGTATGATAATCTTGACAAAGTTATCTTTACCTAGACAACATTCAGGAGCAACAAATATGGAGAAAGGATATCATAATTCACACCAACAGTGTATTTTAGTGACCAACGGTGTATCTTAACGAGATGTTAACAATACACCACTTGAGGAAAAAACACACTAATATAGTCCATTTCCATCAAGATCCATGCTTAGTAACTTCAGAGAAACAACAACTAAGGCACAAAATGATGATGTTAAAGGAGTTTGGGTTATATTTAACTTAGATATGGTTGAAAATGTGTTTGGTCTATTATACCCTTAATGATATAACTAAAAATGGGCGTTGACCCTGGAATTCCAGGTCAAATGACGCAATCGGCCTCAAAACCTTGAGGTTTGGACGCACCACGACATTTTTCAAAAGTTAAGGTGCATGGTGATGTTTTGTGAAAAGTTTAGGGACAACCGGTGTATTTTTGTCTATTTTTTATTTGATTTGTGAGTGTGTGAGAGATATTTAGTAGGATATATTTGTATAAAGTGAGTATATTAATTAAAAATGAAGGAAAAGTAATCAAAACGGGCTAAATGTGAGAGTCAGTAACAAAAAGTAAAAGAAGAAAAAAAACTGTTATGACGATGATATGTAAAATTAAAGAGTAATTACAAGTGTTTTAAAACCCGGGTTAACCGGTTCGACCGATTCTGACAAAAAAAACGGGTCAAAACAACCCGAGTTTCTAAAACCGGGTTAACCGGTTAGACCCGCCGGGTTTTGAGTGACCCAGGTCAACCCGGTTCTTGAAACCCGGCTGGGTTTCATTTTTTCAAATTTTTTTAGTAAAAACCCTGGTTGACCCGGTGGGCGAACCGGTTGACCCGGCGGTCGAACCGGTTGACCCAGTCAAAAAAATAAAAAAATAATAAATTTAAAACCGGGTTGAACCGGCGGTTGAATTGGTCGAACCAGTTGATGCGGTACCCGATAACTCGACCGGGTCGATTTCGAACCTGATTTTCAAAACATTGGTAATTACTACTACCTTCAGCATTTCGCATTTCATTTTTATCCTTTTAATTTTTAGGAAATTTGTGATGTTTGTTAGTTAGCCAATTATGGCACGGTCCTATTGCCGGCCCATGTTCTAGTATCATCCACAAAATTCTCTTTGTATTATATATTTGGTAATTGGTATGGGCACATACAAGCCTTTACATTTATGTGATGTCTAAAGTGACAACAAAGCTTCCCACTACTGTTGCACTGGACTTGCATGTCTCATTTTAATTCCATTACTTATCGGAGAATTCACGATGGCCCAATTAATAAATGAGATCTTATCTTCTGCACTATGTAAGTATGTAATCTGTTTAACGTGCATGAAAGTTAAGTTAAAGATATGTCTACAAAAGGCGAAACTATGTGAAGCCACAAAATAAACTACTTGCTACTTACTTTTGTTGAGTTCATTCTGATCTATTGGGCATCAATGTATGATTATATAATTACCGAATATCGTGGATCTAAATATGTTAAAACTTTGTATTAAAACAATTTAAAAAAATAAAAAATAAAATAAATAAATACACAAGACATATTGGAATGAATAATTGGCTTGTCATGGGTTGCCATTCAATAATCATAACGAGCATGTGAACCCGTGCTGTGTTTATATTTATAACAATTATGTTAATGTTTTGTGGAGTAAACAACTATTGTTAGAGCATTGGTAACCTTGGTGCCGTGGTTATGGTGTCGTGGCCAAAAAGTACTGTCACGTCAACACAACCCTACGGCACCATATTTTGCCCGTAACCGTTAGCATCAGAAATTCTTGCGCCCTCGGCCATTTTTTTTCTTTTACACAATATAAACAAAAAAAAACTTCATTAATTAAAATAAACACATTACAGTAATAGAAACTATGAATTAAAAAAACGAATCTTGCGAGACATAGCCCTTGTCACTCGAAGCCTCAAACTCTGATAGAACAGGGCCTAACCCTAAGGCCCAGCGGTATGGTGCTTCTCTGTTTAGCCGCTCCCTACGAGCATTTTCCTTATCTCTACGAACACGTGCCTCACGTTCTTCGGCTTATTCAACATCTCGCAAGACTTGCATATCTTACTCGGAGAGTTCTTCACCAGTCAACCCTCTCTAAATGGGTTGGTTTTCCATCGGTGGATTTTTCACCGATTGATCGGGTTGTTGTTGGACAACGGTGGATTGGGCACCGGTTCATATTTCGGCGTGAATACCGGAAAGATGTCTTCCGGTGGAGTGTTCACCAGTGCATTTGGAATCATGCTGGAGCTTGGGAATTGCTGGAAAAAGTCATGGTGACTTGGGAATTGCTGGGAGAAGTCACGGTGAGTTGGAATTGTTGGGAGAAGTCACGGAGAGTTGAGAATTGCTGGGAGAAGTCTTTGCGAGACATTGTAGTTGAGAGAATTTGTTAATAAATTTTATATGTGTGTGTGCGCATCTGAGAATGGGTATTTATAGGACCCTTTTTTCAATTTAAATTTTGGATTTATCCCGCTTTTAGTTTGAATTTTGAAATTTGAAAAAATCCCGCTCGCTTTTGAATTTTGAATTTATCCCGCTTTAAAGTTTGAATTTTCAAATTTGAAAAATCCCGCTCGGTTTTGAATTTGGAATTTCAAATATCTATAAACCCCTATAAATAACATACCATAACATACTATATTTCGCACACTATAGTTTGTAAATTACAATGACTAATCGTTGGTCAATGGAAGAAGAAAACTTGCTAGCTGAAGTTTGGCTTGAAGTTTCCCAAGAAAACTATGAAAAACGCTCTTTTTGGAACGAGGTTGTAGAAAGGTTCAACAACCAGTATTACGCTGACCACCGTAACAAAAACATGGTTACGAGTAAATGGGGACGACTTAGCACTGAATGTGAAAAATTCAATTATATTTACAAGCATTTGCAGCGTACT
Organism: Artemisia argyi; assembly: GCA_030686995.1. Lineage (NCBI taxonomy): Eukaryota > Viridiplantae > Streptophyta > Magnoliopsida > Asterales > Asteraceae > Artemisia > Artemisia argyi. The sequence continues at coordinate 221,191 of JARVZY010002032.1, forward strand.
AACCCGGATGACAATAATCGTCTCCAGACTACGAAAAACATTTTTGAAGAACGCTTTTGTAGGAGAAGCTTCGAATATGTTCACGTGTGGTTCATTTTGAGAAACCATCCAAAATGGGACGAATGAAATGTTTTGTTTTTCATATCGTGTTTATTTTCCAATATGTATCGTTTTTATGTTTTCCCATATCGTTTTTATCTTTTCCGTATTGCTTTTGGTGTATTGAATTTTATGAATATGAATTTGAAAAACACAAATTATCACTTGAGCACAAAAAAAAAAGAAAAAAAGAAAAAAAAAAGTTCATGGCGTCGGCTGGCCACCATGGCGCGAGTGGCCATGGCGCCAACCGTGGTGTGGTGAGCCGTCGATGTTTTTGGGCTGGTGGCCATTGCACGAGCCATGACACCAAGGTACCTCCTGCTCTTAGTATAAAAGTAGGTTACATAAGAGACATCTTTTTCAAATAACTATATGATCTACAGAGACGGAGCCATGTATAACATAAGGTGGGCCATTGCCAACCCAAAGCCTCTTACAATTTACATAATTTCGACTTATATTCTATGAAAAATGATTGTTGTGCCTACTAATCATGCCTACAAATGTACCTAATAATTTGATTGGTTGATTTCAAAAAATGATTGATGGAAATTTGAAGAAAGAAATTACATAATACAATTGTATAAGTGATTTATGCATTATGCATGTCTTTAAGCTTTTGTTATAGGTCTAAATAGCACTACTCATATTCTATTATTTATATACACATTTGAGAAACTTAGATCCATCTTGATGCATTTGGCCCACCTAAATTGATTTGAATTTCCATATGAAAGATTAGAAATAGGAGTTAGTAGATTCAAATTAGTTGAAAGTGTTACATTTTCTTGGGCTTATTCAAAAGTTAACTACCATCAATTTCTAGTTTTTGTATTTAATCGATTATACTTGTTTCTTTTTAAAGAATTTTTCTACTCAATTGTTGGAATTTATATATCATGACAAGCATATATTAAACATAAAACATCAAAAGCACGCAGCGGAAGTATAAGAATCATAATACTTGTAATTAATTAACCGAAATAAAGAAACGCGTACCTTTTAGCAATCCAAGCAAACAACGTTCAAATCAAGTTATAAACCCTAATTAGGGTTTATGTATGATTCGACTAATAAATAGTCGAATAGGGTAAATCATCAAAAATCCAAAAGTAGAATTTCTTTACGATCTTGTACACACGTATTACTAACGATTCGATGCGAATAGCTAGGTTCTTGAATCAGAAAAAGTAGTTGTCATATATTGAAACAATGCAATTTACTTTTAATTGTATCCTTAAGGTTGAGTAAATTAATGAGTCATAAATTTAATTTTATCTTTGGAATTATTGTAATTTGTGCGTGATTATCTATTTTGAGATAAACCAAGTCACTAAACTTCACTCACACATCTTATAATTTTACTAATAAAAGAGTGAGAATCGATGATGAATGAGCGTGTTTTCCATGATATGGTTCTGATTGGGAGGAAGAAATACAAGTATGAAGAAACAAGTGGCATGCATGCATGCTCTCTATTTCACATTTTGACCTCGTTTCTCTGTTATTTATTTTTCTATCTAATTTTGTCAATTCGTTGTTTATGTCACAAATAGTTTTAGAAGTGATGGAACTTGGAAGTGCTTGTGCATCAATCTTAATTATACTGTTAAGTTATACGTACGTATACACAAGTTTAACTTTAAACAATATATTAAGTGGTCATTTTTATTTTACACAAATAAGCTACGTATGAATATATATATATATATATATATATATATATATATATATATATATATATATATATATATATATATATATATATATATTAAGTGCATCCAACTTAATTTTTTAGCTACAGCAATATAATATCAAAACCTGATTAGACTTTCCGTTTTTGATAGAACAAACATTAAATTGTTTTGCTAGAGCGATCATTGTCAGCAGAAATACATGGTGTCAAGAAGAAAAGCAATGACTAAAATAGGCATATTATTTCATTTAGGTATATTTTGGAAGAAGGCAGAATTAAAGTGACTAGTGGTTGGTAGTCGATAACAATTGTAAAAATGAGTTTAAATGTGACATTTTAATACGTGTTGGGTGAAGGGTTTGGAAATTGAAACTTTGGATATGTCTAGTTTGTCACATTGGTAAAATATGTATTTCTTTATGCATTAAAAAAAAAAAAAAAAAAAAAAAAAAAAAAAAAAAAAAAAAACCTTTATTGCTAATTGCACGATATTATATTAGGGGCGGAAACTCGGGGTTCGGGGGTTCATAGGAACTTAATGGATGTTTATCGCATATTGTAATGATTTCTTTGAGATAAACCTGATCTCGAGAATTTATGTCACACAAATACATGTTTTTTAAGTTAGTCCACAAATTTGTTAAAAGAAATTCATGTTTCATTAATTTGTTTATTAGTTTTAATTAAAAATCGTCCTTTTTAGTTCACTTTTATTTATTTATACTCGTAAAAAAAAATTATGCACTTAATGATTTAGAGTCTAATTCGACGTGATTATATATTTTACTAAGAAGAAAGTATCATATGACATTTGACATGATTCTTTTAAAGTTAACAAATAATATGATACTATATATTGGCCATGGTCAGGGCCAATGATGCAGCCACCACCCGAAGTCACTAGCAAATCAGTCAAAAGTAACAACGAATGTCTAGTTCGAGAACAAGATCGCTTGATGCCAATAGCAAACGTGATTCTCCCTTCGCATGCCAAGATCTCAGATGATGCTAAAGAGATGATCCAAGAATGTGTTTCTGGGTACATTAGCTTTGTGACTGGGGAAGCTAATGATAGGTGCCAACGCGAGCAAAGACTATCACAGCAGAAGACATCCTTTGGGCAATGAGAAAACTAGGATTCGATGATTATATCGAGCCTTTGATTGTTTACCTTCACCGCTATAGGGAGCTTGAGGTTGGTGAACATGGATTAGCGAGGGGTGCTGATACGACTACCAAGGCATCTGGTATTGATGTTTTTCAAATGGGACATCATCTATTTGGACCAGCAACTATTGGTGGCTTCATGAAAAATCCAATAGTTGATGGCCCTTCGAAGCCCATTACTGATTCGAGCCATATGCTCAGTGTAAAGTGTAAGGTCGATTTCACATGTGGTAAGTAATGATATAATATAATGATGATGATAATGATGACGATGTTTATTTGTTTCACTTCTTTTCTTTTCAACTAATACTTTTTAACTCATGTAAATACTTGGTATGCATGCCCGTAAAGTGGTAGTATGATAGGTCAACTTTTTGTCTACCTTCAACATCTAATGCCCATCAAGTAGTACTATGATATGTTTGGCAAATCATCACCAAAGAGATATCTATCACCAAATTAGTAGGGATACACGTAAAGTGATTATGCATTATCTATCAACAATTTCATAAACCTAAGACATGCGTCAATCTGCAATATGATCAAAACATTATTAACACAAGACCTAAAATACTTGGTTGAGATAATTAAATTGCTCTAATAAAGCCCATAACACGGAAGTCAATATACTATTATGTTTGGAAAAAAAAGGGAAATTTAATTTCAAATGGTATTAGAATAGGTACACTTAAAGGAGAAAAAAATTACAACACATCCAAAGGATAAATGCTCGCATATTCCATATAAGATATATCTATGGACATCAAGCTAAAATATTGAACATATACTATTGATGAACAAACATCAAGGTAGCGTCAATGTACAATACAAATGTGTTACATTTGCTTATTCTAATAAAGAGACACTCCACACAATGATAGAATTTTACTTAAAACTTCCCTCGAGGCACACTTCAATGAACACCCAAGAATTTCTTAAACCACATAGCCGACTTTTTAGGGTATCGTTTTAGGCCATCTTTGTAATCAACATAATTAAGCCCAAACCTATGGGAGAATCCAGAATCCCATTCGAATGTGTCAAGAAATGACCATGGGAAAAAACCCTTCACATTTACTCCTTTCCTACAATCGTTTATGTGTCAAGACTTAAAACCAATTATTAGCATACATATAGGTACTAACATAAAGACATAAAAAAAATATGAACTCACTCGATAGCATCCTTAACAGCCAATATATGTCTATAGTAGAAACTGACTCTTTCTGTATCGTTTACGCCCTTGTTAACTATTCCCATGTCAACTTCACCCAATCCTGCAACATAATTCATCAAAAAGAATTATCTTGGGCTTTGGCTAATATCTTTTAGGTAGATGGTCATTCAAATGTTTCAATATACCATTTTCTGTTATATAGATGGTTGGATTGTTGTACTTCTCCTTCATGTAGACGAGAAGGTCACGTAGACCTTTTGGATAAACATAAAAAGCACTCACTCCAGTCTGCAAAATATCGTTAATTCGTTGATCAAAACTCTAAGTAAGTTTGTTATGCTTCAAGAACGATAAATGGACTTACTGGCGCACCAATAGGTCTGCCATTTCTTATTGCTGTTACAGAAACAAAGGTTGTGAATCAATACTTTTCTCATGCTTTTAACAAGTGATAAGCTACTTAATGGATCATAAGTTTTCGATTTTGGAACTTACATGTGAGATTAAGTCGAGAATCAGAGGAAGGACTGTGATTGACAGTGTTAGCAGGATTGTTAGTATCAGCCGCATAATTGGCTGTGTAGTAATTGATACCAATGAAATCATATGATCCTTTAACCAATTTTGACTCTTCAACACTAAATTTTGGTAATCTGTTTTGCACTATTGAACGAATGATTTGCGGGTAGTCACCAAATGCTAAAGGATCCATATTCCTATTCAATAATCAACCAGGACGGATTCCCCTTATAATTGGTTGATTATGAAAAATGTGTGCAGTGAAAAACGTAATGTATTATAGGTAACTTACCATCCTAGCATGAAATCAAGGGCTCGTTGTGTTGCTTTTTTATTGGCATCGCTAGGCGAATATGGGACAAACCAGTTGGTTACCTGTGTTATACCGATCACACCCTTTTGTAAAGCCTACATAAGCAAATACACCAAGCTGTTATTGTTTGATATGATCATAACCAAAAGTTAGCATTATTTAACATAAACATATTTCTTACCTGGTATTTTTGCTTGTAGAGTTTAACCGTAAGAGCATGACAAAGAAGTAAGTTATGTGTGGCTATATAAGGCTCGGTGGCGGAATCACCAGCAGGGCAACTATTGTTCATCCATGAAGAACAGCGCCCGGGTGCTTTAGCTCCATTTTCATAACCTTGTAGAATGAAAACATATGCCTCGTTGATTGTAATCCAATGCTTCACTCGATCCCCAAACTCCTTGAAGCACAATTCCGCAAAGTCTTGAAAGTCCTTCCTGCAAGATTAATGAGCAAATGTAGTTAAACATACCCAAACAATGCTTGCTCCAGTATGTAGTTAGAAGTAAAAGAATAGGCAAGCTTACGTAATTTGGGGGTGTAAAAAGCCACCATACTCATCTTCTAAAGCTTGAGGAAGATCCCAGTGGAAGATTGTGACAAATGGTTTGATACCTTTGGAGAGGAGTTCATTTATGAGATTATTGTAAAAGGTTATCCCTTCTTTGTTTATACCTCCACTTAATTTTCCACCTGATTCCAAACAAATCAAAATGTTACAAGGTTTTATTTATTTCAAGAATATACAACCAAAGCTAGTTAGTAACAGTGATCATATAGAACCTCGTAATGCAATTACTTACGAGGCAACACTCGAGGCCAAGAGATGGAGAATCTGAAAGCATCGAGGCCTATAAAATCCATCAGTTTCACATCCTCCTGTTGCATTGCCAATGTTAAAAATTACAAAATTCTTTTTTTAACTACACAAAGAAACGAATATATTAACAAGTTTTGACTTCATGTTTGTTCTTTAAGCTTGTCAGTGTCTCTTTATGTCAGTTTATGTATGTACGTTTCTTAAACTTTTAATTTATTGGATTAATATTAAAGCTCAAAGCATAACTATTACTCTTTTATTACGAAGGAAAGACAGAGATGAACAGAAGCTTTAGTCTAGCACCAATTACCAAACAAACACACTTTCATAAATCAAACACTAAAAGAGACTATAGTGACCACCAAGGGAGGAACTTGTAATTTACTCGTTATGACAATTGAAAGCATAACTATTACTCTTTTATTACGAAGGCAAGACAGAGGTGAACAAAAGCTTTATTTTAGCACCAATCTCATTAAAATGCACACTTTTAGAAATCAAACACTAAAAGAGACTATAGAGACCACCAAGGGAGGAACTTGTATTATGGCAATCGAATGGATCTATCAGTTGCCTTAGGCAACGCGTCACCCCCCCCCCCCCCCCCCGCCACGACGAGCTAAATGAAGCACACCCCCTCCCCTCAATTTTTTTGTCGATTCGATCGGTGTTGGGGAAAGAAAACTAGCCGTTGAGCTAGTTTTTGTACCGTTGGGGGTGTTGGTTTAAGGTTTAAAAAAAAGGAAAAAAAATAAAAAAATGTTTTTGTTCTATTAATACCACACTTTTTACTTCATTTCTCCACACTTTCTATTCTATACACACCTTTAACTTCCCAAATCAAAAATATGAATTCCGGTCAAATTTTTTTTACGAATACACATGAAGAAGACGAGGTTATTAGTTCCACCTTAGAGTTTATACAAGACGCCACTTTGCTTATTTAGCCTGGCACTTCTTCATCAACACCAAAAATCCCAAGAACTATGGTAGAGAGAGATTGTTACGGTGCACATGATCATCTTGTGGCGGCTTACTTCGGCGAAAACCCAATGTATGACAAACGTACATTCCATAACTGGTTCCCAATGAGGCGATCACTTTTCACTAGCATTGTTCGGGATTTAACTGATAATGTGTCGTTTTATCGACATGGTGTTGACTCTACGGTAAAACTTAGCGTTTCCCCGTTGATGAAGGCTACCTCTGCAATTGTGGCTAATGACGTGACTTATAAATGGGGATATTATCTCACTGACGGGATTTATCTGGAATGGTCTATTCTTGTTAAGTCTATTTCAGAGCCAGACACGAATGATCACAAGCGAATAAGATTTAAGTAAGGGCATGAAGCAATAAGAAAAGATGTAGAATGAGCGTTTATTGTGCTAAAAAAAAAGTGGGCTATAATAAAATTTCCCGCACTGTCGCAAAGTCTAGATATAATTACGGGATTGATATACACTTGCATCATATTACATAATATGATCTTAAAAGACAAAGATAATGCAATCTCTCCCATCTTTTATCCGGAGGAGCAACATCTTGAAGATGATTCCGTACGACGAGAAGAAGATTTGTTCGAAGTTATTCGAGACATACACTAACAGGAAAGGTATCTAAGTCTTAAAGCCGATTTAGTGGAACACATTTGGCTTCAAACAAATGAACACTAATTTAAAATTGTAATGTTTTTATTTTTATTTTAATTATTATGTAATGTTTTTTTTAATTATTAACGAAATTTTAATTAAAAAAAAGCGCTGGGTCACCGGTAAGGTCGCCATAACGGGTGTTTGGTCATGTGTTTGGTATATGAGAAATAATTTGATGTGGCGCTAATGTGGAAAAGTGTTCTGGTCACCATAACTACCAGTCTAAGATTAGTAGTATTGTGACCCCAAGAGACACCAAAACACCATGCCACTTCAGATTCTCTCTCCTAAACTATACACATAAACCTAACCCCGTTGTAAAGCGACCCTAGTGGACGTAAAAAACATCCCTACAAAAATTAACAAAAAAATACACAAAAAAATGCACAAGTACAGATCGCCTAGGCGATTGAATAAAAAAAATGGGGGGGGGGGGGGGGGGTGTTCCTCCAAGGTCTCCGTCATGAGGGGGACTTCCTTCGTGGGTAGACTGACCCTTGGAAGGGTAAAAAAATTGAGCTTTAAATGTAAGTACTTGAACTTTTCAGGGTTCTTTGCTTATCAAAACTGAACTATATCTACTTTTGTGATAGCCAGTAAGTTATGTGAGCTTTTACATAACCTTTTCTAAATAGCATTTTATGAGGTTTTGTTGAAACAATGGGTTATCTATTTTTATTCATGAAATATGCTTAGTTATTTTGTTCCACAAATACAGCTGCTCCTGATTTTCATGTATTTGATTTTTGAAATTAAGATTATCAATTTTAGGTTTAGTTTTTAAGTATTTGAACTAAGTTGTTATATGTCTACTTTATTGTGACCATTCATCTCTATTTTATATGTGACAATGCGAAACTCTGAAAGATTTTTATGTATAATTTTTTTAAACATTTAGCGATTTTGGCCCCTCTATAAAAATCACTTAAGTTCCGCCACTGGTGACTACATTAACCTTTCATTGAGCCTAAAACTTCACATTGAAGTAATTCAAATCCAACTTCTGTTTGCCAAATACAAGTTGTTATCCAATCAGGCGCTGTTTAGACAAAAATACCTTGTGCCCTTTTCACACACACACACACACACACACACACACACACATATATATATATATATATATATATATATATATATATATATATAGGAAAAGGGCACGAGCATTAGTACAAACTCGACCCTCATGTACACATATAAAGTAAAATTACCGAGAACTTATCTAGTGCGGACGTGCATTAGGTTAATCTTAGTTACAAAAGCTATCATTAACAAAACTATCAAAGCCAAGGCAAATGAACTGGTATCAGGCCAAGGGTGTGTTGTCACGGGAAAGGCCATTTTCCCTAGTTGCTCCTATGGGGAAAGGGCCATTTTCTTTCCCTTGCAGAACTTTTCTCTCAAGATGTTTGAGGAAAGGGAAATTATATTTGTGTTGTGAATCAATATTTGTATTTTAAGGTAATTTAAACGATAAATCACAAAGAAATGTTTAGGAAAAAAGAAGTAATATGTTAAATTGCAAAAGTTGATGGAAAAAAAAAGAAAAAGAAAAAGAAAAAAAATTAAATGATGACATGTAAATGAAATGAAACATCTCACCAACACCTCCCAGTTTTGTCTAAGTTTTTCTGTGAGATTTTTCAATAGATTTCATTACCGTACTAGATTAGTGTCCCATGAATCAACTTTTTATTTTACATCGGTTTAATCAACAAACAAAAATATTGATTACATATATACTTGCATTTCATGAAGATAAAACGAAAATGATTAAAAGAATCCTTAAATTATATAAACCAATATCAATATTATACGTATATTTTATGTATAGACGAGTACCCGGGCATATCAACAACATTTTCTAGCGGCATATATTTATAATGATATTTTGGTTAATTGTTTTGTGTAACCAAAATATCATTATAACTATATGCCGCTAAAAAATCATGTTGCTATGCACAAGTACTCGTATAGTTAAATACAAAAAAAATTCTCACTCTTTGTTTGTATTTTCTAAACTTAATTTTAAAATCTCTTAATGGTTCGTGTGTTTTGGTAAACGTGTGTTGTGTGTTACAACACAAAGTAAAGATATGTTATGATCTTATTCTTTTAATAAGTGGTCTCAAAAGTCAACCATTTATTAACTAAGTAACTATTATCGTGTGTTAGTCAATTACTTTGTGTTCAAATTAAGATATTCATATCGTGTGTTAATATGAGATTCAAATTGTGTGTTTTCATTTTTAATTTTTAGGTTTTAATTTAGTTGACCATTTTAAGTTTTTCACTTTTCACTTGATATTTTTTTCTTTATAAATAGTTAAAATATGCATACGTTAATGTATGTACAAAGAGATCCACAGTTACGAAGATAACAAATGACTAACTAAGATGATGACATGTTATGGCAATAATCTATATTTATACAACCTACAATGGAGATTAGCACTTCTCTTTTAATTATGTTTTAAGATTTTCATAAAATAAATAAATAAATAAATAAATAAATTTTCAACTATTTAAAGCATAAATACATTTATTCAACACATATACCTACTCGTATCATACATTTTATGTTTATGTATGTGTAGCATCGCGTGTATAGCTAACACAAGACAACGTATATACATTTAAGTACTACTCTTATCATACATTTTATGTTTACGTATGTGTAGTATCGAGTCTTGGATTAAATTGTTTTATGTATAATGAAAATGCTAAACTTTATTTAACTTTTGTCAACAAAAGGTATCACAAACACTATGGTAATATGCCATACCTTGTAACGATGATAAAAGTCATCAGCTACATCACCATTATCTCCGTTTTTTATCTTTCCTGCAAATACGATGATACAAATTTTAAGAAACTAACGAAGTATAAAATGCAAAAAGAGCGGATCCGATAACTGGAAATCACCTTGCCAAAACCTGAATCATATGTAGGTTCGAAAATATGATACTTCTATATATGCATATAGCATGTATTTGGATTCATTATCTTTAATCATAGTTTATATGTTTCGTATTTTTGTATGTTCAAAATAGTTTTTTGATAATATATGCAATATTTCTTAACGAATGTTGAAGCTCGATCAATATGATAAAAGTAGGAATTGTAACCTAGCTTGAGATAATGTACATAAGATGCAAGGTAACAAATTTGTTCATTATAAGCTAGAAGATAACTAAACCTGGAAACTGATGAGCAAATGTATCCCAAATACTTGGTCCCTTTCCATCTTCAAATGCCGCACCTTCATACTACACAAATCGAAAAACTATTTACCCAGCTACTAATTAAGTAATATACAATTTAAAGAGAACCGGTTTGCATCAAAACTAAAGGTGTTTGAAATCGACTTAATTGACTTAATATGAAAAAAAAAAAAAAAAAAAAAAAAAAAAAAAAAAAAAAAACTGAATTTATTAATTCATATAAAAACTGTTTGTTTGTGACTTAATAAAAAAAGATGACTTAAAATATTAAGTAATATAACTTAGGTTGTCTGCATTAAGTCACATCTTAATTAAACATGACTTAATATAAAATTTTAACAAACAAGTAGTTTACTTGGTAAGATGCTGATGAAGCTCCGAATACAAAATCAGGAGGAAATGATGTTCGGTTAAAGACCGATGATTGAACTAAGAACACGAGATTGACCAACGCGACAAGCGCTAGGAGCACCACTGGTCGAGCCATTATAATTGTTGCCCTAGCCAGCTTCTTCTTCTTTTAGTTTACTCTTGTTTACAGCTTCATAAACTATCGCATATATATAGCTAGAGATGAGCACGTTTAACACACATGCTCTTTAAAACATAACACGTCATTGTACCTCAAAATGTGGATACATCACTTGATTAATAACATATTCATATCGCTAAACACATTGATTAGTTAAAGCTATTACTCGTATTATTATTATTATTATGACTGGTGCAATGTACGGGTCTTATTATCTCATGACATATTAAACTATTTGCATGCCATATAATTATGTTATATGTCATTTGATATGAGGCTCAAATATACAAAAATCTATAACTTGTGCTAAAAGTGTTTAACTCGAGCTAAAAGTGATTGGTTCATCTTTACACCATGTCAAACGTCGAATCCCATTCCATTTATATACTCTATAAGTTGTCCAACAAAACATTTATCGTTTAATACTAAATAACTCACATAAACTATAGATATTTTCGTAGATCTTGATTTTAACACATTTTTTTGAAAAGTAATTAAATATATCATTATAACAATCCAAACATACTTGGGTCCGAATGATTCCCCACTTCTTTTAAGAAATATTTGCATGTCAAATTATTTTGCCTAAACTTCTTTGTTACTGTGTCTTATTTTATCGGAAATAATAATGGTTTTTTGAAACTGTATTTGTTGATATTACTTGTGCCAAGACTATATTGTATACAAGAAGTCGGTGTTTTTTCTATGCAAAACTCTTGCCACTATAATTTGAATCCATTTGTAAGTTGAACTACTGAATGCAATTTGCTTATATTAAATTTATAAACCTATAATTGATAAGCAAATAATCATTTAATTAGCATCAAAATAAATCATGCATATTAAAAGAAAACTTTATAATATGATGTTTATTGTCACAAAAGGGATTACACCCTTATCCCATACACACGCACAAATATCCCACGAACTTTAGATTTTATTGTCTTCTAATTAGAGTTTCCAACATTGTAATCTGCTAGTAGTTTTGTTGAAAGTTCGCTCTTTGGCTCCCTTTTGCAACCCATGCAAATATTATCCATCATGATTAACTAATCATCTTTGTGCTCGGCTGCATTTCAAATGTGACCTTCTTGTAAATTACCCATGAAAAACCACATTACGTTTTGTAAAAGGGCAAATAATAAAAAAAGGTAATATACTTGCCACAATTTCATCGAATGGGTAGTGAACTATTTTTTTTATTTTGAGGGTAATTTTCTTTCAAAATCATCATCTTTATGGTATTTTGTAAAAATTTTGGACAATTTTGCCCCTCATAGCTAATACAAATTTTTTTTCCCGAAAGGTAAAATTGTCCAAAAATTTTGCAAAATACCCTAAAGATGATAAATTTGAAAGAAAATTACCCTCAAAATGAAAAAAAAAATAGTTCACTACCCATTCGATGAATTTGTGGCAAGTATATTACCTTTTAATATCATTTGCCCTTTTGTAAATGTTGTAAAACGCTACAACATTTGTTTCTAATAATGACATTTGTTGACTCTTCTCTATGTGTAGAGAGTCATCCACTCGGATATGTCTGAGGTGGTGGTTAGGTATGTCCGAAATTTGAGGGGTACGATGTTCACCAGACATGTTTGGTTAAGAAACTTATGCAAGAAGGACGAAATTTAGAGGTTTTTGAGTGAGAAATAAGTGAAAATAGGTGAAAATTTTTGAAAAATTTGCGGCCATTTCGTATCATGTCCTCATGGATGGCTCCATGTTTACGTATGGTACATAAATCGGTTTAAAGATATAGGATGATAATGGTTTTGTTGTTTGGTTTCCGTGTAGAACGGTTAGGACCCGATGAGATTGATGAAGATTAAGAAGCTCGGGGAACACTAACAAAGATCATACTTTACTGTTGTGAGGTAGTATTTGCCAAGTGTGTAAACTTGTGAAGTTGTGTGTGTTTTCTTCTATTTATAAAGAGGCGGGTAGGGTTTAGAGATAAACAATTGAGATAAAATCGATGACTAACAGCCAGGTGTTGATCATCTACGGAGCAGACAAGGATGACAGGTGGCCTGCGCTCGTTGGCTTGTACAAAGTGATGCTTGTCGCGCGTTCCACTGTACAGTGTCAGATGATACATCTTGACCGTTTTGTGACTGTTTGGAAGCAGTAGTACTGCATGCTCAGTATAGCCTGATGAGTTTTACCAGCCCATGCACGGCCTGAGATTTAAGTCGGGCCGCTATCAAGTGTTTATTGATCAACCTTGGTAATAAGGTTGATTCGAGCATGTATTTAATGGCTTGGACTAGTAATATCGATACACTTGAGTATCAAGTTTTCTCTCTCCCCTCATTCCCTCTCACTTTTCACTTCCAGTAGTTATCACTTCATCACCTTTCATTAAAATACGTACTTTTATACAAATATGTCTAACAAAATACCCCACACAAATAAATCAAATAATTAATAATAAAAACATTAAAAGGGGCTCACTTTGCACGCATTTATATAAGGTGAGAGTCTCACATTTCGTCTTTTTTATTACTCTCTCCGTCCTAAAATTATTGTCCAGTTTGAATTTTCAAAGTTAAACTGGTTTAACTTTGACCATAAATATATTTTCTTTATTATATAATACTTGATGAAAAATTATACCATTGAAAAGTGCACTTACAACCCAATCCATTTATAAATTTTGCATCAAATATTGTATAACACACACAAAAATATTTAAGGTCAAAGTTGAAGAAAAAAGACTAAAAAGTCAATAGTAGACAATAAATTTAAGACGGAGGTAGTATTATTTTTTTTACCTTGGCTCACGCATTTCACAAACACCTTCCATTAAAGCTTAACGCGTGACCCATGCCAATAAAACTCCCTCACGCTCCCCACCGGAGCAGTCTAAGATAGTGTAGCTACTTCAATATTTATTTCTTGGTAAAATACAAGGTTTGTCGTCTTAACTTGTAATCTAAAGAAATCATAGATTGAATATTAGGAAACAAAAATTATCTAAGTTACATGACTAAAAGTGTTCTAGATCAAACCATACGTGAATCACGTTTGTCAAAAAGCAAATTATTTATTCAGTTCTGGTAAAGCATGAAAAAGTTTATTCCATTATAGTTATATGATTTAACTTCGATCTTTAAAAAATGATTACATATTCATAAGAAAAATGATTGATAGATTTAAAACTTATGCTTAATTGTGTGTCTAACATATGTAAAGTTACCTCACTGAATTGTGAAATAGTGAGCACTATTGTTACAATCAATAAATTATTAACATACAATTTTAAGCATAAAATTAAGCTTAAAATTATGTTTCCCAATCACTACTCCATACACAAACATGGGGTCTTTGTTTAATACGGAGTAATAGATGTTCAAAGTGATTTACATATGCATAAAAACATTTTTTTTAAGTCTCATTATTTAGTTTCGTTTATGGCTCTTAGAATTTTCAAAAATCAAAGACGGCCATGATCATAATAGCTGGTAAAAATTAAAAACTAATAATAATAATAATAATAATAATAATAATTAAAAAAAAAAATTCACAACTTACAATGAAAACTTGAAATGAAGTAGCGAAAAAGATTATTTATTAACTCTTACATTTTTATGGTTTGAGACAAAGAAATACGCTTTGAATGTGTATACGCATAACTACACTACAACAAATATAAGAGTTAGACAATCTCTTTCCTTCTTACTAGTTATAAGTCCCGTGCACGCACGGGATTTACACGTAAATCAAATTTATTTTAAAATTTTGATTTACTATATAAACATATAAAAATTTTCTCTTAAAAATTATGATATAAGTATAACTAATAAATATGCATGAGTTTGTCAGTATTTATTAATATCTATTAATATTTTGTACAAAATTTTATTAGATGAAAGATTTAACTTTGTTTAGCTAACATAGATGTTGAGTTTGAGGTTGATATTGTTGTTGTTGTTTAACTTTAACTATTGATATCATGTTATACAAAATGTGCTAGTTTAGTAGTAGCTAATGAGCGTTGATGAAGTTAAAATATACTCCGTAAAGTTTTCTAAAATTCTTTTTCCGGATATCCGTATAAAACTTTAAATAATAATTACATGAGCCGTTGTTATAAGTACAATCACGTATATTTGATATCATGTTGTATAAAATGTGTGAGTTTAGTAGCACGAGCACTGTCGTTGTTATAAGTTAAAATATATCCGTATATAAAGTTTTAGTCTAAGTGTGATCTTGGTGGTGTATGAGGAGAGAGAAAGCTGAAGTTGCAGTGTAGGAGGTGGTTTTAATTATGTCTTATTACTGTTAGTTTAATAATGTACGCATAAATGAGTTCTATGAAATGGAGGCTCTAGAAATAAATGGGCCCTGTGCACTCGCATAGGTTGCACACCCTTAACACCGGGCACAATTTTTTTGTTGGAGGTGATTCGGAAGATAGGAAAATGACATGGGTTGCTTGGAAAAAATGTATGGCAAGTAAAGAGTATGGCGGGTTGGGAGTTGGTAGTATTTATGCTTTAAATAGAGCAATATTGTTCAAATGGATTTGGAGATTTAGGGTGAGTTCTGATGATCTTTGGATCAAAGTTATTAAAAATATCTATGGGATTACCGGTGGTATAGGAGAGGTGTCGTCCCCCAGATCTTCTTCTAGTCCCTAGATTGCGATTATGAAGGCCACCAAACAGCTTGCGGAAAAAGGCGTTGATCTTCTTTCCATGTGTAAACGGAAGGTTGGGGACGGATATTCGATTTCTTTTTGGGACGATGATTGGTGTGGTGATAGGCCTTTAAAATTGCAATTCCCTAGGGTGTACGCTCTTGATGAAGCCAAATCGTGTACCATTGCGGAGCATTTAAGACTCTTGGATTGGTTCTCGGCTTTTAGAAGACCTCCGAGAGGAGGTGATGAGCTTCTTCAGTACACGACCTTGAGAGCTAGTATAGCTCAAATTACGCTCACATCTCAGAAGGATGGATGGATTTGGTCTCATGGTAGCTCGGTTGTGTATTCAGTTGCTTCGGCTCGTGGTGTTATTGATGCTGCGATTTTGGATGTTGATCATGTGGCCACTAGATGGAACCGTTTAGTTCCAGCTAAGGTTAATGTCTTCCTGTGGAGACTGAAGCTGAACAAGATTCCTACTAGAGTTAACCTGGATAGGAGGGGTATCGATATTGGTTCGGTTTTGTGTCCAGTTTGTGGTAGTGATGTTGAGACTATTAATCATCTCTTCTTCACCTGCGAGATGGCGGTGGATCTTTGGGATTTAGTAGCTCGTTGGTGGGAGATAGATCTTCCGATCATGTCATCTGTTTTGGAGTGGGTCGCTTGGATTGATAGTGCTAGACTGCCAAGCAAAGTCAGAAACTGCTTGGATGCTATAGCGCTTACGTTGATGTGGTTGATTTGGTGTTTTCGGAATAGATTGTTGTTTAGCTTTTCTAAACCTGTCAAGGCGAGCCTATGGGATTCTATACAGTCTCAGTCGTTTCTTTGGATTAGTGCTAGAAATCCTAAATTTCATGTTTTCTGGATTGATTGGGTGCAAAATCCTAGACTAACTGTAAACTCTTTGTAATTTTCTAGCGTCTAGCAAGTTTTTTCTTTCTTATATATATTGCCGCCGTTCCCAAAAAAAAAAAAAAAAAAAAAAAAAAAAAAAAAAAAAAAAAAAAACACCGGGCCTGGTGAAAGGTAGATTAAGTTTGGGAAAATATTATGAAGATTGAAGAAGGAAGGTAAAAGGCATCGTAGATGTGATGCTATGTAAAGTCTAATGTGATTTGATTAATTTATAATGAATGATTTGATACAATCTAAATTCAATACTACGTAACATATATTTGGCCCAATATATCTATTTCACATTGTTGATGTAAATCATGATCTTTATGATTAGTTATAAGTACAGTGCACGCACATGGTTTATATATAAATCAAATTTATTTTAAAATTTTGATTTACTATATGAATATATAAAAATTTACCCGTTAAAATTGTGATATAAGTACAACTAATAAATATACATGAGTTTGTCATTATGTATTAATATTTACTACTACATCCGTCCCATATTAAATATCCACTTTGACTTTTTAAAGTCTTTCATGTTTAACTTTCACCTTAAATTCTATTATTTGTGTTATATAATACTTGATGCAAAACGTATAAATGAATTGAGTTTAAAAGTATTTTCATATGGTATAATTTTCATAAAGTATTATATCGCACAAATAAAAATATTTACGGTCAAAGTTGAAGAAAAAAGACTAAAAAAAAGCAAAGTGGACACTTAATATGGGACGGGGGGAGTAATATTTTATACAAAATTTATTGGATAAAAGATTTTACTTGTTTAGCTAACATAGATGTTGAGGTTGAGTTTGAGGTTGTTGTTGTTATTTAACTTTAACTCTTGATATCATGTTGTACAAAATGTGCAAGTTTAGTAGCACCTAATGAGCGTCGATGAAGTTAAAATATACCCCGTAAAGTTTTTTAAAAATGTTTTTCCGGATATCCGTATATAAACTTTAAATAATAATTACATGAGTCGTTGTTATAAGTACAATCGCGTATATTTAATATTATGTTGTACAAAATGTGCAAGTTTAGTAGCATGAGCGCTATCGTTGTTATAAGTTAAAATATCTCTGTATATAAACTTTTATTTAGTTGACATAGATATTGAGGTTGATGTTGTTGTTTAACTTTTAACAATTGGGATCATCTTATACGAAATGTGGAAGTTTAGTAGTATATAATGAGCTGATAAAGTTAAAATATACTCCGTAATGTTTTTCAAAAATGTTTTCAGGATATTCATATATAAACTTTAAATAATAATTACATGAGTCATTGGTATAAGTACAATCACCTATATTTATTTTCATATCACTGTAATTCGTGATTAAATTTTGATATTTATATTACCGTTAATAATAATTTAGCTGTATTTAATATTTAAATTCATATACGCATAAATTAAACTTTAAAAAAAGATAACATGAGTTCTTATTTAACGTAAATAGTAAAAAGAATATTTTAATAAATGAAAGTTTAAAACTAATATTTATTTTAAAAATATTTAACGTATATTAAAACTAATTCATATATTTATAAAATTTTGTAAGTTTAATGTATTGAAGTCTAAAGCTAATACTAATGATCATGTAATTGAAAACAAAGTTTATATATAAAGTATAGGGGTATAAATTGTAATGGGTTATTTGTTTATTATATAAGGGTTTTTCTAACTTGTACCTTATGGGCACAAGTTAAGCACACAAAAAGTACATGAAAAGTACACAGGGACCTACATAAAAATACACATGTCTGTACTTTTATGTGGATCCCTGTGTACTTTTTCGTGGGTCCTTGTGTACTTTTGGTGTGCTATGGGCACAAGTTAGAAACACACGTTATCTAAAGTTATAAAAAATATGAAGATTTATAATTTTACACTTATTTCCATATAATATATTAGTTATGATACCCGCGTACGCGCAGGTTTTTTTTTAATTTTTTAAATCATATATTTTTATTTATTAAAAAATAAATAATTTAATATTTGTTTTGTTTGATTTATTATGTTTAATTATAGTTTTTTTATTATTAAAGATAATTATTTAAAAATTTTAATCCTATTATTAATTGCATCTTATCTATATTTTTTGTATTTATCTTCTACTTGTGTTAATTGCATCTTATCTATATTTTTTGTACTTATCTTCTACTTGTATTATGGATAAATATAAAATGTTACCTAATAAGAAAATAATTTTTTTTAAATACAATTATTACTAAATAAGGTATGAATGCATTTTTTTGAAATGAAAAATTCCAAGTTTTTGTTTTATTATATAAAATATTTAAAATTCAACCACTAATGTTTTATTAATTGCCACCTCCTTTTTAAGTTTTTATTTTCATAAGTTTGACACCTATATTTTTATGTGTTTTTTTCTTCAATCAAATTTTTCACCAAATTTATTAAAGTTTGATCAAAATCAATTCAATTTTGACTTTTTATTAGCCAATCATATTACTCGATTTCGCTTATGTGTCAAAATCGAGTTTTCCTATTAGTCCAATTTTTTTCCACTAAAATTGATTTTACAAAATCACTCCGAAATGATGTAATTCCTTTATTATATAAATAAAAGATTATGGATTGAATACCGACACATTGTGAGCTAACGTGTTTTGCTTATAAAAAGTAAAAGTAATTTTTACAAAAGTCTAGCAGATTATTCAAGGTTGGAAAAAGAATAGTTTTTATCTTCTTCAAGTAGAATTACTTTGCTAATTCTCTAATATTGCTCAACACAATGTGATAAACGATCGAGCAGATGTTTCTGGATCGATTAGGTGGCTAAATCTGCTTAGCTTCTCACACTTTGGCTTAGCTTTTCATACTTTAACTTTTGCCTTTATTAAATTTATTCTCTAACACTTTACAGAAGTATTTTTCTTCTTCATGATATCGATTTATTTCTGATCCAAAAACGCAAAGGCAATAAAACCTTGTTGCTATACTTTCAAAATTTATAATACCGCCACATTTTTATATATACCAAACGTTGTAATGTTTGCTAGTCTTCAGATTTATAAAAATAATCAATATCTGAGTGATATTTGTTTCGAGTGTTGTTTACTTTTCACTGAAGTAACTTTGTAAGCAATTTTAGCTGTATATATCATCTCCTAACTCTAACAAATACATATAAGAGAACCATCATTGTGTTAGCCCGTCAGGTATTATGTTTATTGATAAGATATCTATTTATAATGTAACATATACCTAGAACCCTAATATAGGGTCTATTAGGGTTCTAGGTATGTTATATTATAAATATCTTATCAATAAACATAATACTTGACGGGGTTTCAATGTAAACATACGGTCTTACACCTTCTTGTTTGCACATACTTTGTTTTATTGGAATAGTGAACAGCACGAGGACATATACTATATAGTATATACTATTAAAATTCATACTCATGCCCAAATAAGATCACTGGTGCTCCTTTGAGGAAGGTGAATTCGATTTGCACAGCAACTAAGGTATATTAAAGTTAAATGTCGATAATTTTGATGATAACACTGCGTAAATAAAATCGAAAAGAGGATAAAGAAAGGAAAACAAGAGTAATTTGAAGCAGAGAAAAAGGTAATGCTCACTCTCTTGATTAAAGATAGCAAAATAGGCTAGTTGGGTGAGTTTGGTAGTGAATCAACACCGTTTTGAAATGCGACTATGTAGAAACGGGTCTGTTAAGTCAGTTTCCTAAACTCCCAAAGATAATGCATATGTCTTAGAAAAATCGATTTCTTTTGATGGGGGTATTTGCCATTTAGACCTTATGGATTTTTCGAACGAGACTTGATTTTTGATAATGAATATATATATATATTTTTGGGCAAACGGAAATAGATAGGGAACATTGTAAATTTGGTGGGACTGATAATCGATCATCCACCCCTTTTATGTCTTTAAATAAGTTGCATGTGTCGCCATCGAACATGATTCTACTTTTCAACCCTCTCTTACTTTTTATCATCAATTATATTCTTGTGCTACCAAAATTCACCATATGTAAATTTGTGTATATTTGATAATGACAATAGAGATCTCAATGAGTATAAATAGATGAGTACTAGGTAACAGGGCTTGGCCAAGTACATAATAATACTAACAGCTCCTCGCAGTTGGAGCTGAAATACGCAAAACGCTTAAATTTATCCGAAATTCATCAAAAAATACAGATGGAAGACCCTTGGTGAAAATATTGGTACATTGATAGCTAGAAAGGACATGAAAAACGTGAACATGTCCAGAGGCAACCTATCCCGAAGAAAGTGAATATAATCTCGATGTGCTTCGTCAGTAGATGCTGCACCGGATTAGAGAATAAGTAAACCGCACTGATATTATCACAATAAACAATGATAGTTGTATGTGAAGGAGAATATAGGTCTCGAAGAAGGTTTCACAACCATGAAGTCTCAGCCATCGCATTGACAACACCGTGATACTCAACCTCGGCGCTAGAGTGTATACTACCTCTTGGAAGACCAAGACAGTAAAGTAAATTATTGCCAAGGAAAACACAATAACCAGAAGTAAAATGGCGAGTACTCGGGCAACATGCCCAATCAACATCAGAGTAAGCAACCAAGGAAGATGTCGATGAAGAATATAGTTGAAGACCAAAATCTAAAGTACCACAAACATAACGTAAAATCTTCTAAAGAGCAAAATGATAAGGCTCACGAGAGTCATGCGTATAGAGACAAACCTGCTAAACTGCATAAGATAAATCAGGTCTAGTAAAAGTGAGGTATTGTAAAGCCCCGAAAAAACTTCGATAAAAATTGGGATCAAAGACTATTTGATATGACAATAAATATCTCAATGAGTATAAATACATGAGTACTAACTAACCGGCCTTGGCCCATTACAAAATAATACACTAACATATGATAATAGTCTACTAACACCATCAAGATTCGCTGGTATAGCCATAACAAATGAAATATAAAACTTCAATATAAGATGTTATATCCTTAAACGAGAACCTATAACACTTTTTAAAACCGAAATATACAGTTAAGTTTTTGGTTTTAGGATAAACCCGCCTCACCCCATCCGAGGCTAGTCTTAAGATACATATCTATCAATAAAATTGATATTAATAAGAAATGTTAGAGCCTTTACGTGGCATATAGAGTTAACAATCGGCAGGCTATGTTGCTAAGGACCATATTTTATTAAACGAAATTAGTGATGTTTGTTAGTTAGCCAATTATAGTTCGGTCCTATTGCCGGCCCGTGTTCTATTATCATCCACGAAAATTCTCTTTTTATCATCTATTTGGGCACATACGAATAAATACAAGCCTTTACATTTATGTGATGCATAAATTGTCGCACTGGCTTGCATCTCATATTAATTCCATTACTTTTGGTTCAACTCCGGTTGGACCCTCATTGTTGGCTAGAAAATATTGTTCAATGATTAATTGGAGAATTCACGATGGCCCAAGTAATAATTGTTCATAATTGAGATCTTATCTTCTACAGTATATGATTTGTTTAACGTGCATGAAAGTTAAAGAAAGATATGTCGACAAAATGCGATACTGTGAAGCACAAAATAAACTACTTTCTCATGTTGAGTTCATTCTATTTGGGTATCAATGATTATATAATTATCGAATATTGTCGATCAGAGGCGGAACTATGTAGAGGCAGAGGAGGGTCTCGGCCCCTCAAAATTTGCGGCACTTAGTGTAAATATTATAAGTTTTAGAGGTAATTTAGTTGAGGTTACAAACAAATCTCCGATACCCCCTCCCCCTCAAAAAATTTTCAAGTTCCGCCACTGTTGTCGATCGATATACGTTAAAACTGTGTATTAAAGTTTTATTTATTTATTTATTTATTTTTTTATATTAACTACTCTCTCCGTTTCAAAATTATTGTCTATCTTTTCTTTTTAGGATGTCTCAAAATAATTGTCTACTTTCTTTTTTAAGTAAAAACTATAGTTAGTGAGTGAATATTCTATATTAGTGGTTGAAAATTAAAGTGCTTCATTTTTATTAAACTTTGTGATTTCTCTTTTTCATGATAATAATTTTGAGACGGAGGAAGTAGTTGTTTATTTAGTTTTAGGCAGGCTAAAAGATTGATGGTTGATTTTAGTCGCATAGAGTTGTTGAGTTTGTTTCAAGGGAATGGGGTTGAGATTTTGGCTAAGATAAATCTCATGAAGTCATGCTTATTAAGAAAACTTATGTGACATCTTCGGTTGCGATTTGTCAATGGCTCATACGTGACCATCTCTCTCTAGTTTTTTTTTTTTTTTTTTTTTTTTTTTTAACGGCTTAGTACAATACTAAGTTAGTTATTCGATTCTACAGTACTTACTTAGAAGATAGTCCCTCCCAATCTCGAATTATAATTAGTGATTCGTTTCCAAAGTACATAAGTAGTCCCTGCCAACCTCAAATAATAATTAGTGATCAGTTATCTTCTATGCTACGAAAGTCGACCAAATCGGAACTCCTAACGCGTCACAAAAATAGGAGAAACGCCCGACCATTTATGTGATCTCTGAAGTGACTCATATATATTTGATTGGAAATTACGAAATATTTCCCTTGAAAACAAATGACATTGGAATTGGGCTTGCCTGTGTGAATTTAGTTCAGTCAAAAATCTGGTTGGACCACTTATTATAGGCTATTTAAAAATTTTTCAATACCTGATTGGACAAGCCAGCATGGCCCAATAAGTTAGAATCTCATCTCATCTTCTATATACATGTTTGTTTAACATACATTAAACTTTCAAGCAAAAGTTTTTTAAAACAAAATTATCCTATGTTGTCAAACAAGTAACTTTTAGGTAAAGTATGAAATGATTAAAAAAAAACAAGTAGGGGGGCCCGTTGCGTTGTATCGGGCATTTTTTTTTATGGTTTCGTGATAATTTTATTGGGCAGATTGGATCGAAATGTGGTTCAGTGAATGCTAAGTGTTATCTTTTCACCATATCATACTATATTATAAAGCATGAATGCCTTCTATTATTAGAATACTTAAAATTAAGCCTTACAACTTCTAAAGTTATAAGTACAACAACCAATGCTACTTATAGAAATTCCCCTCATATTTAATTCTAACATACAATTAATACTAACATTAAATACAATAAATAAATCATTATGTACATTAAATACAATTAATTAACTGGTCAATAAATATAATTAATGCACTTATTAAAACACCCCTTACATAAGAAATACAAATTATCAAGCATATTGTACAACCAACTTAAACACAATTCTTACATTAAATGTCACTAATAAAAATAAAAAAACATATTATACAAATATTCAAGCCCAAACGGGCAATGGGCCAAATGGGCTCGAGCCCGAACGGGCACAGGTCAAACGGGCTCGAGCCCGAACGGACACGAGCTAAACAAAATTTTTGATATCTGTAAATTTATTGTCAAAAAGAACATAGTAAACTAAAAATGTTCATATATTGTACAAATCAAGCAAATTACTAAACAAAAAAAATAAAATAAATAATAAATAAAATAATACAAAATAAGCAAAATTTAATCAAATTTTTGCCATAAAAAACTAATCAGTAAAGCTATTGACAAAAAACGTACAAATAGAATAAATTATTAGCTGAAAAAGTTAAATTACATGGTGTCCGCAGCTGCATCGCGCGGGGACCCTGCTAGTATATATATATATATATATATATATATATATATATATATATATATATATATATATATATATATATATATATATATATATATATATTTATCTAAACCTTTTATAATTTTTTTTTTATTATTTTTATTTTTAATTAGCTGTGTAAATTTATTATATTTATTTATTTGTTAATAAGTGATATGGGTATGCATGGTGCTCCACATCCCTGATCAGTGGATCATTGTTCATGGTTATTTTGAGTGGCTCCATGGGACGTATCAAATACAGGTGGGCCAAACATTGCAAAGAAAGCCGAGTATGAAAGAAGGCTAAAAATAGATCACGAAAAACCCAGCAAAAAATAATTGTTTATAGTGGCACTGCGCTCTAGGCGGTGTGCTGTAATATATATAGAAAATGTATAATATAAAAGTAAATGTGAAGCTAAATAATAAAATTCTTGTACTGAGCCGATCCAATTTCTTTGATTATAACGAATTGGGATGGTTTGAATTTTGGACAACCCGGTGTTTAACTCGGTTTTTGGTTGCTTATGAGACTAAACAATACACATCATAAGAATTCTTTGATTTCATGATCGTTAAAAACTTACTGGTTGATACTGCTTTTGTTAGTAAGAATCAATGGTGAAAGGATATATAATCTATTAGTTATTTAAATACTCCATAATTACAATTTTTTCACTCTCACTTTCACCCATATATAGAGGTAAACAAAAAACCGAAAACTGAACCAATCCAAAAAAACTGAAAACCGGTTTAAGGAAAACCGGTTTCCCGAAAACCGATCTGCCGGTTTAGAAACCGGTTTGCATTTTTTGTTGTCAATTGTTTGAGAACCGGTTATGGGCCAAACCGGTTTAAACCGGACCAGTTCTAGGTTTAACCAGACCTTTACTTTCTTAAAACCGGTTTCAAACCTTTTTTTTTTGCTATTTGACTTAGGGGTGAGCCGAATCCCGAAACCAAACCGGAATCGTACCGATTCCCGATATACGGTACGGTATCGGGACTACGAAATAAGGTGAAAAAAATCAGGACCACTAATTCGGTACGAGACTGGTGCCGTACTCATCCCTAATTTGACTCGAACCAAAACCGGTTTGGTTAAAAAAAAAGAAAATCTAAATGTACAACTCTACCCATACATACACAAAAATAAAATAAATACACACAAATGAATTGCCGTTATTATACTTGCCTTACAAAAAAAGTTATATAGTGCCTGTGACTAGGGGTGGCAATTCGGATCGGTTTCGGGTTGGCGGGTTGGCGGGTCAGAGAACCCCAACCCAAACCTGACTCATTTATATCATCATGTCAGCTACGTCAACCCTAACCTGTTTACATAACCCCGAACCTGACCCATTAAACCCGTATATATACTTGGGTTGTCAGGTTAAATAGGTTACACGGGTTGAATATGTTAAACGGGTTTCTGGTTGTCCCATTTTACCATTTTATATACAAAAGTTAGCACATTGCACGAGTTAAACAAGTTAGCGGTTGACCCGTTTAACTCATTTAACCTGTATAATTAAATATAAATAATTTTTAATTTAAGAAAAAGAAAAAATTTAAACAAGTTGCCGAGTCGACCCGTTTATTTTTATTCTTAACCCGAACCTGATCTGTTTAATAAACGGGTTACATATGTCGACCCAAACCTAAGCCTTTTAGGGCCCATTTGATTTGTAGGTGAGTTTAAGATTAAGATTTTGATTTGGATTTGGTTTAAGATTTGATATTGGGATGAAAGTATAACAAATGTTTGTTTTATAAATTGGTTTAGGGGATGGATTTGTAATTTAATACTGTAATATTTATATATTAAAAATATCATAAACTAAAAATAAGTGGTTGATAATAAGTGAAGGCCCACCATTTTAAAAGACAACAGTAATTCTTAGCTATTGGTGTGGGATTTGTGTAACTACGTATTTCTTGCATGAGACCAAAATAATTAAACAATGCTTTTCAACCAAATCTATATTTATTACTTTGATGCCTATCCCAAACTTCAACACCCCATAACAAACGCATCATTAAATCTATTTAACTCAACCCAAACCTGTTAATTTTTGTGTCATTTTCAGGTTGGGTTTAGTGTCGGGTCAGAAATTGACACCCTGTGACTCTGTGGTCTTGAGTTGACTTGTATAAACGGACGAGTTCAAAATAAAAATAAAAAAAGAAAAAGATTTTAAAACATTAAATAAACGCACCCTTATGCAAGAAATGAAATTAAAAACCCATTTCACCCTTACAAAACCAACAAATCACACAAACAACCCTTCCATAATAAGTACAACCACTACTCGGTACTAAAATCTCAAACAACCAAAACCCTCATTTGATTATGCAGCACCAGGGTAGAGGGTTTCTCTAGGGTTTAACAATTCACACACACTAAAACACACACTAGTCAAGAAATGGGTACTAGTTCAAGAGCAGTTAAACTCATGTCACTACTTGCTCGTCGTTCCATCTCTCATAACCCAGTAACTATTTTTTTTTACCCTCTTTAAAGATTAAATCCGTCTATGTGGTGAAAATTACTGTTGTTTACTGTTGGAATTTGTTTATTTACAGGTGTATGGTTCAGTGATTAAAGTTGGGTGTAGAAAGTTTGGATCTTTTAGTCAAAGTAGGATCTTGAATGGTGCAAGTTTTAGGACTAATGGTAATTTTTTTTTTTTTTTTTTTTTTTGGTGATGTTGGTATTTGATAAAGTTTGGATCTTGATTGTTGTTTTGATGTGAAGTAGGTGTTGGGTTGAGGAATTGGTCGATTCTTGGATCGGTTAATGTGAATTGTGGGTCGGCGAGGTCTATTCATGGCTCTGGTAATTTTTAATTCTTTAGTTTGCTATGGAATCGTGTTGGGGTTTATAAAGTTTTAGTCTTTATATGGTTAGAGGTGAAAAAGGGTTATTGGTATGATTAGAGGGTGTTTGGGGTTGCATTTGCAAACAGATTTTGCGTTTTCATAAGTGCGTTCTGTTTCTAGGAAAACATAAATAATCACTATTTGCTTATGGTTTCCTGAACGTTATATTCTGATTGGTTGCAATTTGTAAATTTAAATAATAAGCTAATCAATCCCAAAATGCATTCCCAAACACCTTCTTAAAGAGTAAAATAAATCTTCGTCTACAAGTTAAATACTAGTATTATACGTGAAATGATAAGATGGTAATTGGCAGCGAGGAATCGTCCAGTTATAAAGTTATTTATTTATTTATTTATTTTTTCTGATGTACTTTACTATACTTCTGCTGTAAATTTCGAAATCAAAGATTTGGTGTATTTAGCATTGACACTTTTTTCGTATTTTCATCAGCATTTAAGGCTTCCAAAGATTATTACGATACTCTTGGAGTGAGTAGGAGTGCATCTTCTTCAGAAATTAAGAAAGCGTATTATGCGGTTTGTATCTTTCCCGAGACTTGTATATATATATTTTTTTGGTTTATCTGTTTTACATGGATGGAATGTAATGTAACTATTAAGACTGATTGCTCTTTGATATTGGCATTTCTAGTTAGCAAAGAAGTGTCATCCGGATGCAAACAAAGATGACCCAGACGCAGAAAAAAGATTTCAAGAAGTTTCAAAGGCATACGAGGTCTTATCTTTTTCTTCATTACAAACTTTAGTGTCAGCTCTATATTTAAAGTGGTGTTGGTTTTGTTTATGTAATCTCTAAGCTTTTGTCTCTATTTTTTTTTTTTTCGTAATCTGCTTGATCTGTAAATACCTGTCAGAAGTTTTAAAAGTTAATCTTTACGATAACTGTAATAATGGTTTTTGTGATAGAGTAATATTTAAATTTAATTATCCGATATTTTAACAGATCAAATAAGTACTCCCGTCTGTCACTTTGCAGGTTCTAAAAGACGAAAATAATCGAGCAAATTATGATCAGGTTTACATCTGCACCTTCTCATGTAAGATACCTGTTTTATTTTGCTTTACATTTTCTTATGATGGTTGTATGGTTGTATAGCTTGGCCATGAAAATTATGAAGCAAGTGTCGGGGGTGGTGGAGGTGGTCCAGATGCTGGTCCCTGGGGTAATAGTCCTTTCGGCGACGACGTAAGTTTTTCATGCTAACAAGCAATTGAACTTCATCTATTCTCTACATTCTTGCTATTTGATGTTATAATTTTTCAACATTTATACTTGTTTTGGTGGATCAGATATTTGGTTTCAACCCATTTGCTCGGAACTTCAGTGGCGAGGATGTTAAGGTTTTGATCTATTTCATCTTTTGTTGCGTCTCTGTATGCGTTTTACTTGTCATATGAAACCTTGTTTTTAAACTTTGCACAGGTCGCTCTTGAGCTTTCTTTTATGGAAGCTGTGCAAGGATGCACCAAAAACGTGGTTTTCATTACCGAGTTAGCTTGTGATAGTTGTGGTATGAAAAAATCTATATATTTGTCACATTTGTTCTCTGTTTTTGTCTGTGTTTCCATTTCATGTGTTCTGTTATATTGCAGGTGGATCTGGTGTTCCTCCTGGAACAAGGCCCGAAACCTGCAAGCGTTGTAAAGGGGCTGGCATGGTTCGTATTTGTACACATTAATATCTAATTATAGTGATCTGGAAACACTTGTTTATGGCTAACGCTTGTTTCTGCACCATCCAGACAGTCGCTCAAAGTGGCCCTATGAGAATGCATATCACTTGCCCGCAGTGTGGTGGAAGTGGAAAATTTGTTAAGGTATGTGGTCATTCTATACTAGAAAATCAAAATATCGTTTTTGGGCCTGTGTACTGATTTTCATCTAGTTGTATTCTAAATTATAAGTTTCGTCTTCTATGTTTCTAACGAAATTTGACTTATGAGGATGGTTGTTTACAGAACGTATGCAAGTCATGCAATGGCCAGAGAGTAGTGAAAGGGCCCAAAACTGTCAAAGTCAACATCAAGCCAGGTATGTCATACTGATCTTCTAAACTTTTGTCATATTGTACATTTTGAGTAATTTGGTTTGAAACCTTCATGATCAGTTGATCACCAATGTGTCATTATATGGTTTCTTGATTCATCGACTCTCTGGAAAGTGCAGGAGTGGATACAAATGAAGAAATAAAGATGTCAAGATGTGGCGGGACAGACCCTGATGGTCACCAGCCTGGTGATCTTTATGTTGTTTTCAAGGTACAGCTTAAAATATTGGTTTAAATAGTGCTTATGTGCTTATATTAGGTCAGGTGGATATATAAAATCATCCAGTAATCATCTTTGCTGTGATAATCTTTCAAGGTGCGAGAAGACCCTATTTTTCGACGACAAGGGCCCCACATTCATGTAAATGCCAATGTGAATTTCACTCAGGTAATTACTTGTATATGATGAAGAAAAAGAGCCATGTGCACTACATCATCATTTATGTAATGTTTACGTGAGTTTATTCTCCTGCAGGCCATTTTAGGAGGAACTGTTCGGGTCCCAACATTAACAGGCGATGTTGTCGTTAAGGTTTATCTTCAAAACTCTCATTATATGTTTTGTTCGGAAAAGTGGACACCACAGGTTATTGACATATTCTTGTTTCGATTTTCTTGAGTATCATTATTTGTTTCTCATATGCAGGTTAAACCTGGAACTCAACCTGGTCAAAAAGTATCCCTAAAGGGAAAAGGTGAGTGTACATGATGAGTACTATACCTGTTCACTGCTCTAGAACTGGTTTTGTAATGGTTAGTGTGCTCGAACTAATTTTTACTGTTTTTATTCCAGGAATTAAAACTAGAACATCTTATTCATATGGAGATCAATATGTACACTTCAATGTCAGCATTCCAACGTAAGTTTTCTTGCTTCCACTATGCATTCGGTTGAGTTTTATTGCATTATGTTCTAGTTTGCAATGTTTTAAGTTATCTGACCATGAATATGTTTGCACATTGTTAGGCCAGAGACAGTTTACTAGAATGAAATTTTATATGCGCAAGATACCTCTTAGTGACATAGATCTTGAGGTCAATGTGTTGTTTAAAAGGGGTTTTCATCGTTTTATTGGAGAAAAAAAAAATGCTTGAACTAATTTATTGAATCCCAATTCTACCTTTGTAAACGAGTTTGAAGTTGTTATAATAACTGATTGCTTTGAAGCACATATTTAGATTCTTGGTGAACACTCATTATGTGAGGTCAATAGCTGGACGAGCCCTCATGATTTAGGGTTGAGAAGATTCATGATATAGGTTTTAAGTCATTCTAGCTTCACAAGCAACTAAGCAAGTAACTTGATCTTAAGCTCAACCCTTTGTGTTTGATTGAGTTTTGTCTTTGCACCAGCTAATATTCTATGCTATGTATGCTTAGAATGAGAATTAGTACAGTATATCTCTAGAAAAATCATTATATAGAAATACATTTGTCGTGTTACTATACTAGTATACTAAGAAAGTACAAATACCCAACTCGATAACAAATTTACAGAAAAAATAATATAAGTTGAAAAAAATGGCTTACAAAATGACTGGAAGAGAAAAACAAGTCTCTGTGCACACTTCTTTTGAGGTTGTCCGTTTTCTAATGCAACCTGTTTCAATGGCCTAGTGCTCGTTAAAGTTCTAACCATGTGGTAAATTGGGAGTTGAAAAATGGGCGGATTGGGTAATTATCATGGTCAAGACGTTATAATACCACTGATAAAACGTAAGCATGTGGTAATCTGTGAGTGTAAAAATGGGCAGAAGGTTACCTCGTTTTGTAAAACATAACCCAAGTTGACTCATTCTTAAATAGATGGTCCAGTTAGCTACCTGTATTTGTGGGTGGTATTATTATTTTTATTTCTGTTGAAAGTGTGAAAAGCACATGCAGCAAGTATATGTTCTGTATCAGTATGCGCGTACATGATTTATATAGGAGATTGATTAAGGTTGGTTTATCTTTTATTATGTATGATATTCAGGAGCTTAACACCGAAACAGCGCGAGTTGATGGAAGAGTTTGCCAAATCAGATAAAAGTGAAGAGGAGGAGAAGCCTGTGGAGGCTGCTGCTGCTGCTGGAGGGTCTCGTTAGCCTTGCTTGACGGGCTAGAGAAGATATTGGGAAATTATATTGTTCCCCTCTTGCATAGAAAGGTGACAACCTCTTCCTGGAAGCTCGGGAGTTTTGATGGGATGTTCTTCTTAATTAGCCTTTTGCATTTTTGGGTATATTACGAAAAGAGATTTAGTTGACTAATTATCATGGTCAAGACTCGGTGCACTGCTATCGTGGTTTTGAAACCATTATTAATAGATATTATATTGAAATAACCAGCCAAGCATCCATTTTTGTAAACTATACGGTACATTGTGGCATTTCCTCGTCCCGATTGATACTCTATATATTATACATCAGATGCCTTTGCCAAGGTATGAGCTAAGAGCACTATTCTGTTCATTGGTCTTAGTTACTTTTACGCTTTTGTGTCGAGTTTTGTCAAATCATTATAAACGAACTAGAGAAACTTGCTTTGTGATTTAAAGTGGTACATGTTTCTGGTTTAAAATTTGAGTTTGGAAAATATCTTAAAAAGAAGTTTTAACAAGTATTCTTGAAGTAAATTAGTATAATGCTGGATGGGCATTCTTCCCGTGGTCAACATAGAGTTGCAAATCACCCCTAATTTGACTTTGAAGAGTTTTTATTCTTTATATATATAGGGCTGAGCATCGGGCCGGAACCGACCCGAACCGAAAAAACCGAGAACCAAAATTCATGAAAAACCGGAACCAAAACCGAACCGACGGGCCGTCGGTTCGGTTCGGTTTTCGTCGGTTCGGTTCGGGTTTGTCGGTCCATGTGTATTTTGGCATGTTTTTGTCGGTTTTGGGCCGAACCGAACCGACCCGAAACCGAAATTATGTAAAACCTGAAACTGAAACCGAACCGATGGGCCGTCGGTCCGGTTTGATTTTTGTCGATTCAGTCGGTTTCGTCGGTCCGGTTCGGTTTTGAACCTTCGGTGCTCAGCCCTATATCATACACGTTATTTTATTTCACATGGTATCATTCCACGAGTACATGTGCAAGTGAGCACTATTATAAATTTATCACACGTGACACTAAAATCTCTCATGCTAATAAGAAGACAATTTCATTATGGAACTCAAAGGTGGTTTAGTGCAATGATTATTATTTTAAAATCTGTCACACCAATTTTTGACAGATGCAAACAATTTAGAAATGATCACATCAATTTTTTGAAAAATGAGGGCTTTACTTGTGTGACGATGAGTTTATATCTCATATATTAATTGACTAGAAAGTCAGAAACCATGGTTTACAAAAAAAAAAAAAAAAAAAAAAAAAAAAAACCAATTTTCCTTCTAGATCTAATGAACCAATCACAATCTTTCATCTTTTTTATCAAAACAAAAAACCCAATTTCCTCTTTTCAAAAATAAAATATCTTATAAACAGTTAATTGTTACGCTAAAAAATTATACAATCAATTTTTGATAGATGCAAACAATTTTGAAATGGTCACACCAACCTTTTGAAAAATGAGGGCTTTACCTGGTTTAAATTTGTGTGACGGTGGGTTCAAACCTCATATATTAGTTGACTAGAAAGTCGGAAACCATGGTTTAACAAAAAAAAAATAAAATAAAAAATAAAAAATAAATAAAAAAAATTATAAAACCAATTTCCATTCTAGATCTAATGAACCAATCACAGTCTTCCATTTTTTTATCAAAACAAAAAACCCACTTTCTTCTTTTCAAAAATAAAATATCTTACAAACAGTTAATTGTTACGCTAAAAAATTATAAAATCACGACGAAAGTTAAATTATTTTTCTACAAAGGGGCACTTCTATATACTTCTGACGAATTTTTTTTCAACTTTTTTGTGAGTGTATCATTTTGCATACGTGGTCAAATTGAACATTCTATATACTTTCAAACGCTGTTTTTTTTAATCTTTTAATAGACGGATGCATTGATATCTTTGCGACATTTTTTCCCATTTATTTATTGGTATCGAAATTTACACAATACAAACTCAGATGTTATTTGTGATGTGGATGTTCAATTTCAAATATCGTGATTACGGTAATGCTACCCTTGATCCTTAAACCGTAAAAACACGCGTGCCTAAACCCTAACGGGTAAATCTTAACCCTAAAAACCATAAACTCCTACCCTAACCCCAAAACAGTAAAAAAAAAAAAAAAAAAAAAAAAAAAAAAAAAAAAAAAAAAAACCTTAAACCTTAAACCTTAAAAACCTTAAACACTAACATTGAAACCTTAAATTACAAATCACATGTGATTTTTTAGTGCGTAAAATTTCAATATTTACAAAAATGACTTGAATAAAGAATTCGTCGAAAGTATATAAAAAATGTCCTTTCAATAAAAAATGATTTTATACTCGTAATGATGAATTTGAAAACGATGATGAAAATATCTCAATCCACCTGCGTACTTATAATAGGTAGAGTGGGTAGTAAGGCAGGGTTTAATAAGTGTCCAAAGGACGCGTTTGAGCCACCAACGACACGTTGTCGTTATAACATGACCCCATGCACACGTCTTTGAAGGGAAAAAAAATAAAAAGATAGTCTTGTGAATGACCGATTTGTGAAGTCGGTTGTGTGTATGAGTTGGTTCAATTGATCTTAGTGGGTAAATGTGTTGATAATAAAGATATGTTTGGATAGTAAAGTTGATAGTGTTAAATTCTTTTTACATCATGTTGGTAGAGTGCCGTCGGTAGTTAAGTGAAAAGGTAATGTGATGTAAAAAGTAAAAGTAACCCCGAGATACTCTCTCTTTTGGTGATTTTTTTCTCTCCCTAATATCCTAATCGTTTTTCTCAAATCTGCCTATTCTCTTGATTCTTTGTTTCAATCTGATTTGGTTATGATTTAACATTCTTTGTTATTTTTTTCCTGATTGGATTTGAGCTTTGATTCATGTAACAACCCGATATTTTCCACGTCTACGTTTACTCCCAAACTTTAGAAATTCACTATTCATCAAAACACTATTCATCATTTTACTATTCATCATTTTTTATGTTCGTTTGATATTCTGAGAAACATTTAAAAATTTTACTATTCATAGAACACTATTCATTCCGGCTATACCACTCTTAGGATTTTCAAATTTATATATTTAGTATATTTAACATTTTACGTTTAACGATTTCTAAATAAACGTTAACGCCCGACTAATATATATACGATGAATATATCTAAATATTCCCACAATGGTCCCGATATATTTTTATACCTATTATAACATCATAAAAATTTATATTATTAATTTACCCGGTATTTTGAAACCATTTGCTATATTTTCTGGTAAACGACTATAATTACGTCGAATTACGATATTTCAACACGACAATTATTTTAATACCCGATTTTTATCAGGAAAGTAATTTCATAATATTTACAATGTCGTCATATTTTATTTGA
Source organism: Artemisia argyi (assembly GCA_030686995.1). NCBI lineage: Eukaryota > Viridiplantae > Streptophyta > Magnoliopsida > Asterales > Asteraceae > Artemisia > Artemisia argyi. The sequence continues at coordinate 256,096 of JARVZY010002032.1, forward strand.
TACTGTTAAAATTTATTTCTAGCTAACTTAATACCTAAATACACTATAAATCATAAATATCTAAGAAATTTTACCAACTAAATCTTATAATATCTATTTAATAAATCAAGTAAACATTTTTCTTTTGCTTGTCCCCTTTTCACGCCAACAACACAATCCACCTACACCATACATCTTTGAAAAACTTGCTTATCTCATTTATGAGTAGCACTAGTCTAATTGTTTATTTATTAAACCATACTTCTTTTTCTAACTTTTGACCATGACTAAATAAGGCACACCAAATTAAACTATGGTCACTGATCATAAGCTCCCAACATTAATATTTTGGTCTTTCTTTTACCCTTTTCTTGCCGACAATACAAAACCAGTGACACCCTTTTCACTTATTATAATATATCTAGCTAGATATAGGTCCTTATTATAATACCAAAGCTATTCCCATTTATTTCCTTCTTATCGGCAGAACCAACAAACCAACACCCCTTTTTGCATTTTTTTTTTAAAAGTAGATCACTAGTCATTTTTATAACATAAAGATCATACCTTGTCACATGATAAACGAAGCAAGCCATATATTTGTTCCCTTTTCTCCCCATTTACACGACAGCTGGCACACAATGATTTCCCACGCCTTATTTTTTTAGCTAAAGCCTAGAGTATTATTAGTTTAATACTAAAAACCATACATACTTTTTGTATAAATGAAAGACTTGTGTAAACCTTCATTTCATCCCAAAAATCAAACACACTCGTCCATTTTTCTCTCCCTCTCTACCCACGGCAGAAATCACAAGGGACTAGGGTGCAAGATCTTAGTCACTTGGGCCATTTGGTTACACATACTTGGTGTTTTTGAAGATAGGATTAGAAGGGTTTCATACTTTGGGCTTATAATTAGATATTTCCAGTGTTCTTATCACCAAATCACTCTCATATTTCGAGTTGCGGTTAGAGCATCGCGCGTCGTTTTCTGTGCACACTTGTAACACATTACTTATTGCTTGAGGTGAGTATTCACGAACCCCTTTTTCTAACTATTTTAATCGTTTTGGGGTGGATGCATGAATTATTAATTGAACTCTTTGAACATTGTTTTGAACCCTTTGGCTATGATGAACTCTTTTAACTAGTTTGAACTCTTGAACTTGACTTATGACTTGTTTTGAACTTAATGAATCGTATGTGTTATGACCTAAAGTTTCGCCATTTTTGGTGGAGCGTGCAAAGTCTCACCTTATTGGTGGAGCGTTCTTAACCCTAAAGTCTCGCCTTATTGGTGGAGCGTGCTAAGTCTCCCATGTTCGGAGCGTTCTTAATCGTATATAATAGTTGTATGATGTACTCTTCGTACATTCGCATTGTTCGACGCCTATTAGTAGTATGGATAGCGCTATTAGAGGTCGGCCAACCTCTCGTCCACCATGTTACGGGACGCATATTATTTAATTAGGGGCTTTGCATGGCATACATTATTATATATGTGGTGCTTATATTGTGACCTATTATGACCACATGTGCTTGACTTCAAGACATAATACTTTACATGCAAGGGGTTGTGAACACACAGGTTGCGAATTTTGTATGGGCGGGATTTGCAACTGAGTGGATTCACAATGCCTTTGCCTTGTGGACTATTCATAAAGACCGAAAACTTGGACTCTCTGTTAAAGGTTTTTCTTATTACTTAAACCGTGTATACTCACCAACTATTTTTATAGTTGACCCGTTTTCTCTCATGCATTTCAGGTGATCGTCAGTAAGCTTGTCATCAAGGTCTTGCATAATGAAGTTTTCACATGTCATTTCTTTTCATTATGTACTAAAATACCATCTTTTGGGAATCAAACTTATGTCTTATATTTGCCAAAGTCGGCAATAACAACGTTGTAATGTTATACTTTTCCTTAATGTAAATTATGGTATTGTCTTATTTCTCTTTGGTGATGTATATCGATTTCGTTACACCTCGTGTTTCCGCCTTCGGCGAGGGTGTGACAATTCATAAGATTTTGTGGATTTTAGATAATCGTTTTTCTTATTCTCAACTTATCTTATTCATAAGATTTTGTGGATTTTAGATAATCGTTTTTCTTATTCATAAGATTTTGTCCCTATGAAAGTGGTTGAAGAGTTGAACACGAGGTTTGAGAATACTCTGTATGGGTATTTCCTTTGTCAACGTCTGGCATTTCCTGTTGTTGATTACTATGTTCGCAATGCGCGGGGAAAATTTGGTATACAAAAGGTAATGATGAATGCTAAGGGATTCTTTTTCTTTAAGTTTAACTCGAAGAAAGGTGTTGATGAGGTACTTGAAAATGGTCATTGGTTGATTAGAAATGTTCCTATTATTCTTAAACCATGGACTTTGAATACCAATTTACTTAAAGAGGATTTAACTAACATCCCGGTGTGGGTTAAATTCCATGATGTTTCTCTAGCTATGTTTTCTGATGACGGTCTTAGTCTTCTTGCCACATTGATTGGTACGCCCAAAAGGTTAGATGCTTATACTAGCCAAATGTGTAAGGAATCTTGGGGCCGTAGTAGTTTTGCTAGATGTATGATTGAAGTGAAGTCATATGAGGTGCTTCGGGATAGCCTCACTGCTGAGATACCTTTACTTGATGGTTCGGGGTCGACTATTGAGTAGATTCGAGTTGAATACGAGTGGAAACCACCGCGTTGTGATAAGTGTAAGATTTTTGGTCATACTCTTATTGATTGTCCTAAAGTTGTTGTGCCTTCTGTTCAGCCTACTGAGCCTGTTGATGATGGTTTCAAGACTGTCGATAATAAGAAGAAAGGCAAGCAAGGTGGTCTTATTGCTCCGGGTCAAGGAGGGTTCTCTAAACCTGTTATGGGTAAGCAGTTTCAGTATCAACAAAAAAAAACTCCTTCTGAACCTAAGAAAATGGATGGAAATAAGAAAAATGCTTCGGATGTGGCTAGTTCGAGTGGAATGAAGATTTCTACATCTAATGAGTTTGATGCTCTTAATATGGTTTGGTATTCCTACTAATGACACCAACAAGGATGTAGATTCTGGTCGTCCAATGGAAGTTAATGAGGATGCGTCTAATAAGATAGGTACTACACCACAAGAACCTCTTGTGAGTGATCTAAAAGAGAAGGAGTCGGTTGTGGCTCCTAAAAGTGGTGTTTCTTCTACTCCCTCCACCTCTTCTACTAAGAGGGTTAACCCTTTTTCTAAGGTGGGAGAGATCGTGGACTCTGATTCTGATGATGAGGTTCTTAACACATTTGATGAGTCTGCTAATCTATTCGGTGGTGGTCAAGGGTATGAAGAAGACTATGATGACTATGAACCAGGTTTATGATCTTCGAAGGAATTTGAATGCTTTTAATGCCATGTATGGTACTAAGCTTCAAAGTCGTAGGATGTAATCTTTCGTTATGTCTTATGTTACTATTTGAGTAGTGGTTGTTTGCTTGGTTAGAACATTGGTAGTATCTTCTTATGTAAGCTTTTTGCCTATATAACGGGCTGAGATATGAGATTTCACCCATATCCATTATACTTAAACGTTTTTTGGTTAATATATTTACCAGGGTGCAGGATTACTCCCATTTAAAAAAAAAAAAAAAAAAATAGGTAATGTGATGCTGAGTTGACGTCGTTAGCTAAGTGAAAAGATGATCCGATGCTGAGTAGACTCTGAAAGTGACCGCACCCCAACCAAAACTTCGAGAAGTTCACCAAACCCCGTCACCGTTACCGTTAAAAACACTTCACAGTTGACACACTTGCACAAATCCTAAGGTTTATCATTCATTCAAGAAAATAAAAACATTCCTTAAATAAACAAAGTTTCAATCTTTAAAAACATCCCCACAAGAAATGAAGCAGACGATGATGCCCAACAACAACAATAATCCCATGATGCCTCAATCTTTTCCTCCAACAAATATCACCACTGACCAGATCCAAAAGGTTTTTTTTTTTTTTTTTTTTTTTTTTTTTTTTTTTTTATATTTGATTTTGAAGCTGACCCATTTGATAATATGTTGTGAATTTAAGAACCCTGATTTGAATAGTGAAATATTGACCAGTTTTATGTTTTGGAATGATAAGAGTGGTTAGTTAGATTAAGGGTTGTTTTGTATATGATAAAGTTTGTAACTTTTTACATAAAAATGATAAAAATGTGAAATTTATGTTTAAAGGTGTTAGATATGTGATTTATTTGTGTTTTGGAATGATGAGAGTGGTTGATTAGATATTTAGATTAGGCGTTGTTGTGCCTAAGATTAGTTTGGTTCTTTTTTTATAGTTATATATATGAAAAGTAGATGGAATTTATAAAAATGACGGATGCTTATACTTTATAGAATTGTTAGGATTATATTTAAAGTTGCCACTATAATATGTTGCGTAATAGCATTAATGCTTGTTAAAGTAAAGAAAGTAACTCCCAATACCGTCTTCCACGGGTTATGGGTCCCAATACCGTTTTTCACGGTGTATGGGGGAGGTTGAGACATAGACAGCCTTACCCCTACCTAAGGTAGAGAGGCTGCTTCCGGTTCTACCAAAGGTAGAAAAGGACCTCCGGCCTTGCAAGGGGTGAGGATCGAACCCTTGACCTCTGTCTCCAGAGGCAAGGGTGTTAACCACTTATCCAACCTTGCTCCTTTTAGCATTAATGCTTGTTGTTGGTAGCTAATAGCATTGATGATCGGTGGTAGCTTATTGTGAGCGTTACTTTGGAGTTGGATTTCAAGATACAGAGGGTGTTTGGAATTTAGTTGCTTTTTCTGCAGAAGCAGTTTAAAGATTGCGGTTTGGGAAATAATGTGTCGAACTTTTATTATGCTGTAAAACATGCAGTTAGACCCGAAAGTTACTAATTGGTTAGTAAGTGGCAATCATGTCCATTTTAAAAGGGTTTAAGGTTAGATATGAGGGTTAAAAGTAATGTTAATAATTAGTTTTCTCATGGTTATTGCCGTGCTTAGGCCCCTTCTTCCCTTCCCTAATAAAAGAGTCCACCGCCCCGCTTGTTTGTAAGTCAGTACAGCACTAGCACTGATGCTTTTCATAGCCAAGAAAGGAATTCCTTTCAATGAAAGGGAACGAGTAAAAACTGCTTAGTTTTACCTAAAATAAGCAGATAAGCAGAAACAGTTTTGTGCTTTCAAACACTCCAATCTGCTTATCTGCTCAAAAATACAGATAAGCAGGAAAAAAAAAAAAAAAATCTCAACGACCCACTGAATCTTTGACTTGATGTCAGTGTCATGATTAGGGCCTTAGGGGAACTGTTGACATGCTGGTTGGTTTATGTGAAGATTTGTCAATGGTGCTTAGGTAATAGAGTATCAAATGTCGAATATAAAGGAAATACATCATGTTTGTTTTCACAACATTTCAAAGTTGGTGAATAGAATTAATTTTACATTATGGAAGGTTAATAATCTGGAAATGTTGAGAATGCATGCCGTTTAGAAATCATGGAAGTGGTAAAGGTAAATCTAGAATGCCGTTACAGTAGGTCAATGTAAAGGTCCTCCCGAGTTAAAACTAAAATTAGATATGTTTTGTGTGAGACATTATTACCATTTGAGGCATACATCATACCGATAACTTTCACACTAATATAGTAATATGGGTTGATGTCAATCAGTAAGATCATATCAAGCATCTAAAGCTTCCTAATTTGCATGTGTTGAATCACCAATCTTCCTTATGTCCAATGGTCTGTAGATTAGGTATATGTTATGTACTTAGAGCATGTTTGGCACATAATATTATAAGAAGATTATGCTTATTTTTTAAGAAAATAGGCTACTTAAATTCTATTTTTTCTCCCGCTCCATCCATCTCTATCTACAGCTAAATCTTCAGTTCTAGCTAAATCTTCAGTTCTGGTATATATGTTAACATGTTATATAATGATCATTGAATGTCGTTAAAAATTCTTATTTGCAGTTCCTTGATGAGAACAAGCAATTAATATTAGCAATAATGAACAACCAAAACCTTGGAAAGCTTGCTGAATGTGCCCAGTGAGTACCAACCCTTCAATTACACTAATTATTTTTTTGTTTCCAATCTGTCTACTTGTCAATAAATGAAAGTTGTTGTATGTTATAGGTACCAGGCTCTACTCCAAAAGAATTTGATGTATCTAGCAGCCATTGCTGATGCTCAACCACCAACACCAACGCCAGGCCCAGGACCAATAATCTCATCTCAGGTCCTTTCTATAATCCGTAATGTAATTTAATGGGATGTTTGGATGTGTGTATTTGAACTAATTATCTAATTAATACTACCTAAAATTGCAATATTCGGCTGGCAAATGATATTTAAATTATTGAGAAATAGGAAATTTTCAAAGAATCAAAGTTCCTTTGATTATGAATTCACGTTCACGTGTATTTTCTCACAATGCGCAGATGGGATCACTTCCACACCAGGGTATTCCACAGCAAGGAGGATTTTTTATGCAGCAGCATCCTCAGGCAGGTGTAATGGCTCAGCAACCATCTGGTTTTCCACAACAGATGCCAGCAATGCAATTTAGTAGCCCACAAATGATCCAACCTCAGATGGGTGGCGTTAGATCTGGTGGGCCAAGTGGGGTCCCGCCAAGCACAGCCCCTAGTGAAGTCTGGAGAGGAGGAGGTGCCACTGATGCTGGTGGTGCTGGTAAGGATGGTCATGGTAGTGCAGCTGGTGGGTCAGAGGAAGCAGCAAAGTAACAATAACGGTTTTAAATGGTTAGTGCAGCTTAATGTGGATAGTAGGTCTCTTACGGTAGAACTAGACGCTTAATCTGTGGCCCAGCCAAGTTCATGAGCATTGAACTTTTTTTAGTTTGTGTGTGTGTACGTTGTTTCTCTAATAAAGACGAGTCTTTTGTTTGTTTTACAAAATGCATGAGTATCATATCTCAGAATTAGAAACACACAATGCACACATTAAAAATCAGTTGCGTGTTACGAAGACTATTCTGGGCCATTTGGATTATATTCGTCGCCATTTGCTGGCTAGATTGTATCTTCATCATTTCAAGCTGAAACTGCATTGCATTCATTGGCACTTCTTTCGCCTTCTGGGTAACACACTTAACATGCGTACCATAATCAAAACCGGAATCACAATAGTGGGTAGTACATATGGTTCTATGTGATCCCGCCTTTACTAGCACCACAATTACAGTCAGGATAATCCATAAGTAGTAATGATAGTATATGTTCATGATCCTCCTTTTGGACCGTTTCTGTTAAACTAACACACTCAACATGTGCATCGTACCCACAAATTTCAAAATGGTATAATTCATCGTTCACGCATATCTTGTACCACACACGTCACACGCACATGGACCACCATATGGTGTCTTTGGGCGATAATATTCCCTTTGGACCGTTTCTGTTAGACTAACACGCTCAACATGTGCATCGTACCCACAAATTTCACAATGGTATAATTCATCGTTCACGCATATCCAGTACCACACACGTCACATGCACATGGACCACCATATGGTGTCTTTGGGTGATAATGCAACGTGTGGTCTAGGTGTTGTTTGAGTTCGTTTCAGTCTTAATGTCATTATATAAGCACAGTGAATATTGTGTCAATCAAAGTCACAAGTGGAACAACAAATGCAAAATCCAGGTCCGGTTTTCTTACATGAGTTGCAAATGGAGGCACCCGATAGGTATGTTGGAGATGGGTAGAGTGGATGATCGGGATGTGACGGCTGGATCAATGACCGTGTTGCATTGAAGCATTGGTCGACAAGGGTGATGCGAGTAGACAGAGGTGTCGGTACTAGGAAAGTTGCAGCCAATACAAGTGAGTTGTGCAAAATACAAATTAGTCGGACCTCCTGCTCTTGTGTTAAGTTTCTTAATCCAAAGCCAAATCAAAATACAAATTTTTACTATGAAAATAATAACAACTTGACAGCAAGACAACCTTGTTAATATGTGAGTTGGTCACCACTCTTTCGTAGACCTTTGTCCATCTAAAATGTTGCAATAAATTCACAATATTATCATATAAAGAAGATACAATCAGTCCAAAGATATAACAATGTATGTTACAATACTTGATTATTACACCCAAAAGTATATAGAGATGGAAAGAAAAAGATCAAGACAATCAGTCAATCACTTAGCAGGATATATCCCGCACAAGGCTAACATCGTCATTTGGTTCACGAGCATCTGATCATGTAGGTTTCTCATCCTTTCGTCCATTGGGGATTCCTCCGATACCTCATCATTGACACACTTAACGTGCATCCCATAGTCACAACCCGACGTACAAATATACATACAATTTGTCTTTGATATCCCCCCTTTACAAATATCACATTGAAACGACCAATATGGATTAACATGAAGTAATGTAAGGATGTGTTCATGATCTTCCCTTTGGACTGTTTCTAGCAAATTGATGCAATCTACGTGTGCATCGTAGTTGCACACATCACAATGGTACAATGGACTGTCGGCGTCGCAGCCAGTGCCACACACGTTACATGAGCATGAACGACTTGCATAAGGTACCTTTGTAAGATAATCCAACTTATGGTTCGGGTGTGATCTAAGTTGGATTTGATTTGGTGTGGGGACCGCATCGGGTTTAGGCTTAAGGTCATTATAAGCACAATGGATGTGGAGATCAAACTCGCATAAAGAACAACAAAAACTAAAGCCCGAACCTGTATTCCTACATGAGTTGCAAAGGAAAAAACCATATGTGTATGTCGGGGACGCGAATAAGGTTAGAGGGTGTTCAGGGTGTGACGGATGGATCAAAGCTCGTGTTGCACCCAATGTTCTGAAAGGCTCAAGGCGCACTAAGGCGCAAAGGGGTCAAAGAGCCTCGAGTCGAGGCGCAGACCAAGGCGTGGGATTCATAAATATGAGGCGCACTATACATTTAGGTTTTTTTATAACATATGTGACAACTTATACAGTTTAAACAACACAAAAATATCAATATTCAATGCATAATGTCACTTAATAGTTATTATATCTAACAAAGATTGCATTTAAACCCAAAATATTAAGCAAGCAACATATCAGAATCCATGAACTACCCTAAATTCTTGAATATACATTACAATATATGAGTTTATGACTTATAAAATTTAACAAATTACCATGTATCAAACTATCAACTATCAACAACAAAAAATCTATAGTTGTTTGGTAACACTTAACAATAAAGAAACAACATTTGTATGTGTTAATTAGCTACTATTCTTAGACATTTGATTGCTTGTTTTGGTTATTTTCTAAAATATTAGGGTTATTAGTACTTTATAACTTAAAGGGCCCGCTGTATATAACATGTAAGCCCAAAATGTATCTTACTATTAAGAAAAAAAGGCCAAAACCCCAGTTACATCTTCTAGGCGCACAAATCCCCAAGGCGCTGCAATTTTTATGGGATTCATGCATGTCGCGAGCCTCGATCTAAAAAAATCCCAAAGGCTAGAGTCTCGTGGGATTTAGAGAGTAGGCGCGTCTTAGGCGCGATTTTTAAAACATTGGTTGCACCAAAGCATTGGTCGTGAAGGAAGAATTTGCAAGGGCGACACGAGTAGACCGGGTTCCCGGTGCAAGGAAATTTGCAGCCTGTACAAATGAGTGCCGCATCTTCCAAGCTTTTGTAAAAAGATAGCTTGTGTGAGTGGCTAAAATGCTCGAAATAACTCATAGAGTATTTGTTATGTTGATATGTTGTAATCACAAGATATCTATAAATAACACTAAATGTCAACTAAAATATGAGGCAAACAAGCATCTTTTGAAAAGTCGTTTACGACTTTGTCTTAAGGTGATTATATAACTAACAATTCATTATTATAGTTAGTACAATATTAAGCGAACACAAAATTTAACGAGCACTTGAGGCAATATCATGAAACATCGTGTTCGGTTTATTATCTTAGGGCCAAAGGCTTTGAGTTTTAAGTGAACTACAGGAAATTTTTTTTTTAACAAAAATAAAACAACCAATTTCATCTGATAACATTATTTATTTATTTATTTATTTATTTATATCTACTTTCACCGTTCTTTCTTTGAAAATAATGTATCTCAAAAACCGTTAATTGTTAAGCAACACAAATTACAGGATTACGACAAGTATTTAATTATCGTTCAATAGATTGACATTTTCATACTTTCGACAAACATTTATATCATACAAGAGTTTGTATGATATATCACATGTGATATAACAATAATCTGTAACTTTGAACACTCAATATGCTTTTGTAAAATGGCCATAAGGATTTGTGTAAAACTCCAAATGACTCATTGTTTTCTGTATTTAAAAATCGAATCATTAGCTTTCCAATCCTATATCAAATCAATATAGTTTATTCATAAAAGCTAGAGATGTTTTTTCTCTTCTTCGATATTCAAACTCGCTTGATATATCACATGTGATATAACACTAATTTGTAGATTCGAAAACTGAACATGTTGTAATAAAATAGACACAAGTATTATTTTTTAGTACACAAATGGCGAATCTTTTAAAGTTGTATACAAACACTTATGCCTATCTTACGAGAATATGTTGGCTTATCAAACTTACATATTAATGTTATATCACAAATGATATATCAAACGAGTTTGAATATCAATTTTTCTCTTCTTCTATTTTCTCTAACTTCTTTGAATTACCTGTATCGATTTAAAGTTTCAAATATTATGTGTGATATATGATTGGAAATCAAGGGTGTATATTTTTCAATGCAAAAAATAGTGAACCTTTTGGAGTTATATACAAATACTTATGCGCATTTTACGACAATCATAGTGATTGTTCGAACTTATACATTAGTGTTATATTACATGTGATACATCAAACGGGTATGACTATCAATAAAAAAATTCTTCTATTTTCTCTAACTTCTATGAATAAACTATATTGATTTGGAGATTTAAAATTATGTGTGATAAATGGTTAGAAAGCTATGAATTATTTAGAGTTTTATACAAATATACCCGTTTTACAAAAGCATATTGAGTTTTCGAACTTATATATCAGTATTATATTACATGATATATCAAGAAAAATACTGTACTGAGAAAAAAAAAGTTTTTCGAAAATGTATCAAAGTGCCGCTTTATAAAAAAATAATTACGATGATGTAATTTATGTAAATTAACAGTTTACGATTCTTGAATATAATTTTTTTTTTTAAAGATGGGTCAAAGGGGGTTTTGATTAATAACATTAATTAATCCCTTCCTTTATTTTACTTTACAAAATAAGTAACTCAAATTTGTCCCGCAACAAAAAAATAATAGTCTCTAATTAAACTTTGAGGTGTGCTACACCCACTCACAATTTACACAAAAAAATCCACTCGCTGACGTGTCAGCGTGTTGATTGGTTGGTTTTTTGTGGCCCACAAAAAATCAACCAATCAACTCGCTGACACGTCAGCGAGTGGATTTTTTTGTGTAAATTGTGAGTGGATGTAGAATTATTCTTAAACTTTTCACACATGGTATTGTCTTAAGTTTAATGGGTTATCATTTTATACTCTCTTGATCACTTAAACCTAATTTTGGACTCATTATATAACAATGCATAATCTTTACATATCTAATATTAAATTAAAAAAAAATGCATAACTTATTGCGCTAAGGCAGAGATATTTAGGGCCCGTTTGGTTGAGGTGTATGGGTAAGAATTTATAACTTTGAAGTCATTAATGTTGTTTAGTTGGTTATGGGGCCCACCACAATGGATTGAGGATACTAAAATGTGAAGGTTTCTTTATATCTTGTGTGTGTGGTTTCATCATACCCTCCATTACCATTTCACCATATACCAACACTCATACCCATTGTGATTCATAGCACCAAACCAAACGCACCAAGTACTATTTACAAATTAATTACCTAATTCATACACTACAACAAATTGTCATTTCAATACATTTTTTTCCCGCATTTTATGAACCGTGAACTTTTTTTTTTAAAGATATTCATATTTAAGAGTGTGAAAATGGTTTCAAAATACTCACACTTAAAAAGTGTAAAGAATTTCATATTTAAGAGTATGAAGAATTATTTCAAAATCAAAATCATCACAATTAAAAGTGTAAAGAATTATTTCAAAGTCAAAATCATCACACTTAAAAGTGTGAAGAATTATTTTAAAAGTTTAAAAATATTTGCTACACCCAATTAGTTCACATGTATACTAGTTTGAATTTTTTAATTCTTCACATTTTAAAGTATGGCAACATGCTTTAATAAGCGTAACCGCGTGAATATGTTACTACTTTGTAATAGTGATATATTGTTTTGACGGAATTGGTTTATTGTTTGTTGTTTGTTCCTGCCGATGCATAATTTACAAATCAAGAAAAGGCATTGTTAGTGCAAAATGTGTAATAGGTGAATATTGCGCTTGGGTTTGTATTGGGACGTCTTTGGTGGACTGTCCGTATGAAAATTCTGCATTAATCTAAGTGATAAATAGATTCTCTGCACAAATAAAAGTAACCCGTTAGTCTTACCGTGGGGACGGATCCCACGATTAAGCTCTGGCGTAAGAGTAAGTATTCATGTTGTCAGAGAAATATGTGTATATTGGGATGTGTGAGAAAGTCATACCTCATAAATGTGTTTTAAGGTTGCCTTTTATAGGTGAACGAAATACTAGGGTTTCCTAGTATTTCGCATATTATTGTAGTAGCCAGAGTCTGACCCTTGTCGGGCAAGGATCCGTAGCTTAATCCTGAATGTGGACGTAGATCGTCTTCCGTGACCGTGAACTGATCCGCAAGCTTACTTCGGAAGTGTTGCTTGGACGATCCGTGTGCGTCCTTAAAAGTCCGGACCGCGCCTTGCTCGTTGTTTAGGCTTTGGCGATGTCCTGTGTTTCTATTTGTTGGGTCGGGGCCCAACTGCGTATAATACAGTCCAAGCCAAATAAGCCTGCTATCCGTATTATACGTAGCGGGGCATTAATACGTCAAAGACTTACATCATCTTTTTATAGAAGCGTACATCTTTTGCAGATAAACTCTTAACATTATTCCATAAAATAAATAAAGACAAAAGTCCAAAATACATCCATGTGGTTTGGCCTTTGCTCGCTTTACATCCTTTTTCTTTTTTTTTTTTGCTCAAAAATCATCCATGTGGTATTAAAGTTTGCACAAAACGATCCCTCCGTTAGTAATATCAGTTAATGAGGACTAACGATGCAAATTATTTTTCGTTATCTCCTAACAAGTGTTAAAATATTTGCATCATTAGTCCTCATTGACTATAGAGTTAAAATATTTGCATCGTTAGTCCTCATTAAGTTAAAATATTTGCATCAGTAGTCCTCATTGAGTTAAAATATTTGCATCGTTACCATCGCCACCACCCACCACCGCCACCACCACCCACCAACACCCGCCACCCACCTCCACCCACCACCTCCACCCACACCACCACCCACCGCCGCCACCCACCACCACCCACCAACGCCACCACCACCGCCACCACCACCCACTGCCACCCACCACCACCCACCACCTCCACCCACCACCACCCACCGTCGCCACCAACACCGCCGCCGCCATCACCCATCGCCACAACCACCCACCACCCATCGCCACCACCACCCACCTCCAACCATCACCACCACCACCGCCGCCGCCCACCACCTCTACCCACCACCACTACCAACACCCACGACCACCCGCCGCCGCCACCACCACCACCATACACTGAACGAATATTATAAGTGGTGCTGGTGGTGGTGTCGGCGGCGGTGGTGGCGATGGGTGGTGGCGGCAGCGGCGGTGGTTGGTGGTGATGGGTGGAGGTGGTTGGTGGTGGTGGTGGAGGTGCAATTTCAGGTTAAAATCTCGCGTGTCTTGATGTAAAACAGTATTCCAAACAACTTTTGTGTTTCACACTTTTGATGATTCGGACCAGAAACGGGTCAAAATCGTATTTTAACTCATAAAAACGTGAGAAAAACCGAAGAAATGGATAAAAACATGAGAAAAATGGATGAAAACGTATAAAGACGGACGAAAACTGATAAAAACATGTGAAAAACGGACGAAAACGGATAAAAACGGACGAAAACGTAAGACGACTAACGATGCAAATATTTTAACTCAATGAGGACTAACGATGCAAATATTTTAACTCAATAAGGACTAACGATGCAAATATTTTAACTCTATAGTCAATGAGGACTAACGATGCAAATATTTTAACTCAATGAGGGCTAACGATGCAAATATTTTAACTCTTGTTAGGAGATAACGGAAAATAATTTGCATTGTTAGTCCTCATTAACTGATATTACTAACGGAGGGATGATTTTGTGCCAACTTTAATACCACAGGGATGATTTTTGAGCCAAAAAAAGAAAAATGATGTAAAGTGAACAAAGGCCAAATCACATGGATGTATTTTGGACTTTTCTCATAAATAAAACAGCACACTTTGGTGAGTTTGGTCCAACTTGACTAGAGCCAAAATACAATAATAATACATAAATAACAAACACATAAGGAACAGTGAAACAAAAAATGAAAACAAGCTAAAGAAACAAAAACACACACAAATTCCATGTCGAGTATGAGACCACTTCCAGAATATAACCATTAGTATCGATAGTGACGATTTGGATAGTACCCCAAAGTACCTAAAAACCTTGTATCCATAGCCATTTGGTGTATTTTCATCTGATTCTGTAATTTAAACATTTCTACCTGAAATGTCCTAGCATCCATTGGTGCTTTCTCCGAAACCTTTGCGGTTACACACTTAACATGTGTACCATAATTACATGGCTTACATTCATACATACAGTTGCTTTGTACTATTGTACATCTACAAACATCGCATTCATACTCCGTGTATGGATTTACATGAAGTAATGCAAGTTCATGTTCATGATCTTCACGTTTGACTGTTTCGGGCAAGTTAACACACTCTACATGTGCATCGTATAACTTACATTGGCAATGATACATTTCAGTGTTCGCGTTACATTCAGTACCACACACGTCACATAAACAACCATCTGCACCATAAGGTGACTTGGAGAGATAATGCAATTCGTGATCCGGGTGTGATTTCATTTTGATCGTGTTTCGTAAAGGAATGGTGCGCGGTTTAGGCTTAAGTTCATTATAAGCACAATGGACATGAAGATCAAAGTCACATGTGGCGCAAGAAAAACAAAAACCCGTGCCATCTTTGTGGCACAAGTCACATTGGAAGGAACCTGCGGCGTGGGTTGCAATAGGGAATAATGAGATAGGGTGATTGGGGTGTAACAGATGGGCTAATGATCGCGATGCATTGAAGCATTGTTCGTGAAGGAAGTATTTGCATGCGCGACACGAGTAAACCGGGGTACAATTGAGTTGTGCACCTTCTAAGCTTTTGTGGAACTTAAGATTGTGTGGGTGGCTAAAGTGTTTAAAGCCTTCCATCTTGGTTAAGTTGATATGTTCAATTTGCAATAAAGCACGCTATAAATAAGACTAAAAATCATCAAAAATCTAAATCAAGAAAGATACGGTCTGATACGTGGGAATCGCACCAGGCTTTACCTCTCAAGGGATCTCGAGAAGCTTACAACCCCCACCAGGCAGTGTACCTGATCGTTGTAGTATAGTATAGTGACAAGTACCGGGGGATTGATCGTTCAGCTAGGAATAGTGTCGTTAGGATTGAAATTAATCTAACTAGGTCTAAAGGTGAAGGATGATTCTTTTTATGTTTTTATATTTTATGGAAAGCAAGTAAAAATCTCGGGTATTGGGAGAGTGGGCGGAATTAGTTGCTAATCAACTAACCCAAAAGCTACTAATTAAACTAATAAACAAGAAAATAAACTAAGGTTCTACAAGATAAGTGAAGCATGTCTACCTATGATATGTTACTCGTTGCTAGCTATCCAATCCTACCTATTGAATTGTAACCTTGTTTTAATTGACGGATTGTATTCATTAATACCATTCATGGGGTGGCGTACTTACTTCCCCAATCCTATAAGCTCCTACTTCACTCCTATGTCGAGCCGGCTAAGAAGCTCCTAACATGGGATCACTAGAATTCACTCATGCATTAAACACAACCATAAAAACCTAGTACACATCGGTTCATGTTTCTTAAGACGTTCAAGCATGTTACCCTATGGAAGTCTGCCAGTTTTCTTAAGCCTAACATCGAATTCATTCAATCAAAACAAGAATCAATAGGAAACAAGAATTATAAACTAAACCAACTAGATCTATTGAAGTTGTCACGCCTTAATTGATGGAGATAGACACACACATCAACAAGCCCCTCATTGATGGAGATAGACACAACATCAACAAGAAATCAATGAGATCTAATCAATTATATACAAGTTTCACATAATCATAAGTAGACACAAGGTGAATTAGCAAATCATCATCAAAGAAGAGCAAACAACAATGATAATGGAAAACATAATTAAGATAGAATCATCAAACCAATACATGATATTTATAGAGTGATTGAAACCCTCTAAGTTGCTGGAAAAACACCCACCTAAACCCAGGAATCGACCTTAGGGTTTAGGGCTTACAAAAAGTGAAGTTATGATGTTATATTTATAGGCATGTTTTCTGTCGGCCCATCTTGACGGCGTCAGCTTGTTTCCCTTGACGCCGTCAAGACCATTTTTTCACCAAATTTTAGATCTCTTCGTCCTCTTTGCGTGGGCTTTTGAATCACCTAAATCCGAGTTCGTATGCAAAAGTTATGACCAAAACAATATCAGCTACTTCGCGCGCAAGTTTTGACAAGTTAACACGTGACAGCCTTGGGTGACGCCTTCACGTTTCTTCTGGGCCGTCACCACTTTTACTATTGACACCGTCATAAAAAGCCTCTTGACGTCGTCAGGTACTGTTCCCAGCAAGGAAAATTAAGTATTTGCCGTTTTCTTCACTTTTATGCTCCAAAAACGTCCAAAATGCCTTCTTTTCCAGAATTCACTCACAAAGTACCTAAAATCACAAAAGGAATGATTTAGGGTAATATTTGATCAAATAAATTCAATTTCGGGCTTAAATGACCCCCTAAAAACGGATCATTTTTCGCCTCATCATATACTCTTACACTTGAGATTTGCTTGTCCTCAAGCAAATGCGCTTTTATTCTAATCAAAATAAAAGTTAGGGTCATTTAACACTAATATAAAAGTAATTACATCAAATAATCGTTCCACTAAAGACCAAAGAAAAGCACAGAGGTCATATACTAGCACCTCACAAATAGTGTTTAGATACTCACATCTCTCGGGTGTAATAAAGTAATATCACAATATGGAAACGAAAAATATCTCTCACTACCTGTCATAGCAAAATAGATTACCATAGGCTTGGAAAAGGATCAAACCTCCACCACATGGCGTAAGCACCTAGGATAAATTATCAAAGAGGTCTTTTAAAGGGTTGTAACGTTAAGTGTAGGGATATGAAATACACGGTTTTGTTGGATATAGGCAGTTTTTTACTGGTGGCAAGTTAACAATATTGGTTAATTACATGTACAATATGGCGTTGCTAAGCCAAGACTAGACTCGACTTAAGCTAACAAATGCAAAATAACAAAAACATAAAATAAACATAGAATGAAACGGGATGGTAGTCCGTATGTTTTTTTTTTCTTTTTCTTTTGCTAATTTTTTTTCTTTTTCTTATTTTTTCGATTATTTTTTTATTTTTTATTTTTTATTTTATTATTATTTTTTTTTTGCATACACTGTTACCCTACCATCCGAAATAATACATCATAGGGAATGAACATTCCCCTTACACTTGAATCTTTACATACTTTACAATAAACTAATCTATTGACTCGAATTAAGAAAATCAAAACACTTGGAGCACTTTTAAGATTAACGCACATATGGGGGTAATATATGATGTTCTTCCCCATTACTCCATAAAATAAGTACTTTACCCATGAGTCCCAATCGTTCCAAAATAATATGTACAAGGATATGACTCGACTTAGCAACCATGTAATCAATTAGATAGTTAACTTAGGGTTTAACAAATAACAATAATACACTAAAAATGAGCGCATACACGGAAGGCTAAGGCGATTTGGTTGTACATTTAAGTGGGGTGTAACAAATTCTTCCTTTAAGTAATATGCTTAAAGTTAGAAATGAAAAGATAGGCTCGGAGGGGTGTACTAGGGGTTTCGTGTACTAAAAATGAGTACAACGCTAAGGGTGTGGGAAAATTAGTTGACTTAACTAGCCAAGTAATATGACTTAAATGGTCAAGTAATTATAATACGGGTTTAACACAAGGGTGATCCTAATGCCTCTTATCATGTAGTAAATCCTACCACACGAATGTAGTCTCACTAGCGGTCTCGGGATGCATCACTAACGCAAGTTCTAGAATCTAAATGCTACCGGTACACTCATAAGCACTAATAGTAAATGCTTTTCCTATCAAATCTAAAGGCGAACCTCACATATTTGGGTGGAAAATTTTTCTAAATATACGGTTATGTGCTAGTCATACAATCTCCTATCCATGAGACGCTTGCTATGGCTAAAGTTTCACTCCTAAATGTTGTAAAAAATTTTAAATTTGGCATTAAAATTGCATTAACAAGTATTTCTCATAGTTTTATTACACATCTACCATCAAACAAACAAACTCAAGCGAAAGTGTATCTGTAAGGTATCATCATTTTACCCTCCTCTTACACTTATGATGAACATTGTCCCCAATGTTCAAGTAAAGAATGTAAAAGTGAAAAAGTAAAAAGAATGAAATCAAATACTCCCCTGATTCGCTCGGTATGGATAATAAGGTGGCCAGGTTAAATCTTCCTCCAAGAAAATGAACAATCAAAGCTTCCCTTCCAGAATATAAATCATCTTCTTGTCATACATAACCTGTAAATCCTGAGAAAACAGACAAAAACCCAAAACATCAACCCGAACAAAGATAACTCACAACTAGATGTAATTCCAGACTTAGGAATAAAAACAAAGCAATTAAAGATATAATGCTTGTGGAATGAATGTTTGCAGATTTCCTGGAGTTTATAAAACTAAAGAATCAACAAAAATTTTAAGAGTCCGGTATAAACAAAACTAGCAAAATTTCCAGAATTTTACACGTGACGCCGTCAAGAGTAAACTCGTGACGCCGTCAGAAGTGACCTGCAGAAATTCTTATGTTAAGTTTCCGGAAAATTTCTGAAAAAACTTCGTCCTACTTCCTGGAAAATCCTGCAAAACATCATTATGACTCGATACAAGCATTTGACTCTAACAAGTATTAATACACATGTCCATTTATTATTGTTGTGGTTCATGCTCAATTTCATTCTTATAAACAAATTTGGATCTCCCTTACACTTATCTTTTGCAAAATACCTTTATATGCAATTAAGACGAAGTTAAAAACAAAATAAAGCATTTTCACAATTTACTTTGAAACATGAGCCACAAGCAACAAAATAAAACATGCATACGGAAACAAATAAAATCAAATAAACAAACAAACAAATAAATAAAGCTTGGGTTGCCTCCCAATAAGCGCTTGTTTTTGTTCGAGTCACGAGCCTGACTCTACCCTTATTTAACGGAAATAGGGGAGGTTTTCCCTACACTTTGAATTAAGTGCGGGTGGAAGTAGCGATACACACCTTTAGGGTGGAAATATGCCACGTGAGGTGAATGGGGTGAGTGAATGGCTTCCTTTATCCTAAAACTACCCGGATAATATTGGTTGATGGGTGGGTCGGTTCCTCTTTTGTCTCCTAGAAATATATCTAAGGATGGAAAGGTGTGTAAAGATTGAGGTCCCGGTTCATCAACACTAGGAAATTTCCTAGAACTAGGAGTAAGGTTATCACTACAAGTATTCAAACCTATATCCTCAAGTGGTGCCTAGTCCAAGGGTTCTACCTCCATCGAAATTCCTAAAGTTTCATCTACTTCTTCCGGGTAAGTCACGGGCGGTGTGTGTGCCTCAAATGATGGTTGAGTATTTTGTGGGCTTATGTTATTGACCTCATCACTCCATGTGTTAATATCACCTATATCCTCAACATGTGTTTTATTATAATCTAGCCCTAACATTCTCCCAAGTATCTCACGTGCTTCTCTAGGCATCTCAACTTCTATGTCCGAAACATAAGGATCATTCTCAATATTCTGACTGCTATATACAAATTGCCCAAAAGATTCATCATCTATTTCTTGAGATTCATCATCATCGATCATAAAACCTAGGTCTTTTTGATCAATGTGATCATGCTCGGCTAAATCCTCCTCAATTGTTTTCATAGTTAGTGATAATAGCAAACCTAGTGCTTCATCCAACTTATGGTTTATTGCTATAGCTCTATCCACAATTCCTTGGCAAACTAGGTCGCTTTTCCTATTGGCCTCACTAAAACTAGATCTTAAACATGGAGGTTGTTCATAAGAATCTATCTTAGGTGAAGACTCATATGATTCATAGGTATCTCTAAATGAGGTATTTTGAACTCTTTGGTGTTCTAGCCACTCAACCTTATCTTGCAATCTGAGAAGTCTAAGTGTAAAGTCCATTTGAAGCAAATTACAAACAAAGTCACAAAGAAAAGATAGACTACGAGAAAGCTACAAAGTAAAAAAAAAAAAAAAAAAAAAAAAAAAAATCTCACTTGATAGGAATCTAATGAGTAGACCTAATAAAAATCAAATTCAACCTAAACAATAACTATTCCCCGGGTTGCGGCGCCAAAAACTTGATACGTGGGAATCGCACCTGGCTTTACCTCTCAAGGGATCTCGAGAAGCTTACAACCCCCACCAGGCAGTGTACCTGATCGTTGTAGTATAGTATAGTGACAAGTACCGGGGGATTGATCGTTCAGCTAGGAATAGTGTCGTTAGGATTGAAATTAATCTAACTAGGTCTAAAGGTGAAGGATGATTCTTTTTATGTTTTTATATTTTATGGAAAGCAAGTAAAAATCTCGGGTATTGGGAGAGTGGGCGGAATTAGTTGCTAATCAACTAACCCAAAAGCTACTAATTAAACTAATAAACAAGAAAATAAACTAAGGTTCTACAAGATAAGTGAAGCATGTCTGCCTATAATATGTTACTCGTTGCTAGCTATCCAATCCTACCTATTGAATTGTAACCTTGTTTTCATTGACGGGTTGTATTCCTTAATACCATTCATGGGGTGGCGTACTTACTTCCCCAATCCTATAAGCTCCTACTTCACTCCTATGTCGAGCCGGCTAAGAAGCTCCTAACATGGGATCACTAGAATTCGCTCATGCATTAAACACAACCATAAAAACCTAGTACACATCGGTTCATGTTTCTTAAGACGTTCAAGCATGTTACCCTATGGAAGTCTGCCAGTTTTCTTAAGCCTAACATCGAATTCATTCAATCAAAACAAGAATCAATAGGAAACAAGAATTATAAACTAAACCAACTAGATCTATTGAAGTTGTCACGCCTTAATTGATGGAGATAGACACACACATCAACAAGCCCCTCATTGATGGAGATAGACACAACATCAACAAGAAATCAATGAGATCTAATCAATTATATACAAGTTTCACATAATCATAAGTAGACACAAGGTGAATTAGCAAATCATCATCAAAGAAGAGCAAACAACAATGATAATGGAAAACATAATTAAGATAGAATCATCAAACCAATACATGATATTTATAGAGTGATTGAAACCCTCTAAGTTGCTGGAAAAACACCCACCTAAACCCAGAAATCGACCTTAGGGTTTAGGGCTTACAAAAAGTGAAGTTATGATGTTATATTTATAGGCATGTTTTCTGTCGGCCCATCTTGACGGCGTCAGCTTGTTTCTCTTGACGCCGTCAAGACCATTTTTTCACCAAATTGTAGATCTCTTCGTCCTCTTTGCGTGGGCTTTTGAATCACCTAAATCCGAGGTCGTATGCAAAAGTTATGACCAAAACAATATCAGCTACTTCGCGCGCAAGTTTTGACAAGTTAACACGTGACAGCCTTGGGTGACGCCTTCACGTTTCTTCTGGGCCGTCACCACTTTTACTCTTTACGTCGTCATAAAAAGCCTCTTGACGCCGTCAGGTACCGTTCCCAGCAAGGAAAATTAAGTATTTGTCGTTTTCTTCACTTTTATGCTCCAAAAACGTCCAAAATGCATTCTTTTCCTGAATTCACTCCCAAAGTACCTAAAATCATAAAAGGAACTATTTAGGGTAATATTTGATCAAATAAATTCAATTCCGGGCTTAAATGACCTCCTAAAAACGGATCATTTTTCGCCTCATTACGGTCCCAAGTCAACGTAGACTTTGTGATGTAAACCCACCTTCACCAGTCTTGCCCTGTGTCAAATGGACATATAATAAGTAATTTGGTTTGCAATTATTGGTATAAAAATATATTCGTCTTTAGAAAACTGTTGAGTATGTAAATGACGTGTCTGACTGCTTCCGCCCAAAAAGTTTAGGGTAACTTCATTGCTTTCATCATACTCCTAGCTGTTGATAACACTGTCCTATTTCTTCTCTCCACTACTTCATTCTGTTGTGGTGAGTATCGTGCTGTCAACTGTCTTGCTATACCATTTTCCTTACAGTATTTGGTGAATTCATTTGATGTAAATTCACCTCCTCTATTTGTTCTTAGCATCTTTAATTTCAACTTCAACTCCATTTCAATCTCCTGTCTAAATTTCTTAAATGTGCTAAATGTCTGATCTTTCGATGTTAGAAAGTAGGCCCACATAAAACGTGTGCAGTCATCTACCAATAAGAAAATGAGATTCTTTCCAGAGTGTGTGGCTGGACTTATAGGACCACAAAGATCTCCATATACTAAGTGCAACGGGTTCTTTGATCTGAATTTAGCTTGATGTGGAAATGATGTTCTAATGTGTTTTCCTAATAAACATGCATCACATATTTGTCCTGCATGATTTATTCTTGATATTCCATTTACTAGACCTTTTCTTGTCATCTTGTCTAACACGTCAAAGTTCAGATGACCTAATCTAGCATGCCATAACCATGCTTGGTTATCCACGTTTGCTAAGAGACATATAGGTGCCTCTATTTGCAGTCTAATACTGTAAAATCGATTATTAGATCTTTCTACTTTCATCAACAATTTCTTGCTATTATCATACAAAGTCAATTTGTTTCCATCCATGATGATCTTGCAACCTATCTCAGTAAGTTGTCCTAGACTAAGTATGTTGCTCTTGAGGTTTGGAATGTAGTAAACATCTGACACAATCTTTTTTTCCTTATTTCTACATCCTAATAGTATTGAACCTCTACCCTTTATTTCCACATACGATCCATCTCCAAAACGAAAGCGTCCAGTGATGCTTTCGTCAATATCTTTAAAATGACTCTTGGTTCCCGTCATATGGTTACTTGCACCATTATCTAAATACCATATGCTAGCATCTGTTGTAGCATACTTTCCGGGTTGTACTTGTCCTTCATTCAACAAAACTCCTTCGTGTTCAGTTTCGTGTGAAGTCATTAATAGTGATGGTTCATCGTCTTCTAAGATAAGGTTTGATTGTTCCTGGGTTGTTGATGGTTTTTTGCAGTCTTTCTTCATATGTCCATGTTTCCCGCAATTGAAACATTTTACCTTTCTTATATCCCACTCACGTCTACCTTTATTTGACTTATCTTTGTGAGTTGAGTTCTCTCCATTCGAGTTATCCTTATTCTTATTATCTTGCCAGTTCCCTCGTGAGTAGTTTGATCTACCTCTACGTTTCGTAAAACGTTTTCCATTCCTAGAGTGTTCGCCTTGTGCGAATAGTAAATTATCCTGGCTTTCTACTTGTCCTCCCTTTCAGAGTTTTATCCTTTCCTCGAATGCCTTAAGTTTTCCAGTGATCTCATCTAAAGTAATGTCATTGAGATCATTCGTCTGTTCTATGGATGCTACTATCTGAATGAACCTATCTGGTGTGGAGTATAATAGTTTTCTAACTAAAAGTGATTCATCCATGGTCTTTCCTAATTCTTTATCCTTCGTGGCATAGCCGTTTAGTTTAGCTGTAAATGCATCCACCGTTTCATCTTCCTTCATCTGAAGGGTATGAAATCCAATCATCAATGATTGTAACAGTGCTTGTTGCACTTTCTCTTCTCCAACGTGTCTCCTTTTTAACGATTCCCATAATTCCCTTACCGTTTTACAACATGCTACTTGTAAAATCACATCTTCGGTCAACGCTTGCTTGATATAAGAGGGAAATAGTTGCCTTATCTTTCTTATCATATACTTGTGTGTTTTCCTTAGGCTCTATTGTCTCCCATAAACAATGTGCTTCTAGTATAACCTTAATTTGTATAGCCCAAACCGTGTAGTTTGTGGTTTTAAGTTTAGGGCATTGGTATTGTGCAATAGGTGTTACGGGTTTCACTACATTATTAGTGTTGTTCGCGTGGTCACCGGCCATCTTAAAGGTGTTTATGATCTTCACCTTCTACTTGTATGAGAATTCCTAACTAGTGTGGTGTGACTTAATACTATGGGAACAGAAATAGTTATCCGGGAATCCTAGTAGTACGGGATCAATATATAAAGTTCTCGGGATTTCCTAATAGTATAAACAAGTATCTATACTATGTAAATGCGAAATAAAATCCAAAATTCGAATTTTTGTGACCTTGTTGTTGTGTTACAACACAAGTGTATTCCCTTTTATGTCGGCACTAGAATGTTATGCCAACTATGCTTTTCTTTCCCTTGTTCACCAAAGCTAATTCACGTACACCCCTTGATGTTGTCGAATTGCTTTCAAATTACCACGCCTTCACCACGTTGTTCCTTTATCCTTCCTTTGTGTCGACTTGAAATCACACCGTGCCCTTGACTCCTTTCTTTGTCTCGGCTTCCCTCCAAAAGTCTCCAAATACTTTCGGTAAAACAACAATTTGTTGTTTGTTGTTTTCCTTGTCGATTTCCAAGTTCTTACTTCAATAAAGTGCCCAAAATACTTCTCGGTATTTTTTTAAACAAACGGATTTGTTTGTTTTTCTCTTTCTAATACTATCTCGGTAGTATGTCTTTCAAACAAAGTTAGCGCGATGCTTCTTAACCTTTGTTGTCTCCGTTGCTTGTTACTAGTCTTACGCTTTCCCACAATACTTCCTTCCTTTTTCGCTTTTGTTCCACATCGTGCGTCCCCACAACAAATAATACTCCTCGGTATTTTCTAAAACAATTGATCAGATTGTTTTCCTTCGTTGTTGTTGTTCTTGTATTGCTAGCGTGCCTCCAAACAATTCTAGGATTGTTTTTGTGTTTCTTTTCTTCTATACCTTTTCTACGTCCAATCAACCTATCTTCCTTTCCAACGTGTTGCGTTATATGTGCAACAGTGGGTCTCTCCTTTTGACGTCCTTCTCTTACCAATTTGTTGCGTTAATGATGCAACAAAGGGTCTCTTTGGTTTGTTGTCGTGTGGTACTGATCACAAACAAAAGTTTCTGAAAAACGTTTGTTTTCTTCTTTGTTCCTTCCTGCCGCGTACAGCAATCACACCAACACAACCAAATAAGTCACCACTACGTTTGGTGCCTTCTCGATTGCAATTTCTACACAAGTACGGTCGTGCACTACTTTCCTTGCATCCCTAGTTATCCAAAGCAACGTTTCTAAGTTTGAACGATGCGTATACTTCTCCTGAAACAAAGTTCCAGCGTCTGTTTTTCTATTTGGTTTCCTACTCGGTCTCGTTAGTATTTTTCTGGTTTCGAAGTGTATAACGAGCGTGGCTCTTGATGCCAAATGTTGGTCCCAAATGTGAGAGTCGATATTGAAATTGCAATAAGTATATTTCTGAATAACTATTAATCGGTCTAAACTTGTAACATTACATGTACATGAGTATTTATACTAAACGAATGGTTGCTATTCGAACCATTGTGTCCATTCGAAGGGCTGTGGTCCAAGCGACACACCCTTTCATATTTTTACAGAATTTCTATAACTAACTTAACTAACAAATCGGTTATTAAGTTTCCTTTTAACGACTTTGGTCCTCCGAGTTTTAGTGAGAAGCAAATATCGAGATTATTGTTTTCAAAAGCATTGTTGAAATTTTAAATTCTAAACACAATATCTTGGTCATCTGAGCGGAAACACGTTAATAGCCTAATTGAAATCCGATTCACAATAGTACATACAGTTTTGTTGCATGATCCTACATTTCCAAACATCACATTGAACGCGCGTATATGGATTCACATGAAGTAATGATAGGGTACGTGTGTTCATGATCTTCTCTTCGGACCGTCTCTAGCAAATCAACGCACTCAACGTTTGCATCATAGTTTCATACTTTCATGCATCACATTGGTACAATGCTCCTTATTCTAGAGTGCAGTCAGTCCACACATGTTTCATTTTTGAAATGATCCATTTTCATTATCAGGTGGCTTGTCTAGATTATGCAATGTGTGGTCCGGGCGATCTTTGAGTTGGACCTCGTTCGGTGGAGGCTTAATGTCATTACAAGTACATCGAACGTGGAGATTGTAGCCACACATGGGACGTACAATAAAAATTAAAACCTGAGCTATTTTTGTTACACAAGTTGCAAATGAAGGAACTGGAGAGTAAGTTGGAGATAATATAATGAGAGGGTGATTAGCGTGTGATGGGTGGATTATAATGATCAAGCTGCACTGATCGAAGCATTGTTCGTGAAGGAAGAAGTTGCAAAGGTGACACGACGAGACTGGGGTGTCGAAAATTTGCAGCCAATGCATGTGAGTTGTGCACCTTCTTCCAAGTTTTTGTGGAAAGAAGGGTTCACAACGCAACTCAAGACAATATCTTCTTCGTGACAAACACAACCCTTTTTTATTTTCCAAAATTTCAATTTCTAATAGAAAATATTTTAGACTACTAAGATCTTTAATTTGAAACTTTGAACACAAAAACCTTTTAAATTTTTCAATCTCATCGTCAATGTTACATGTAAAAACTAATTGTCTCAAACCACAACACACAATTTGTACTCAACCAATCTCCCCACATGATTTTTATTACTTATAGAATCAGGTGTGTTTATCCTCAAATGAGTGCAACACGTACAATACGAAAGAAAGACAATCATCCTCAAGAATGGATACAATTGTAAATATAAAATCACACTTACACAAAACCTCACTACAAGTACTCAATAATACCAGAAACTGATTAAGATGATCAATTGAGAGAGAGAGAGATGAAAACCAAAAGAAGAGTATAACCAACTGTGTGAAAATAAGAATGAGTGAATAATGATGCCCTAGATCCGGATATATGAGATGTATTTATACACCATATTTCCTTGTAAGTTTAAAACGAGTATGAGTTTGCCAAATAACACATATTTCCAACACTTTGGTTGTAAATGAATTTTGAGACCCCAAATATATTACGAGCTATATATTTTGAGGCCCTTAAAAATTTGGTAACACACATCGCACACCCTCTGCGGCTCTGTTTCTCCGAATTTGCAGTTACACACTTAACGTGCGTACCATAATTGCATGGCTTACATTCATACATACAGTTACTTTGTGCTATTGTACATCTACAAACATCACATGTATACTCCGTGTATGGATTTACGTGAAGTAATGCAAGTTCATGTTTATGATCTTTGCGTTTGACTGTTTCGGGCAAGTTAACACACTCTACATGTGCATCGTAGTTACATTGGCAATGGTATATTCCAGTGTTCTCGTCACAATTAGTACCACACACGTCACATGAACATGAACGATCAGCACCATAAGGTGACTTGGAGAGATAATGCAATGCATGAGCCGGGTGTGATTTGAGTTTGATCCCATTTGGAAAAGGAATGGCACAATGAACATGAAGATCAAAATCACATGCGGCGCAAGAAAAACAAAACCCCGTGCCATCTTTGTGGCACAAGTCACATTGGAAGTAGCCTGCGGCGTGGGTTGAAATAGGGAATAATGAGATTAGGTGATCGGGGTGTAACGGATGGGCTAATGATCGCGATGCATTGAAGCATTGTTCGTGAAGGAAGTATTTGCATGCGCGACACGAGTAGACCGGGGTACCAATACAAGGAAAGTTGCATCCGGTACAATTGAGTTGTGCACCTTCTAAGCTTTTGTGGAACTTAAGATTGTGTGGGTGGCTAAAGTGTTTAAAGCCTTCCATCTTCGTTAAGTTGATATGTTCAATTTGCAATAAGCAAGCTATAAATAAGACACAAAAATCTAAATCAAGAAAGATACGGTGCCAACTCAACGTAGACTTTGTGATGTAAACCAACCTTCACCGGTCTTGCCCTGTGTCAAATGGACATATAATAAGTTTGGTTTGTGATTATTGGTATAAAAATATGTTTGTTTTTTGAAACTGTTGTATAGTTTATTCCTTTCAGAAATGCAATAAATTTCTACTTTTTCCTCAGCGTACTGAAAGTATATGAATACAGTTGTTACTAAATTTGCTTTTTCATATATAGGGCAAAATGCACAAGTTTTTAGTCGAATGATGAATTAAGTAAATTTACAGGTCTATTTTGTACATATATATCATGATCTCTTTTAAAATAAACCTCGTAATTATTTTTAAACAAATACAACATTTTCAAGTTCGTAAAGGACCAAAATAAAGTTACCGCGATGGTGGTTTACATAATTTATCTTATCAAGACATATGTATTGGCTTTTTTTTTTTTTTGGTCAAGACATCATATGACTGGGCCCAGGCTTCTAAGGCAGCTGGTTGGTATCATTAGAGCTTATGGTCCTTAAGTGAGGACTTCCCAGACGGTCACCCAACCCGGTACTACTCTCACTTGGGCACGCTTAATTGCTTAAGCAACTACCACTAGACCACAAAGCATCAAAAATATTGAAACATATTTGAGGATGTTATAAAATAATGAACAAGAATAACAGAGGAAGAGAGAATTCTTATTAAGTGATGATCTCAATGGGTTACAAGTATCAAGTATTTATAAGGAAGATAAATACATGTAAACCCTAACGGGCTGGGTTGAGATAATAGTGAATATACATAAGCCCATTATAATATTTTACAACACTCCTCCTTAGATATTCACCGTTTATCATACCCTATAGACTGCCTCATTAAAAACCTTATCAAGAAAAACCCAATGGGATACAAAAACTTGATGAAGGAAAAGAGTGCAGTGCGTATAATGCTCCTCCTCCTCAATTTAATGTGTATATTTCAAGCATCGAATGCTAATCTTCTAAACGAGTATCTCGTATACTTTTGTTGGCAATAACTTTACAATGAAGTCCATCAAATCGATGATGTTACGAATAAGTCTTGCAAAAATGACAAAAATATATGTGTAGCTTCCAACCCAATATCAAATCAATTGGTTGTAAAGTATACAAGGCATGTACAAATATTAAAAGAGAAAAATACACTCTTGTGATGCATATTAATTACAAAATTGGCATCCAAACCTCAATTGTACTCATATATGGTACTTGAGGACCAATTATTTCTTTGAAACATATGCAAAAACAATTTATATAATATGCGTCCAAAATCATTTGGATCCATATATGGATTCATTCAACTTTATCAAATAAAGTTATTGAGAACTTTATTAATAGTATCTAGAAGTTGAAGTTGTAAGTCATGCTTGAGATATTACAGATCATTCCTCATTTAGAGTGAATTAAATACTTCAATATTGATTGTATCGTAAAATATCAATAAGATATTTACATCCACCTCGAGACAATATGTCTTTTTTTAATCAACTTTGTGTTTTTGTGAATTTATTTATTCACAACTCATGTCTTAAAAGACATAACTTTAGAGCTCTTATTTCAGTTTAGCACAAAAACCGATTTATATCAAATAGATTTTACACATTGACGTGTACGAACTTCATGTTTCAAGACTTTTAGTATTTGCAAGATATTAAGTCCTTTTATGTTGGCCAATCATTTCGTTGAGCGAACATTTGGATATTAATTGACATTTGATCTTCATCATTCATAATAGCAAGCAATATATTGTATGTAGAAAAATTTATCGACGTCGTTTATGTTTCGATTCCATATAACTTTAGACATGATATAATTTATTGAGATCTCATTAGCTATTTGAGGTTCTTTGGAACCTTCATGTCTAGTCTCTTTATGAGACTATCATGGGGTCTTTTATACCTCGAATAACCATCTTGTTTTCATGCTCCATATTATTCATCGAGGATTTTATTTGGAATCGATTTGTCTATCATGCTTGAGGCATGTCATAATAAAATAGTGTCCTTGAGGGACAACTTATAATCAGAGCATGAGTAGCTGAAATTTTGTTTTTAGCCAATGTTTATTTATAGCTATTAGATTATCCATTTTAATAATCAATTCATAAAATTTCTTTCGAGGATCAACAGAATATGATAATTCATTCTGAATTTGCAGTTACTTCTCTCCTCCTGAAGGAATTCTCCATCTTCTATATCCCATATATGTGCATTTAGGTAAAGTAATTTGCACACAAAAAAAACAAAAATGGGATATGTTGGTTTATAACCAAAACCAATTATAAAAGGGAGGATCTATAATAACATATTGGCATGATGCTAATTTTGTTTGTTGTGTATATTATAATATAGCCCCATAAAACAACAAAAAAATTTCTCTCAATGTCATAGAAGATTTTAAGTAATTCATCGAATATTCATGATAAAATACTTACTCTGGAATGTTAGGCTCATTTTGAGCTATTAATCATGCAAACTTGGGGTTGCAATTTGATAACCATTTAGAAGATGCATCGATTTTAAACTCTAAATGGTTCATACAATGGATTTGTATGCTTACTAATATCCATTTGTTTTCTTTCCATAAAATTGAGGAATTGAGTCCCCATTCTAGTTGATAGATTAATAATCAACTTCTTTTGAGAGATAATAACATTAAATTGAAGAATTTTATTCTTTTATAGCTTTCGCATCATTATAATGACTCAGGATGGTGTAACTGGTCATGCCAAAAATTATTATTATAGCTCATAAACTTATGTTATAGCTATGATTAGCTTTTACTAATCTTTATATAATGCATGTCTAGGAAGATACAAAAGAATATAATGCATCCTTAATATTTAACTTCGTTCCTCATGACAATTTTATATTTCTTTTGTGGCGCAAAATGCGCTAGCACAAATTTTTAAATCTATGAATATGGTGTGTAATATCTTTGACACACTTGTATTTCATATACATCACATTGCATTTTTGCATAAATAACATTTTTGTTTGCTACTTTCTTATTGTATTTTCGCCACTACTAGTGGTTTTTCATTGTCATACTACCTCGACCATAGCATTTACCATGATAAATGATCTTTAACCATTTATCGTTACATTATCACATTCACATGAGGGAATGAGGATCTCATATTGATCATTTTATCTCATTCACTTGAGGGAATGAACATCTTATATTGATCATTTTATCACATTCGCTTGAAGGAATGGAGATCTTTATGTTGCAACTTGAAGTTGCCAACCAGTTTCTTTAACACGACAATATGGAGCAAATTTAGTAAACGGCTTTATCGTGTTTGTTCAAACATGCCCATTTATATCAAAACATCGTTCTCGATATATGAGTATATTCAAGGCATTAACCATCTCATCACATTTTTTCTTTTCATCATTCAGATGTACTAATTAATATTGTGAAAAATGTGCTCGTATTTGCAAGAATCTCTTGCGTATGATGGTCAAATCTTTCTTTTAGATTTTGACATACATTTAACGGATCTTTCACCGTTATATATTTTCTTTTTAATTCAGATCTAACACTGAAATTGAGAGACCGAACTCGCTTTTTTTTTTTTTTTTTTTTTTTTTTTTTTTTAATGCAACTTAAGGTGCATACAATCATAGCGAGATTTTCAAGAATTTTACTTGCTTTTGTTTGGTAATGTATCATTAAGATCTTACCGTAATTTAACGAATCTTTTATCGTTAAGCTAAGTATTCCCTTTTAAGGTCCTCACGAAGAAGACGGAAGTTCTCCTTGAATAAAAACTGAATTGACCGAACCAGTTGCTCCATTTATTGAATTGTGAGCCGTAATATATATCAAAACAATTTTCTAAACAAAAATTGTTAGTGTATACAATCAATCAATAACATGCCAAGGTACAAGGGCTATTAAAGAGCATATGCAAAGACACTTCGCAACAAAGAATCATAATCATACAGTGATCATGCATGTACGTAAGTAATACAATTTAATCAACAATGGTTACTAAGATTATTTTTCGAATTAAAAGACGTATGCACTGACATTTGATATTAATGATCACAATTACACTAACTTATAATAAGCATATATTTTCACATATCTAGAAATGTCAAAAAAATTCATTAATATGCTCACATATTTTTAATTTAGTAACATATATGATCACTACAGTTGTTTGAAAAAAAAACTATATTTAATAAACGTCGAGATTTACCTTTTTGATATTTAAATTAAAACGTAAGATTCCTTTTGTAATTACACCTTAAACTTCATCGTTATCTTCTCAAAAATAAACTACATATTTATAAGTATAAATTCATTTGTAATCAAAATGTAAGATTCATTTAAAAACAATATTTATACTCATTGAATATGTTTGACAATGTTATAGAACTCTTTAGATACGGAGGAAACAAAAGAATTATACAATAACATAAACACCTACAATTAAGTAATCATAAGACAAATAATAATAGAATGTGAAAATTCTATAGAAGAAAAAAAAATTACGTTCTTTGATTCACTTGAGGGAATCATAATAGAACTTGTGGTTCTAACTTTTTTTTCTCTACATAACATGAAGTTATGTTATTGATTCTATTGATTGGATCATATTAGAACTTGAAGTTCTATTTATTATTATTTTTTTTTCCTAACATAACATGAGGTTATGTTATTGATCCAATTGATCAAACCATATTAGAACTTGAGGTTCTGATTTATTATCTCTCACATAACTTGAGGTTATGTGATTTTGATTATGTTCATCGTAGTAGAACTTGGGGTTCATACTCTTTTTATTTTTTATTTTTTTTAAACATAACGTGAGGTTATGATATTTTGATTCTCTTGAAAGAAGAATAACTGAACTTGAGGTTCATTAAAAGAGATTACAATAACTTGAGGTTATTGTATTTTTTAATTTATTCATTGTAATAAAACTTGAGGTTTTATTATGAATAAATATAATCATAACATGAGGCTATGATATTAATTCGTGAAAAAATCATATTAGAACTTGAGGTTCTAATTTTTTTCTTTTACTCATAACTTGAGGTTATGTTATTTTTTCAGTCATAACATGAGGTTATGATTTTTTTTTTTTTTTTTTTTTTTTTTTTTTCATATTGATTCTTGAAAGAACCATATTAGAACTTTGAGGTTCTATCTTTTTTTTTCTCAACATAACATGACGTTATTTTATTTTCTCTTTGTATTTACAAAAAAACATTTATTATTTATGTAAATTACATGAGAGTTTGAAAAATTAACAATATTATATAACATAATTCTCGTTATGTAATCACAATAGAACATTTTGTTGTTCTTATAAATCACAATAGAATTTAAAACAAAAAAAACTAAGATACTACATAACTTTTAAGTGAAGCAACAAATAGACATGATTTTAATTACACATAACATATTTATTAGCTTATATGTTAACTATCATGTTAGCAAACTCACACCAAGCCAAATAAGCTACTTAAGTAAATGTGCTATACGTGTTTCAATAACCTTTTTTACTAATAAAACAAAGGTTCGAAGATTTTATCACATACTGATGTCTAAACTCACATAAAACTATAAGATATAGCACATGGTGTTCATCACCAAGGAAAAACGAATTTGACATTTAATTTCCTATGAAATTCAATCAATTGTTTATATGTTATTATATGTAATGCTTACGTCAAGAGATCTATCATATTGCATATTGATCTAATTATTAATCAAATAGGAAGATAAAAGATGAGAATGGTTACCTTAGCCGTGATATCAAAATACTAATAATCGTGAACCAAAAACTTCGATCCATCTATGCTTAGATTCGGTGAAATTTATTACTTTTAGAGCGTGCTGATAACGTGTTATAAAATAATGAACAAGAATAACAGAGGAAGAGAGAATTATTATTAAGTGATGATCTCAATGGGTTACAAGTATCAAGTATTTATAAGGAAGATAAATACATGTAAACCCTAACGGGCTGGGTTGAGATAATGGTGAATATACATAAGCCCATTATAAAAACAGTGCTTTTTTTTTTTTTTTTTTTTTTTTTTTTTTATCAAACATGGTATAAGAGATATCTTATCACTAATAAAAATATCAAATGCATATTAAGCCGGACATCACATTTATTACTACTTATAAAGAGCTATAAAGAGCGTATATCTTTTCTTTAAACTTACATTTTAAAATTTAAATTAATGTAATTTGCTTAAATTACCTCGTATCCCTTAAACTGGACAATTTTTTTAAAAACTTAGCAATTTAAATTATTTTTTTATCAATTCTAAACTTGACAACTTTTAAAAAGCAAACACTATATTACTTTTTAAAACCACACATTTTTTATTTCGAAAAACACACGCTTTGCATCAATGGTCGAATCAGAATCACAATTTCACAAATATAATAATTTGCCGCTAAACACTGTCGCTTTGCGCGGGGTATACTTTTAGTGTCTTAAAAAACGAAATAATATTTCTATTTCAAGAAAACGGTTTTTTATTTATATATAACTATACGATTACTCGTGCATAGCGGCACCGATGTATAGTATAGTTAATTTGTGTGTGTAATTTATTTTGAATGCTTTTACATATGTATCCTTCTGAAAATGTAAAATTGCATATATACATCCAAAACATGTATAAAAACTATTGTATCATATGTATCAAAAACTTGTACAAATGATATATATACAATTATTCATTTTGGGTGAGATATATATGCAATTCTCCCTTTATGTATATATGAGTGTTAAGTAAGTGTGAGTGAAGAAAGGTAGTAATTTATGTATTTATAAAGTTAATATATTGTGTTACCTTTTATAAGTAGAAGTATTTTAGTCTTAACAAAGTAACTCATTTTTTAAATTTTAAACAGATGTATTATCTTTTATATATACTATAAATAGAGAGAATGGACTTTTTTTTCATTGTTTGGTAATAGTTTCTGTTTAGATTAACTAAAAATAGTTTGAACATATACATGGTTGATGTTTCTTTTTCATAGTAAATGACCATCTTAAATAACCAAAATGTCAAAAAGCTTGTGTAACACAAATTTCAAAACCACATTTAAAAAAGAACAGATCTTGTGTAATACAAATCAATTCCAACCAAATACAATCTTGTGTAAAATTTAGAATCGAAGATCAAATTAAAAGAAAACATATTAAACTTCAATTAATACAAAGATAAGCCAACATGAAGAAATTTGTAGGAGATATCAACATGTGTAAACATGAAGAGCTATATGATTTACTGGTTAGCAGAAACCTTGTGGATGGAAAGAAACTCAAATTTAGCACCCTTTAATATCTAGGATATGATGTTCTTTTGCATTAAGCAAAAAAGCAATATTAAAAAATTTCCTCGTCTAGAATATTAAGCAAAAATAAATACCCGAATTAGTAATTAGTCAGCATGATATATCGTTTGCTTTCTTAATTGGACCAAGTCCTATTACGCATTATTCTATAATCAATATCAAATCTTAAAGAAATATTATCACGTACTCACGTTACATGCAGTACGTGAAATCAATATCAAATCTGGAAAATATAGTACGTGAAATAATATAATAACAAGAACTTTTTGCATTATTTTCTTGAATTAAAACATTCAGTATAGTGATCATAGTAATTGAAGTCATGCTTAATTTATACTATACTAGTTATATTTTCGTACGAGCAAGTGGTTTTAACATTATTACTCTTGATTTATTCTTTTGGTCTTGAGATCGAGCTGAGTTTGGACAAAGATGACCACTCTCTTGTTTAATGATCCCCAAAAACCCATGACCTGAGAATGGAAGCTCGATGATAGTGGAATACGCATGACCTTATGGTCTATGGAACCCAAGTTCTGAATATTTCCTGGAACTACGCTACGACAAAGAAGATGTGGAATCATTTGCAGTCGTCCTATTCAGCAAATGAATCCTTGTCCCGTACTTACTCGGTGTATGGGTCTTACTTCAGATGCGAGCAAGGTGACTTGGATTTGACTGATTACTACACCCGGTTATCGGAGTTAGCCGAAGACTTCAAGTTTTTCTTTGTCACTACTGATGTCAAAGTTCAGGAGGAGCGTTTGGCTAAAATGGATGTGATGTGTAGAGTTATATTATTCCTGTATCTCTCAAATGAATTCACATAAGAGAATAAAAATACACAACAATACCTAATACAAATGGGTTAGACCCAATACCAAATAAATGCATGGGCCTAATATAAAATATCTCTAACATGATGAAGTGGAAGAGGATACTACTGCGAGATTTATGGCATCAACAAGTTCAAAGGCTCTGTAATCCTCAAAAGGCGGAGGTGGAACCGAGATGAAGAGCTTATACAAGCATTAGAAAGATTACTATGATGATAACTCTTATGATGATGATGAGTGTAAAGATTTAGCGGAAGACCAATTAGCTTTCGGTGATGCTTATGATATTAAGGTTCACAGTCATAATAGACGTAAGTAGTATATTTAGTAGTTTTTCAAAAGATTGGCCTGACTTTCTTATAATCTTTTTTGTTTGACGCACAAATGTTGCGTTTGTATTTCGCTTATGAACTGAGCTGAAATATGAGATTCACTCACATCCTGTGTACTTAATTGTTTTGAAGTAATACATTTATCGGGTATAACAACCTTTTACCAAAAAAAAATAAAAAATAAATAAATAAATAAATAAAAATCCCTACATACTCTATTGCCAGTACCTTGCTCTTGTAACAAAGCTATAGAGTCTTTAACATCCATGTATCATTTGGCTAGAGAGATCTACTAAAGCAATCCACCATTACAATCACCTCAGGCAAACGTATTGGCATTTGCGACTTCAAGTGCCAAAAATAACGGAATAGGAGAATACTAGAAGAACATCAGTGTTACTATTGCAAAGATATGTACGCACCAAGCATAACTTTCTAAATCTTCCATCAGGATCCCAACCGCCTCCCCGTCCTGCCCAAGCCCAGTTAGCATCTGCTCATGATGTTCCATCCGGTGCTAGTGCGAATGCAGCACCGTTTGCTATTGAAGGTAAGCCGGTTGATTGGCACAGATTTGAAGTACAAGTTGAGCATGATTTACATCATTGCTCCAACTTGAGGATGAGTGTTACTGTGTTAGAAATAAAGATTGCACAATTAATAGCTCTCATTAGGCTGGAAAATGCTACACCCACAAAATGTTAAAGAATCTTTAACAAAATGACTTGTTACCAATAAAAATCATCCTATCAATTCTCTCTCTTTCTTTTAAATTTTCATTTTACTCTCAATGCATGTCTCATCCTTTTATGGAAATTTCTTTTGCAAAATTTTTGTGGATGTAACATCCGTCCATTAAGTTGTGTCAGCCGGTGTTATAGAGTTGTATTTAGGCCATGCTATCATTAGCATTACTTTACATTGTTAGTGCGTTTTCATTTTCATTCTCTTATATTTATAGAGGACTTCACCTCGCAATGAAATAATAAGAAATATTCCTGTGAAATTGTTATACACATTTTCAAAATGATCACTTATTTTAAAATGAATAAAATATATAACTTGTTGTTTTGAATGTACTTATCTCACTCTGTATTCACTTAACTTGTAATAATTAAATCATGATCTTAGATTAATGTTACTAGTAGAGTATCTGCGCGTTGCGGCAGCGTGTATCTTATATTAAAAATTTCATGAGAGCAATCTCTTTTTTGTCATTTATTTAACAATAACTTTATGAATAACGAAAATTTTAGTTTGTAATAACTTTAAGTAATGGCAGAGTATTTCATATAAAAAACAACAAGGTACCCATGTTACGCAACGGTGAAAGTAATAAAGAGGTAGCCGTTACAAGTAGTGATGAGTTGGTGTGTATCATTTTGTGTTACACGAAAACTACGTCTTTAATCCAAAGCTTTATTTTAGATACACCCGAAGTTCACTTTTACGCTTCGGTTTAGTACACTGATTTTATATGTTGTGAATAGAGTTTTAACTTAGTGTCTAAAAACATTAGAAAATCATTTAAAAAATTCACTTGTGTGCTAGTTGCTTGTAAGCTTGGACTCTTTCAACTTATACCGATTTAATATAGATTTCTACGTAACTTATTTACAAGGTATGAAGCTAAATAAAATGGAATAGTCTATAATATAAACTGATCCGGGATACTACTCTCGTTTGTGTTTTGTTAATGGCAAACAAAACAATTATTAGAATATAAAATGCATATAAGTGAATTATTGTTAGAGCACTCGGTATAATCACCACGTACCCACGTTATTCCTTAACTTTTCTGCGTTAAGGTGAGTTAAGCCATACCGTCATTGTGCGTTAAAGCCACGTTAATGTAATATTTTTTTATTTTATTTTATTCGAATTATTAATGTAATATTTTTTAATTATTAATGAAGTTGTATTTTAGTAAAAAAAATGGAAGATAAATGATGGTCGTGGTCACCGTTACGGTAACTTGGTTATGCAGAAGATTTTAGAGAGTTGGCTTTGATGTGACAGTGCTAACCATGTTCATCTGCGGTAACCATTACATTCAACCTTAGTCCTTATACCTTTATCGTTTAGAGGTGGATTATAGTGTTATTAAAAATTTCATAAAACTTTACATTTCTAGCAGACTAACTTTGTAGCCTGCGGTCACATTCTACTTTGTGCTCCAAAAATATAGTCAAATTTCTTAGCCAACAAGCTATCACATAAATAAAGAAAAAGAAAGCGCACAATCGAACCATATGGAACAAAAGGTTTTATCTTTCTATTATTGATCAAAGCAAAATGCTTAACATATAAAGACATGTTTTTATTTAAACGTACATCATGCCAAACTTAAAAGTAGTGCACTTGGGTTAATTTTGTTTAATATTGTGGTTAGTAATTTTAGTAAATGATACTACCTCCGTCCCATAATTATTGTCCACGTTTGACTTTTGAAGTCTTTATTTTGCAACTTTGACCTTAAATATTTTTATTTGTATTATATAATACTTGATGAAAATTATACGAATGAAAAATACATTTAAAACTCAATCCATTTATATATTTTGCATTAAGTAATATATATGACAAAGAAAAATATTTACGGTCAAAGTTGAAATCTAAAGACTAAAAAAGTCAAATGTAGACAATAATTATGGGACGGAGGGAGTATTTGAAGGTTAAACAATCACTTTAATTTGGATAATCAGTTTATATCAACTATAGTAAAGCTGATTATCTAAAGATAGTAGTATATAGTATTTATTTACAGCTTATTTTGGCATAATTTGAGGTATTTGTACACCATCGTCATGTAACATTATTTGGACATTTTGAACAAGATGGTGGACCCATTACACTTGCATCCACGTCATTTGTGATAGTAGTTTTCATATCTTTAGCTTGCTTTGGCCTAAAATTGGCTTTTTTGATTGTGACGTTCTTAAAGTTGGTTCTTATTTACTTGAACCCTCGTGACTTTTATTACCGAGGTTTGTCAAAGTTAATGTAGGTGTTAGAGGTTTGATTGATTATGTGTGTGAGTAACTAACCAAAATTCGATAGTACACGTGTTGATTGATATTTGAATCAAAGACTCGACATCTTATATTAATCTGCAAAAGTAATTATCATTTCCATTAAAGTATACAACATTGGTGAATGGTGATGACCCGTGGGGTGCCAAACAAATGAAACTAGCTAGTTCAACGTTATATTAATTTGGTATCTTGACTTATGATTAAAAAAAGTAAGAAATAATGATTATCCATCTCTCTCTAATACTCAATGACTGCCAAGCGTCTCGAATGATAAAGGTCATCATAGTGACGAAACTGATTAGAATTAACACTTGTTAAAGCTTCAACAAACGGGTTTAATCTATTATATACCTTAATGATAAGATGTTAAATATATTAAAAATAGCAAAAAACCGAAAACTGTAGACAATAGATTATTATAGTTAACTTGGCTCAAACCCGTTTGTAAACTTAAATCAAAAAGATTTGTCTAAGATTGTCTTACCGTTGTACTTTACGTAATATGATAGATTATAGGTTAGTTGGGTCAAGCCCGTTTCAAAACTCTGATTAATCATAAGTCTTCTCAAAAGCAAGTAAATTTTATATTGCAAAAAACAATCTATTAAAGTATATTATACTAGCTTTTCTAGACAACTTAAAGTTTTAGAAGTTTTTTTAATCATAGGTCTCTACCAAAAGAAAATAAATTTAAAGTTTGTGTTATGTTGATGGAGAAGTTAACTATAATTATTTATGGACAAGTCATGAAGATACCAAGTATTTAAGTTGAAACGTCTTAAAAAAAAGTATTGAATCAATTTAAAATATATTGAAATGCTGAAGACGTTAAGTGTACGTGTTATTTAAACGATGTGACTACGGCTATATAAAGAAGCCCTTTATTCTAGTGGTAACTATCTCGAAATTGCTATATGGGGTCTCACTTATGAAAAGTGATACGAGTAACACTTTACTAATATAAATGACTAACATTGTAACTTTAGTGGATGTTTGTTTCGGCTTATATAACCGGCTTATGGCTTATTTCATTTTGGAATTATGTTTTATAAGCTAATTTTTTGTAGCTTATTTTGAAACTTTTTTGCTTATATAAGTTTATTGTGTCATAATAAACTTATATAATCCGAAAAGTTTCAAAATAAGCCAAAAAAATGAGCTTATGAAACATAAGCCCAAAACCAGATAAAACATAAGCCCGGCTATATAAGCCAAACCAAACACCCCTTTAATGTGTTACTATCAAAAACTTGCTTCTTTAGTTAAAAATATGATTAACATACTTCTAAATTACGAAGAGTCCCTGATAATCTGGGCGGACCTATAATCTGGACGGACCTCCAAGTCATCATGTGCATAATTTATCTTTTACGAGCATAAAGGAGATAAAAATGAACTAAAGGGTACGATTTGATTACCCAAGGTGTTTTTTCATGAAAAGGGTCGCATCAGGTCCAAAATAAATCTCGAGTGTTATTTTTCCGTCTAACGAACCTTTATGTGAAAGAAGTAAGGTTTCTTTAGCTTGTACAAATAACCATAAGGGGGGTACTAAATTAAAAAATGATGAAACTATGAACCCCTTAACAAAAAATATATACTCCTATATTTTAGTAGTAATCAATTATTTGTGTTGATATTACCCGCGTTTTCTTGTTGATTAAGGCCAATATGATAATGCTTTTGAGCAATTGTGCAGATGTTTCTTTCTAGCATAAAGCATTCTGCATTAAAAATCACTTTTTGTTATCACCTAATATATCTTTCACTATGATCACAAAAGCCACTTTTTAATATAACTTTCTTTTTCAATCATTTTGGTAAGTTTATCATATTGCATGATGTTGTGTTTTAGTTTTTTGTTTGAATTCTAATGATACAAATACTTGTGGTCTTTGCTGTTTTTGTGCTGATTTTCATATATTGTTTATGAAGTGAAGTATTCTAGTATTTAGTTTTGAAGACGCGTTGGGAGAAAAATGGCTTATAACCGACGAGGGAGTGGTCAGCAGCCGTCTGCACGGCTGCTGAGGACTCAAACTGATGGTAGTTTGGGTTCGGATAGTGAGGTGGTCCCTTCATCTCTTGTTAAAATTGCACCTATTCTTCGTGTTGCTAATGAAGTCGAACCTTCCAATCCAAGAGTCGCCTACCTTTGTAAGTCCTAATATGTGATTTTCTTTTCAGTAATAGTTTGACCATCTACTATGCAATTATTTGAGTCATTATGTTTTCCCCTGATTTTCATTTTAGCTATAGTGTTTGTGGTAACAATCAGTATTTAACAACATTAGTAGGATATACAGGACGTTGTTTCGATTCTTTTTATTGAGAAATTGCTCGTTTTGCATACTCTGATGCAATGGAAGAAAACTTATTGTGTTTGCACTCAGGTCGTTTCTATGCCTTTGAGCAAGCTCACAAACTAGATCCAAAATCCAGTGGCCGTGGTGTTCGTCAATTCAAGACTGCCCTACTTCAACGACTAGAGAAAGTATGAATGTGTTTTTGCCTTTCTCTATACACATGAATATTGTTTAGTGATTCCTAATAATGGCATGTACGTTTTTAAACTATTTAGGAAGACAAAACAACATTAGCAGCACGAACAATGAGTGATGGTCGTGAGATGCAGCGATTTTATCAACACTACTACACAAAGTACATTCAAGCCTTACAAAAGGCTGACAAAGCTGACCGGTACTTTATGAGTTGCGTCTAACTTACAATTTTCATAATATGTTTTATAATTTCTAACAGTTACTTCTTGTAATTAGTACTCGGCTTACAAAAGCTTATCAGACCGCTGCTGTTCTGTTTGAGGTTGTAAAAGCTGTTAACTTCACCGAGTCTGAAGATGTGGCAGATGAGGTAAATGCTAAATATTTATCTTAACTTTTGAAGATTTTAACACGCATATGCACTTTCAATGAATCCTTATTGCTTCTATGCATAGATTTTGGAAGCTCACAATAAGATTGCCGAGAAGACAGAAATGTATGTTCCATATAATATACTTCCACTTGACCCCGATAGCTCAAATCAAGCAATCATGAGATTTCCAGAGGTTAGTTCCAAACTTTATAAATAATTGGCTCATACTTAACTTTTTGTATTTATAAATTCAATTTTACAATGGTGTAATTTGTAGATTCAAGCTTCTGTATCTGCACTCCGTAACACCAGGGGACTTCCGTGGCCCAATAGCTACAAAAAGAAAGCACATGAAGACATTTTGGACTGGCTAAAAGAAATATTTGGTTTTCAGGTTTGTCACTTGGTAGTCTATTCGAATATCTGATATATCATGTTCACTCGTAATATATATGACGTGTTTAAATTTCACAGAAAGACAATGTCGCGAATCAAAGAGAACACTTAATCTTGTTGCTTGCAAATGTTCACATTCGCCAGTTCCCAAACCCCGACCAACAACCTAAGGTATTCTTATACTTTAGATGTAGCATAATATTATGATAACTCATTTCTATCATTTGTTGTTTATGCCGTCCGCTGATATCGTTCTTCCAAAAAGCTGAATGATTGGGCTGTTACTGAAGTTATGAAGAAACTTTTTAAGAATTACAAGAAGTGGTGCAAATATTTGGATCGCAAAAGTAGTCTTTGGTGAGTAAAGTGGTTATAATGAGTTCGCCTTATATATTTCAGTAGTAATTATTCGGTGACTTCATTTTTGTTAAAGGACATCTAGTATCACAAAAACCGCTGCTTCAATGGTTTGAAATTGTTTTTGAAGAATATGTGGTCGCCACTCAGTTCATGTAACTCTATCTATTGACTAGTAATATGTTAACGTCACCCTCGATCTACAGGTTGCCTAGCATTCAACAAGAAGTGCAGCAACGCAAGCTGTTGTACATGGGTCTTTATCTTCTCATATGGGGTGAAGCTGCAAACTTGAGATTTATGCCAGAATGCCTTTGTTATATCTATCATCATGTATGCATCACTATTATGTTTAATCATTTTGTTTATGCTCATTTGTGTGTTGTAACTGTTCTATTTTCTTCCGCTTCCACAGATGGCATTTGAAGTATACGGTATTCTGGCTGGTAGTGTTAGTCCTTTAAACGGTGAGATTATTAAACCCGCATATGGGGGTGAAAAAGAGGCGTTCTTGAAGAAAGTAGTGACTCCTATCTACAAGACAATAGCTCAGGTATGACGTAAATAAAAAAAACTGCTTACTTCTTATACATATTTGTTATGATTCGTATGCCTTTACTTTCATTATCTTCATGTACAGGAAGCTATAAAAAGCAACGGAGGGAGGTCAAAACATTCTCGGTGGAGAAACTACGATGACCTAAATGAATACTTCTGGTATCATACTCTGTGTTCATGTTTCATTTATGGATAAAACCATTCTATATTAAGTTCTCTTTGTATAACGTACGTAGGTCAGCTGACTGTTTTCGCCTAGGATGGCCAATGCGCAATACAAATTTCTTTTGTCAGGAAGTTGAGGATGTAAGTATTAATCAGCCTTTTTTAGAGCCGGATATTGGATTTAATCAACGGCACTGGATTCTTCCTCATATTTTATTAATATAATATTTTTTTCAGGACAAAAAACGTGCTGAAAAATTAAAAGCGGCTGAAAAACAGGTTAAAAGATTAAAAGCAGCTACAAGTGAAAAACAGGCTAAAAGTGATCAGACAATAGGAAAAATAAATTTTGTTGAGACTGATTCGTATTGGCATATCTTTAGGAGCTTCGATAGGATGTGGAGCTTTTTCATTTTGAGTTTACAGGTAAATATTTCTTCGTTCTATGCTGGTGCACTGTGTACATTAATTAGGCTTTGTGCTCGTAACTTGATTATTTCATGTTTTAGGCAATGATTATTATAGCCTGGAATGGATCGGGTAGTCTAAGTAGCATCTTTGATGGAGTTATGTTCAAAAAAGTGTTGAGCATCTTCATAACCGCAGCTGTTTTGAAACTTGTACAAGGTAAAACAATGATTATGTAATGTGTGTAGGTATGATGTGTCTATTGCTTAGTCAGAAAGTTTAAGTATATTACTTTTACAATTTTCAGCTGTCCTTGATATATTTATGATGTGGAAAGCAAGATT
The DNA here is from genome assembly GCA_030686995.1 of Artemisia argyi. Lineage (NCBI taxonomy): Eukaryota > Viridiplantae > Streptophyta > Magnoliopsida > Asterales > Asteraceae > Artemisia > Artemisia argyi. Next base: position 301,086 of record JARVZY010002032.1, read on the forward strand.
TAGCATGTCGTTTTATGTGAAGCTTCGATATCTTCTGAAGGCTCTTTCTGCAGCAGCTTGGGTGGTAGTTTTGCCGATAACATATTCATATAGTTGGAACAATCCTTCCGGTTTTGAAGAGACCGTTAAGAACTGGTTCGGAAATGGACCAAGTTCACCTTCTCTTTTCATCATAGCAGTTGTTATCTACTTATCTCCAAATATTCTTTCTGGACTATTGTTCTTCCTACCATTTATACGTCGGAATCTAGAGAGATCAGACTACAAAATTGTGAAGTTCATAATGTGGTGGTCTCAGGTACAACAACAAACCTTTCCACAACTTACTGTCATTGTGTTTTGCTTGTTATAATTATCTTTGAATTACGCAGCTGTCGCTCTATGTCGGGAGGGGAATGCATGAAGATCCTATGTCCCTTATCAAGTATAATTTCCAGCCACATCAAAATCGCATATCCATATTGCTTTAATTTTTTGTGTCCCGGCTGATTAATATTTTTATTGTTTCGTTCTTTAGGTACAGTTTATTCTGGACTCTTCTCTTAATGGCAAAGTTATCTTTCAGTTACTACTTAGAGGTGCCTGCTTTGTTCCTCAGTCTTTTGCTTGCAAAAGATATGTATACTTTTATTGATTTTATTGAAAATTACTTGTTGCAGATAAAGCCATTAGTGGGTCCTACAAAAGCAATTATGCAACTTCACATAAGGCGTTATGAATGGCATGAGTTCTTCCCTCAAGGTAATTAAGTAAGAATCCATTCAGTAATGCATATGCTTAACAAGCGAAAATGTTGCATATTCTTCTTTTCTATTGCAGCTAACAGCAATATTGGTGTTGTGATTGCACTCTGGGCTCCTATCATTCTTGTATGTTATTTTTATCTTAGTCGTGTACTAACGTCACTCAATTTGCCTCTGAAAGTTACTTTATACTGCGATTTCATCTAATCTTTATAGGTCTATTTCATGGATACTCAAATATGGTATGCCATATTTTCAACAATATTTGGTGGTATTTATGGTGCATTCCGTCGTCTTGGAGAGGTGCGTGCTCCAATTTCCATTAGCTACCTCTACATTTTTTCCATTGTCCTTCCATCTAACTTTATTTGCTTTATTAGATTCGAACTCTAGGGATGTTGAGAAGCCGATTTCAGTCACTTCCAGGAGCTTTTAACGACTTATTAGTTGCAGCAGATAATGGCGACAAGACAAAAAAGGGAATGAAGGTCCCTATATCTCGTAGACTCAATAAGGTTTAATTTTCTTGAATTTTTTTATAGTACCAAGGTTGCCAAATTTTTCTTTCTTTTCGGATAGTTGATGGTATTCGTTAATTTTAGGAACAAACTAGTAAAGCGGAGACAGCAAGGTTTGCTCAGATGTGGAACAAAATCATTACAAGTTTCAGGGAGGAAGATTTGATAAGCAATCGGTACTTTAAAGCTGTACTTTTGATTAAATTTGTTATATTAATTGGTACTAATAATCTGTAAATGCATTTTTATGGTATCAGGGAAATGAACCTTCTACTTATGCCATGTTGGAGTGATTTTGACTTAAATATAATACAGTGGCCTCCATTTTTACTTGCTAGCAAGGTTCAATGCTTCCTGATTGATTTTGTTACATGAAACATTGAGGATATATATGTTAACTTAAAAAAAATTAAATTTGCAGCTTCCAATAGCCTTGGACATGGCGAAAGACAGCAAAGGAAAGGAACATGATCGTGACCGTGAACGAGAACTGCAAAAGAGACTACACGCAGACGGTTATATGCTTTGTGCTGTTAAGGAATGCTATGCTTCATGCAAAAATATATTTGATTTTCTTATTCTTGGAGAACTTGATAAATCGTATGTAAACCACCATCTTGGTCATTTCTTAGTAAATATTAGAGCTGGAAGTTTTGACCCATTTACCTATGAATGGGTTAATTCGGGTAATGTTTTATATCTAACGGGTCAAACGGATAAAATCAAAAGATTAGCTCAAAGTCAAATGGGTTAAAAGTAAAAACCTCCTGAATCATTTTATCCAAAATATAAGATTTGTGTTAAAATATAGATTTTGTAACCATAGTTGACACATCTGTTGTTTATAAAAAGTTTAAATTTCTGGACAAAAGTATTCAGGTTCAACCCAAACGAACCTGATTTAATTTAAGACAAAAAAATAAACCATTTGTTACCCAAGCCACCTGACCCACTCATTTTGCTACCTTCAGTAGATGTTACAGAAGTGGTATACGTAATTAGATTTGTGTTGAAATATAGATTTTGTAACCATATCGACACATCAATTGTCTATTTGCAGTGAAATCACCAAGATGTTTGAAAAAGTTGACCATCACATAATGGAAGGAGATATCATCAGGGAGTTGAATATGAGTTACCTGCCTAGCCTGGCCGATCATCTCGTCCAGCTTATCGAGATTTTGGTGAAATACAACCTCTTTGCTTTTCCTTGTCAGCTTTTAATAGAATTATGTTAATTAAAATCTATTCTACAGATAAAAAATGAAGCAAATGACAAGGCTAAACTAGTAATCGTGCTACTCGACATGTTGGAAGTTGTGAAAAAAGACATATTCATGTTGGAAGTTGTGAAAAAAGACATATTCGATGAGCGAGATTCTAGGTAAAAATGTAAAATAATATTAATTCATGGTCTCTTCGAATAATCTACATTATTTACTTTAAGTTTCTTATGTTTTAATCATATACTGCAGAATGTCGGAGGAAACGCGTAAGTATTTTGCAGAACTTAACTTTCCTGTTACAGAAGAGACAGATGCATGGAATGAGAAAGTTAGTTATGATCTTACCAAAAAAATTTGGATGCTTTTGTTATCATGCCTCTGCATATGTGAAGTTGTGAACCATGTTTTTCATTGTCTCCAGATCAGAAGACTTCATCTTTTGCTTACTGAAAAAGAATCTGCTATGGATGTACCATCAAACTTAGAAGCAAGAAGGCGCATCTCATTCTTTTCGAATTCTTTGTTTATGGACATGCCTGTGGCACCTAAAGTTCGAAATATGATATCTTTCTCGTAAGAATTATATATGAATATTAGTTTATATTTTTTTGGGTATAAATTGAATTCTAGATATATTTCCATGTTACTTTTGTAATCTTTCAGGGTCTTAACTCCTTACTACAACGAGGACGTTCTTTTTTCTATTGATACCTTGGAAAAGCAAAATGAAGATGGAGTTTCAATTCTTTTTTACTTGCAGAAAATTTTCCCAGGTTTAATTTGTTAACTTATTTGTTTCATTGATATGATGTTATCAAATACTATGTTTCATGATACTAAGCAAATATATTTCAGACGAATATAACAACTTTCTTGAGCGGGTGGATCCTAGTAATGAAGAAGAACTAAAAAGAGATTCTGCGTTAGAAGAAAAACTTTGCCTTTGGGCATCATATAGAGGCCAAACGCTTACTAAGACCGGTATTTATCTTAACATACATATACAATAGGGTAAAGTAGACCTGATGTTATTTATATCTACATTCTGATACTAGTTTCAACTTAAAATAGTACGAGGCATGATGTATTATCGGCAAGCATTGGAACTTCAGGCTTTTCTTGACATGGCAACGGATGACGGTATTACAAAAGCAATTCATAATATCACTCTCAACGGCCTTTTCATTGTATTTTACGTATAATGTGTGATATAACTTCTGATTATTGTTTCAGAGTTAACGAAAGGTTATAAGGCCTCTGGTTCTAACACAGAAGAATATTTGAAGAATGAAAGATCACTACTGGCACAATGTCAAGCAGTTGCAGATATGAAGTTCACATATGTTGTCTCGTGTCAACAATATGGCATCCAGAAAAGATCACGAGATTCTCGTGCTCGTGACATTTTAAGGCTTATGACAACGTAGGACTAGAGGCATAAAAGGCATTTTTACTGTAAATTGATGTGTCAAATATTTGTTATTATTTTCTGACCACTCTTTGGATATCCAATGTTCACGAGACAGGTATCCGTCTCTTCGTGTTGCCTATATTGACGAGGTGGAACAACCTGGTAGAAATGAAGTTTCTTACTACTCGATTCTTGTGAAAGCTGTACCAAAGTCTGCAGATGCCACCGACCAAGATCAAAACTTTGATCAGGTACAATTAATTCAATCCATTTTGAAATATTTATTTACCGCATATTATATTTACGTATCAAACAAGGAACTAGTAAAACGAAAATTTGGAATTTTTAAAGAAATTGGAACATGGGTATACCAAATTTTGATGAATGATTTTGATATTTCCCTAGAACATAGAAAAAATAAATAGAAGCTAATATGACATGTTTCTTGTTCAGATTATATACCGTATAAAACTTCCAGGACCAGCCATATTGGGTGAGGGAAAACCGGAGAACCAAAATCATGCCATAATATTCACGCGTGGAGAAGGCTTGCAAACGATAGACATGAACCAGGTACTTTGTCTGCCAAATATTTCCCGTTATATTAATCCCTTCCTTAATCAGCCTGAAATAAATCTGTTATTTATTGTATCATCAACAGGACAACTACATGGAAGAAGCCTTCAAAATGAGGAATTTGCTTCAAGAGTTCCTTATCAAACATGGAGTCAGAACTCCAACCATACTTGGACTTAGGGAGCATATATTCACCGGCAGGTGAACATAATTTCTACTATATCAGATAATATATCATATGCATTGGTCTATTTTGCAATCTATGATCTTTGCTTTATTATTTGTCATTTTCAGTGTTTCATCTCTTGCGTGGTTCATGTCAAATCAAGAGACTAGTTTTGTTACAATTGGACAAAGATTGTTGGCTAACCCATTGAAGTAAGTTCCAAGATTGACACATTACGTTCTATTGTTGCATAGAAAATGCTTATTTTTTATTTAAATTTGTTTATTTCTCAAAACTCATTCAGGGTTAGATTTCATTATGGGCATCCTGATGTCTTCGAAAGACTCTTTCACTTAACGAGAGGGGGTATCAGCAAGGCCTCAAAGATCGTCAACCTAAGCGAGGACATATTTGCAGGCATCATTTTGCTGTTGAAGCTTATTTTCGATTTGTTTTTATTCCACTACTATCGCCAAAAATATTAACATTTTTCTGCTATCTATTAGGTTTTAATTCTACATTACGTGGAGGAAATGTTACTCATCACGAATACATACAAGTTGGTAAAGGAAGAGACGTAGGCCTCAACCAGATCTCGTTGTTTGAGGCGAAGATAGCCAATGGAAACGGAGAGCAGACTATGAGTCGTGATGTATATAGGCTTGGACACCGTTTTGATTTCTTTCGCATGCTTTCATGCTATTTTACTACCGTGGGATTCTACTTTAACACACTGGTACGTAGTAACATATGTTGACTTTACCAGATCTATCGAGGTGGAAAATAGGTGGCTTGGTTAATGGGTCAAAAATGGTAATTTTTGCGGGTTGAATTTGGTTGGGTTGGGTTGACCTGAGAATTTTTTGTCCAAAATGTAATTTTTTTTATATAAGACAACTTTTACAAAATATGATTAAAAAGTTGTATATTTATTAAAAAAATAATATTAATAAATAAATAAACAGTATAAATGTTTTAAAAGGTGTAACGCTTAATGAAACACAAGCTTGACCCACTAGAGAAAAAGATAACCAAAATCCACCCATAGGTAAAGGAGTCGAAATTTCCACCTCTACGAGTAGATATTTATGTCTACACCATCTAATACAAGCAAGTTCTTTGATGTGGCAGCTCACCGTGCTTATTGTGTATGTTTTTCTCTATGGCCGCCTCTATCTCGTACTGAGTGGACTTGAAAGAGAGTTGAGTACAAACAAAGCAGTTATGAAAAATAACTCTCTTCAAGTAGCTCTTGCTTCTCAATCTTTTGTTCAAATTGGTTTTCTTATGGCACTTCCAATGATAATGGAAATAGGACTTGAAAGAGGGTTCCGAAGCGCATTTACTGATTTTGTTCTGATGCAACTACAATTAGCTTCTGTGTTTTTCACGTTTTCTCTTGGAACAAAAACCCATTATTTTGGTAGAACTTTGCTTCATGGGGGTGCACAATACAGAGCTACGGGTCGTGGTTTTGTTGTATTTCATGCCAAATTTGCTGAGAATTATAGGCTATATTCTCGTAGTCACTTTGTCAAGGGAATCGAGCTTCTGATCTTACTTGTAGTATATGAAATATTCGGTGAATCTTACAGAAGTTCACTTGCTTATATACTGATTACAGTATCAATGTGGTTCATGGTGGGAACATGGCTTTTCGCTCCCTTTCTTTTCAACCCGTCAGGATTCGAATGGCAGAAAATTGTTGATGACTGGAACGATTGGGGCAAGTGGATAAGTAACCAAGGCGGGATCGGTGTCTCTCCTGAGAAAAGCTGGGAATCATGGTGGGAAAAAGAGCAAGAACATCTTCTTTCTTCTGGGATAAGGGGTACCGTTATAGAAATTTTGCTGGCAACTCGCTTCTTTATCTATCAGTTTGGACTCGTATATCATCTCAACATCACGAAGAGCAAAAGTTTTCTGGTATTACTTTAATAAAGTATCATAGATACAAATAGAATTGAGTTTACTTCATACATTGTGATTATTCGTTTCTTTAATGTAGGTTTATGGAATATCATGGCTTGTGATCTTTGCAGGGCTTTCTGTAATGAAGGTTGGTTAAAAGTTTGTAGCGAAACTGATATTCTTATCTATTCAAATAAGTTCATTTTTGTTTTCTTTTCTTCAGGGGATGGCATATTTTAGAAAATCTCTTAGTAATGACTACCAGCTGGCCTTCCGATTGATCAAGGGATTAGTGTTCGTCACTTTTCTTTCAGTCTTGATAACCATAATCGCGCAACCTCATATGACAGCAAAAGATATAGTAGTATGCCTCCTCGCTTTAATGCCTACCGGTTGGGGAATGCTTCTGGTGAGCAAATTGTACATTACTTGACTGCATTGTTTCTGTTGTTTTATCATTTTTTTACATTATTTTCCATGTGTCTTTTATCATGTCAGATTGCGCAAGCTCTTAAGCCATATTTGAAACAATCGGGATTCTGGTCATCTGTCAGGGTACTAGCACAATACTATGAAATGATCATGGGTTTGATTTTATTTACCCCAGTTGCATTTTTAGCTTGGTTCCCATTCGTCTCAGAATTTCAAACTCGAATGTTGTTCAACCAAGCATTTAGCAGAGGTTTACAGATCTCACGTATTCTTGGTGGCGGGCAAAAGAAAGATAAAAGAGAGTCAACGTCCTTGAAGTCAGTGGGAAGTAACAAGTAAATTACATGTATATATTTATGTAGCCGTAAAAAAAATTATGTATGTAGTATTGTAGTTTTCTAGTTGGATTGGGTGATATAAATGTATTTAGGATTGTGGTACGCAGTTTGCATACTATTTGATGATTGATAATACAGCACGCCATTTGAGTCCCGGTGAAAATGAATCGGTTTGAGTTATATTATAACAATATTATTTCATTACTAGGTTAAAAGGGAATTTAAATTTTGTTACTAAAAACAGTGCTGACCCACTCATAGGCAAGTTACAAACTAGAGTTTAATTACAAATGCTGACAATAATGTCCACAGAAAGATGTTTGAAACAAATACAACAAAAGGATAACCACTTACTTGGAGAAAATCAAACCTAAAAGACCAATAAGCCACGACACGATGGATCCAATGACCCAGAGTATGAGACCAAATACGACAATACCAGCCAAAATAGTAAGAAACGGAGGTCCTTGGGCAGTGCTCGTATCGCTACTTGTAGTTGCTTCTGCCTTCCCAGTGGGTTCTTGCGAAGGATTGTTTGATACATGTACCAACGGCAACCTTCTTCTTGTCATCAATTTGGCAGCATTCTTGAACCTGGTCAAGTGGATGTAAGTAAAAGGATTATGTGGAAATTTGGAGCATAAAACTACGTACAAGTTGGTGCAATAGTCTGGTTGGACAATATGGCTCTTCGTTCATAAGTAAAAGGCTAAATGACACCAATTTAACTAGCGGTTTTCGTAGAGCTGGCAAAATGTGCAGATCTAGCAAGTTGGATAAGGGTTAAAAAGGTTTAATCTTTGATACAAATCCATACCTGTAATGTTAAGCCAGGACGGGTCGAGCAGTCAAGCATTTATTTGTCTGGATTTATTTAACTTAGTGAGTATATTATACAGCATTTGTCACTTCTTCCTTAAGGTCGTTAACAGGATTATACACTAAATATGACATTTTATAACATTCTGATTCTTTAGCATCATTTTCTTGCAAAAAATCAATGCAATCAACAACAAATTATCCATCGAGTACACAAATTACACAACATAAATTTCTATTATTTTTATCGCATAACAACATTTAGAAGTTTATATATCCAAAATTACAACGCATATCCATCTATCTCAGAATTGCAGTCCATATTCCATACTAGTACCAAAACTCAAAGCTAACATTCCCGAATTCGACAGCCGCACATAAAGTTTGTTTACCTAAGCCCTATAAACTCAACTATTTCATTAGGCAAAACATAATCATATCAATAAAGGTCCAACGCCAATCATATTCTTGGACAGTAACCACATAACATAAACTGAGTAACTAACCGGTAACCATCAATACAACTAAACCAAGCTCCCACTTTAAAAATCCTTACTTTAAACCAACGTACTTATCAAGATTCAAAAACGCAAGAAACCACCACCAAAGTGGCCTAGTGGTTAGGAGGTTTCAGGTTCAAACCTCACAAGGTACACCTGAATAAGTACATCCAGGTCAAAGACTCGCCCTCCCCGAGTAACCTAGAACACGGAAAACCTCGTCCGCCTGCCCGTTTAGTTTTAGTAACAAATGTCAAAATGTACCAAGTGCTAGCTACTTAAAACAGCACTAACTAACTAAAAACCAATCCAAGAATACATATCAAACACAATCTATAAGTACTTGAAAACCCAATAAACATATAATACAATAAAGGGTATTATCAGCATTGATTAAAGGAAGCTAATTTGCTAATGGGAATTAAAAAAGAACCTGAGAATTGAAATGGGGTGAAGATTGAGTGAAGATGGATTAAGTAGCAGACTGGGGGTTTGATGAAACCCTAATTTGGTTGAATGATTTGGGGCTGAACTCAAACAGAGTGAAACAGATGATGATGCCATTTTTGTTGTGTTTCTCTCTCTACTATCCTGTGATTGTACTAAGAAACAACATCTTCCACTTGTTCAAGTACTTTTTTTTTCTTTTTTTCTTTTTTTTTAATTTTTTTTATTATTATTATTTTTTTTACAGTGAGATGAAATTACTCTATGCTGTATTGGTTTTGATTTATCTAGACTACATGTAAAGCATTTTAAGTCTTTTTTCTAATTCTTTTTTTTATTTTATAAATAAATTTTAAGCAACTACAAATAACTAAGCACTATATAGAAGCAAATAATACACCCAAATAAGGGTGTGCAGAATTCAGGCTTCACCCACAAAAATCGAAAACCAAAGTCGAACAAAACCGAAATTGTAACCAAACCTAACCGACTTAAATATTCAGTTTTATGTTTATAGTTTTGGCAAAACTGAACCAAACCGAAAACCGAATTCACATAAATATGTAAAAAGATACTTTTTATATAGCTATATAAAAATTAAAAAATTAAAAATAATAATAAAAAAAACTTCATAGTATATATATTTTGAGCTTGAAACCTTTTTTTCCAAAAAAATTATATAATTAAATAAATGAATAATTAAAATTAAGCAATTCGGGTTACTCGAGTTATTCTGATTATTCGGTTCGGTTAGGTTTTTGATTTTACCCAGAAAATTTTTTTAACCGAATAAACTGAACAACCCGATAACCAAACCGATGAATACTCATACACCAACACATATAAAAAATTGACTAGTCAACATCTAATTAATTACATTATTAAACCGCCCCCTAAATAAAAAAATACAAGTTATTAAGCTTATTATACAAACCGATATAATAACACAAAATGTACACTCATTGCCAATTTAAAGTTATTATTAAATTAATAGATTTTCAAAAGACATACTAAATTACAATATTGTAAAAATATTATTAAACCTTAAAAATGCCTCGAGAACTAACGTGTACATCTTTAGAATTTTTTGGTAAACTTACCGTAAAAACTAAAAATTGTGTTTTATAAAATCGGGTAATTTTTCAAAGCAAATACTCCGTAGTAAAAAGGTGCAAAGTCCTAAGTGCTCATTTATGTTATTCACTTATTCTATACATTTTACACATCTATACTACAGATAAAGCATTTTAGACATTCTCTCTTATTATTATTATTTTGAGTAAACTACACCGTTCGTTCTTGTGGTTTGCGTTGACCGCAGCCTGTGGTCCTTTGACCAAAAAAATTGCACCGTTCATCCTTAACTCAGAAACATTATGCACCATTAGTCCTTCCCTCTAACGGGGTGGACTAACGCTCGTTAACTTGTTTGCTTATGAGGGTATAATCGTCATTTTGCACTATAAGGACGAACGGTGCAAGGACGAACGGTGCAATTTTTCGCTTTTGGTCCCTTTTTAATGCTTTCTTCCGGTTTTTTACGTTTCCACCCGTTTTTGTCCATTTTTTTTACGTTTTTGCCCATTTTCGCCCGTTTTTTTCCGTTTTTTTTTACGTTTTCGCCCGTTTTCATCTGTTTTTTTACGTTTTCATCCCGTTTTTTATGTTACCATCAATTTTTTACGTCTTCGCCTGTTTATTTTACGTTTTCGTCCGGTTTTTACGTTGTCATCTGTTTTTTTACGTTTTTGCCGATTTATTTTACGTTTTCACCCGTTTTTGTCCGTTTTTTTACGTTTTCGCCCATTTTCGCCCTTTTTTTTCCGTTTTCGTCCGTTTTTTTTACGTTTTCGCTAGTTTTCGTCTGTTTTTATCCATTTTTTACGTTTTCATCCCGTTTTTTACGTTTCCATCAATTCTTTTACGTTTTCGCCTGTTTATTTTACGTTTTTGTCCAGTTTTTACGTTTTCGCCGATTTATTTTACGTTTTCACCCGTTTTTGTCCATTTTTTTTACGTTTTCGCCCATTTTCGCCCGTTTTCGTCCCTTTTTTTACGTTTTCGCCCATTTTTGTCTGTTTTTATCCGTTTTTTTTACGTTTTCATCCCGTTTTTTACGTTTCCATCAGTTTTTTTACGTTTTCGGCTGTTTATTTTACGTTTTCGTCCGGTTTTTTACGTTTTCATCTGTTTTTTTACGTTTTCGCCGATTTATTTTACGTTTTCTTCCGTTTTTTTACGTTTTCGTATGTTTATTTTACGTTTTCGCCATTTTTTTACGTTTTCATTCATTTTTTATGTTGTCATATGTTTTTTTACGTTTTTGCCCGTTTTATTATGTTGTCGCCTGTTTTTTTATATTTTCCTTCGCTTTTTATGTTGTCGTCTATTTTTTTAAGTTTTCGTCCGTTTTTTTTACGTTTTCGTCCGTTTTTTTACATTCTCGTATGTTTTTTACGTTTTCGTCCATTTTTTATGTTGTCGTCAGTTTTTTAACGTTTTCGCCCGTTTTGTTATGTTGTCGCCTGTTTTTTTACGTTTTTGTCTTTTTTTACGTTTCCGTCAGTATTTTTACATTCTAGTCTGGTTTTTTACGTTTTTGTCCATTTTTTTACATTTTCGTCTCTTTTTTTACGTAAAAAAAACGGCTAAAAGAAGATGAAAACGGATAAGAATGGATAAAAACGTAAGAAAAATAAAAAAAAAACGTAAAAAATGGGAGGAAAACGTAAAAGATGAAAACGGACGAAAACGTAAAAAAAGGGATGAAAACGTAAAAAAAATGGACAAAAACGGACGAAAACATTAAAAAAACAGATGACAACATAAAAAATGGACCAAAACGTAAAAAAAGGGGGCGAAAACATAAAAAACAGTCAAAAACGTAAAAATACGGACGGAAACGTAAAAAAAGGGCAAAATCGTAAAAAATTGACGAAAACGTAAAAAAACAGATGAAAACGTATAAAAACGGATAAGGAAGAATAAAAATGGATGAAAACGGATAAGTATGGATAAAAATGTAAGAAAAACGGACAAAAACATAAAAAAAATTGGGCGAAAACGTGAAAAATTGACGAAAACGTAAAAAAATGGACGAAAACGTTAAAAAATGGACGAAAACGTAAAAACTGAACGAAAACGTAAAAAAATGGCGAAAACGTAAAATGAACATACGAAAACGTAAAAAAACGGAAGAAAACGTAAAATAAATCGGCGAAAACGTAAAAAAAACAGATGAAAACGTAAAAACCGGACAAAAACGTAAAATAAACAGGCGAAAACGTAAAAGAATTGATGGAAACGTAAAAAACGGGATGAAAACGTAAAAAAAGGATAAAAACAGACGAAAACAGGCGAAAACGTAAAAAAAACGGACGAAAACGGAAAAAAAAGGGCGAAAATGGGCAAAAACGTAAAAAAACGGACAAAAACGGGTGAAAACGTAAAATAAATCGGCGAAAACGTAAAAACCGGACGAAAACGTAAAATAAACAGGCGAAGACGTAAAAAATTGATGGTAACATAAAAAACGGGATGAAAACGTAAAAAAACAGACGAAAACGGGCGAAAACATAAAAAAAACGAAAAAAAAACGGGCGAAAATGGGCAAAAACGTAGAAAAAAATGGACAAAAACGGGGTGAAAACGTAAAAAAACCGGAAGAAAGCATTAAAAATGGACCAAAAGCGAAAAATTGCACCGTTCGTCCTTGCACCGTTCGTCCTTATAGTGCAAAATGACGATTATACCCTCATATGCAAACAAGTTAACGAGCGTTAGTCCACCCCGTTAGAGGGAAGGACTAATGGTGCATAACGTTTCTGAGTTAAGGATGAACGGTGCAATTTTTTTGGTCAAAGAACCACAGGCTGCGGTCAACGCAAACCACAAGGACGAACGGTGTAGTTTACTCTATTATTTTTTTTTAAGATTTTCATAAATAAAATTTAAGCAATTACAAATTACCAAGCACTATATACAAACAAATTATACACCAACACATACAAAAAAATTGACCAGTCAACGTCTAATTATTTACATTATTAAAACACACCCTAAATAGAAAATACAAGTTATTACGCTTACTATACAAAATATAACACAAAATGTACTCTCATTGTCAATGTAAATATATTATTAAATCAATGGAGTTTTAAAATGCATACTAAGTTATAATGTTCCAAAAATATTATTAAATCTTAAGAGTGCCTCGAGAATAAACATATACACCTTTTAGAACTTTTTGATAAAACTAACTGTAAAAGCTAATAACCGTGGTATATAAAATCAGACAATTTTTTAAAAGTAAAGGTGCAAAGTACAAAGTGCTAATTATACTTATCCTCCTACTCACGGGATCCTGACAAGTGTCAGAATTGATGGCTTGGATGCAGAGAGAATGAGTGAAAAAATTATACATAATATTGTTTTGTGTGTAAGAGGATTAGTAGGAAGATATTGTAGGAGACTTTAACAATGTTTTAATAATTATTATACTTTCTAAAGTTACCCCACATGATTTTTTAAACAAAATGATTCTCATGCATAAGAAATATGCGTAAAAGCATGTCTAATAACAAGATTTGGACACATGGCAATATCAAAGGTGAATGTTCGGAAAAAGAAACAGGCAAAAACATGCGTCAAGTAATATATGAATTAGCCATGTTTTTAGTCATGCATTTAGGTCTCTATGTCATTACTCTTTTTGAACATTTAGGTTTTCTTTAGCTTTATAAATACTCTTTTACTTGTATCTTCTATCTATGTAGGATAAATAAAGTAACATTGTTAATAATTTAAATAAGTGTTAAAAAAAACTTATAAAGTATATTTTTAGAAAATTAAATTTTCTTAACATGTTATAAGTGATTTTTAAAATTCGATATGGTATTTTTATTTAAAAATAACTTGCGATTACGGATCATTGTCAGTACTTTAATCATATACCTCCATAATATACAGGCTACCGCCTATATATTGACACACCATCACATAGGTAATCTAGAGTTTTTATACGAGTTAACTTGTTATTGATTAAAATTATTTAAAACTAAAATTGTCATCATCCGTAAAGTTATTGTATCATAAAATATAGAATTGAAAAACATTTCTCGCTGAAAAATTTAATTGCATGATACCCGCGGCCACAACGCACAAGTACCCTGCTAGTTTAATTTATGTGTTTAAGAAAAGTACAACTATTATACTGTATTACTCATTTCGTCTCAAAATAAATGTTCACTTTCATATACAAAGTTTTAAAAAATCTCACTAATTTACTATCTAATCAAATATCTTCCCTACCACTAAAATTAATTTTGATTAGTTGAAACACAACGTGAACATTTAGTTTGGGATATCCTAAAATAGAAAGTTGGACATTTAATTTGGTGTTAATGGAGTACTAGTAATTAAACTTTAATTTCTTGATCAAAAGAAATTAAACTTTAATTTCTAACTGTCAATTAGTTTTTATTGGTTAAAATAGAAAAAACATGAATAATAATTTTGGGAAAATAAAAAAATATAAGACATGTAAAAGTGTTTGATTCACCGGTTTTTGTTATGTTTATCAAAATTCAATAGTTTGTGAAATTGGGTTAACTCGAAAATGCACAAAAATAACAATAACAACAACAATAATATTCAATCCTGTCAAAGTATAATATGGGAAAAGTAAAATGTAAACACGTCATACCAATGTATATGAGAAAACCCGAAAGGAATGAGACTAATTTAAAAAAAATCCTATAAATGTATGTGTGAGACTGAATGTGTTCAAATACAAATTGATTACTTTAGTTTAAGCAATGCAAGTTAAATGATTTTTCTTTTTCTTTTGCTATTTTGTGTGTTAATTTCATATTGTGATAAACTGTTTGTTTTTAATCGTTTTACGGTACTGGATTAAATGACATATCTTTGAGTATTTTTCTCTTTTACATTAATTTACATCGACAATACCTATAATGCATTTGTAACCTTATCTCTTTCAAAATTTTAAGAATTTTATATATAGATTTTAAGCAAATACAACTAATTAAGCTATATGTATAATTAATTTATGCATTAACACATACATATATTGACTAGTCAAGATTGTAATTAATATAATCTTTAAAACACCATTTTAATAAAAAAAAAAAAAAAAAAAAAAAAAAAAAAAAAAGTATCATTAATAAAAGAAAATGTATAAACAAATCAAGCTACTAATCACTATTGTATAAACTTATTAAAGAAAAAAAAGTAACAGATTCGTGTATCTCGGGAGTTCTTATGCCCTAAAAATTAACAAAATACCTCCAAAATATATGGTTTATTTTGTTTGTACTTTCAAAATAAGAAAAGAAAAGGAGTTTGAAGTAGCATCAAATAAGATATCGTCATCTACCTCAGAACTTCAATAGTTTACCATGCATGCAAATTTTTTTTCGCCATTTCTAAAGTAATTGTCACCGTAAAAAATACTAATTGTAAAATATTATTCGTCGAAATTTTAATTACATAGTATCCGCTGACGCAACACGCGAATACCCTCCTAGTTATTCTATAATACAACTATGAGCTGAATTTTACTGCTCGTTAGAAAAAACAAGCTGGGTAGCCCGCGCGTTGCGGCGGGTGTGTTTTGTGTTTTGTATTTTATGGGTTGTACGGTGTAATTAATAATTTTGTTATTTGAAGTATGAATATGTTTACTTGGAAGCATAATTTTTTTATGTTTATGGATTTTTTTTTTGCGTTGCGGTTGAAATTTTTTTGGGTTGTTTGTTTTTTCGGTATTTTTTTTTTCTTGTTTGGTATTTTAAAATGAAACAAATTTGTATAAGAACTTTTTTGTAAGTGTATTATTTTTTGTGTTTTTTTATTTTTATTTTTTTTGAAAAAACAAATTTTCATAAGAAAATTTATGTAAAAGAAAAAAAAAGAATCTGTAGCGAGTACTGTAGCTACACGTGACGCAAAAAAAAAAAAAAAAAAAAAAAAAAAAAATTATTGTAGCTGCTACAGTAAGCGTTTCTGCCTTTTAGTATATACATAGTAATTTACTGGAGTATAAAAAAGTCGTATGGTTACAAAGTGAGAGAGTAACAAAACGGGGTTATATAATAATAATAACAATAATAATAATAATAATAATAATAATAAAGTTATAAAAAGACAAAACCGAGTTCAAAAATGTAGGGTAGATAAAATATTTCACATTCACCACTTAAATCAGGGTCATGCTAGTAAAATTTTAAGACATTTTTAGTATTAAACCTTAAAATGTCCTGATGACAAATAAATTGCAAGTGTTGTTACTACCCCGTCTTATAATAATTGTCTACTTTAACTTTTTAAGTCTTTTTTATTCAACTTTAATCATAAATATTTTATTTGTGTAATAATATTTGATGAAAAATATATTAATAGATTAAGTTTTAAATATATTTTCATTTGGTATAATTTTTATCAAGTATTATATAACACAAATAAAACTATTAATGGTCAAAGTTGAACAAGCAAGACTCAAAAAAGTTAAAGTGGATAATAATTATAAGACGTAGGGATTAATTTTTACGGAAATGAAATGGAATTTTTTTATTTTTAAAAACTTTACTAAGTAAACGGTTTTCAAAAATACGATCAAAATAAGTTTCTTAAAACGAAAAAGTTATGTTTTCATTTTGGCGAGTTTCTTTCTAAGTTTTCAGTTTTACCCTCTAATTATTTATTGGCTACGAAAAGCTTAGCAATAAGTTATTATATCAGTTCAAGAGGCGAGTTCTTTGCAAAACATGTATTCTCTAAAGAACATGCAAGTGAATCTCAGCTATCCATCCACCTTCCATCTAATGGCTGAGATTAAATAAAAAAATAACAAAGTGAGAGCAAAATTAGCATTTTAGCTCATTTAATATAAAAACTCACTTTCCACATTTAAAAAAAAAATAACATATTTTACAAACGGTAAATCTTCAAGCTACGAAAAATACACCATCACGACGAGAATTAAATTATCTTTCTATAGATATACATTGTTATATACTTTCGACGAACTTTTTTTTCAAAATTTCCGTCCAGAAAAATCTCATGGGATTCGTAAATAAATCCTACGGGAATTCGTAAAAAACTCACTTGTGATTTGTTATTTTTAAAAAATCACAAGTGATTTGTAAAAATGACTAAATCACTGTTTTTGAGTTTTATACTTTTATGTCACAACTTTTTAAGAGTAGATATTTTTTATATGATTCTTGAAATAAGCTATTGGAATCTCTTTATTAAAAAGTTGTATGTTGTTAAACCGAATCCCATGTGATTCTCTCTGATTCCTTGAGATTCATATAGAATCTCATGTGTTCCATAAAGATACTTGACGAATATCTTTTATGAATCACATGGGTAATTTTTATGAATTACAAGTGATTTATCAAATAATCTCATGGGATTCTGTATGGATCACATGTGATTCTATATGAATCACGAGGGATCAGAGAGAATCACATGGGATTCTGTATAAATCCAATGGGATTTTCATTTTGCTTCATATAAACTGTAGGTACAAAACACATGAGATTCTGTATGAATCTCAAGGGATTCTGTATGAAATCACATGGGATTTTGTATGATTTATCTTGTCGATAAACCACAAAGGAGGTCGGAGTAGTCGTCGGAGGAGGAGGAAGGAAGGACGCTCGTCGGAGTAGTGACGCCGGAAGTATTGGCGGCCTTGTGACGGTGATGATGGCTGGATTCCGACGAGTCAGACGATGTCGTATTGGAGGAGGAGCTGAATGAAGATTGATTATCAGATTTGGTGACTGATTTGTGTTTTATTGATTGGAAGATGTGCTTAGGATCTTGTTTATTTTAGAAATTGTGTTTAGCTTGGAATGATATTATAAAAGTACCATTCAATAATTAATTATATTAAAATGAGGATTAATTTAGACCTTTAAATTTAAAATAGATGGATGATTGAGATCTTGTTATTTGTTATTTAGATAAATGTTATTTGGTATTGAACTTTTCTCATCGGTTCAATGCATTTAGGGTAAAATGTCAACTTTTTACGCTTACTTATTTTCATTAAAAAATATCTATATCTTTTAAATGGAAGCGCAACATGTTAAATCTTAGAGAGAAAGATATAACCGAGAGTGTAAATCAAAATCTTTTCAGTTTAGATGACGCCGCCTAACTAACATTATCGTTTCCGACTTTTTTTTAACGACCTCCAAATACATGAAAACACTTATTTCATTAAAAAAATGTACGAGAAAATCTCGATGCATCACTGTAGCGAAACGCGACTTTGCAACAATTTATGCATAAAACATGGTATTACTTCGATGAAATTGTTGGACAATACCTCGACAACAAACCCCAAGTTCGATCGCGGAAAAGCTAGATCGCGAGTTGTATCGAGCACAAATAGCAATACGAGAGACTACAAAGACTCGACAAGAATATGCACACGATATACCCTCAACGAACCTTTTATTAGAACCAATAAAGCTTTTACAATTGAGAAAGAAGAATGAATAACTAGCATCCCCCTCATCTCTATTTACAGAGATGAGGAGGTGGAAACCTAGCTTGCCTTGCACTCCAAGTTACCTAATCCTAGTTTATATCTAACACCTAATCTAATTACAAAGTACACTTAAGCCCCTAAACTAATAATATATAACAATTTCCACCTTAGGAGTATCACTTAAACATAACCGATACTCAACACCTTTCCCTTGTGCTAGAACCTCGGACCGGGGACCACCTTGTCGACCAGGCATTGTACTTCAGTAATTTTCCATGATTAGCTTCCGTAGACTCCTTCACTTTCTTTTTTTCAGCAACATTACCTTATGCACCCTCCGAAGTGACGAAGATGAAAAGTGCTTTTTCTAACTCTTTCTCGTCTTCAAAAACGTGACCAGGTACTTCGGTTACCGTAATGTCTGCCCCCACCTTTATACCAAGGTGTACTTTTTCCTGCTCATTTACCAAGCAGCCAGTGTTTGTCTTTTCTTCAAGTTGCTTGTCCTCCAACCATCTTTGAGCCACTGCAACATCATCGTTACTAACCTAAACATCCTCAGCTTCATGATTCCCCTGAGCTCCCTGCAGTTCCATCTCAAACCAAACACGTTCATCAACCTGTACTCCATGGACTCCTATTTTAACACCAGGATCAAGTTGTTTGAGCCCAACTTGTTTTTGACCAAGTTGTTTGAACCCAACTTATTTATGACCAAGTTGTTTGAACCTAACTTGTTTATGACCAAGTTGCTTGAATCCAACTTGTTTTGAACCTCCATGCTTTTGTACACCAAAAGTCTTCACTTTTGCTTTCAAAGTATACACACAGTTTTCTTTCCTGATCCCAGTCATCAAAACCTGACAACCTTTGATCACCTTAACTCTGCCCATCTGCATCTTCACAGTATAACCCTCTTTTTCAAGAGTACCTAATGAAATCAAGCTTTTTCTTAACCCTGGAACATACCTAAAATCTTCCAGTATAAAGCTTGAACCATCATACAACTGTATCTTCACTTTTCATGTACCTTTGATAGGTCATGTCCTATCATCACCTAACTGAACCGAACCACCGTCAATATCCTTTAAGTCATACAAGAAGTCCTTCCTAGGTGTCATATGATAAGACCCACCTGAATCCATTACCAATTCAGTCATCTCATCATTCCCGACTACCACCAAGGCTTCTCCAAAGTAGGCGTTACCCTCGTCATCAGAAGAATCAGAATCCTGGTCATGCTTACCCTTCTTGACGAATCCACTTGACTTCTTCTTTGGACAGTCTCTCTTCAGATGACCCTCTGAATGACATATGAAGCACTTGAGTTTAAAAGTTTCACCCCTTGACTTAAACCGCGAACTTCCACCAGAATGAGCTTTCCTTGAATGATCTGACCCTCCCCTTACATATAACCCGTCACCATTTTCTTCCTTTGTGCCTTCAATTCTTTTCTTCAACTCTTTTGAATTCAGAGTCGCCAGAACATCCTCCAATGTTAAGGATTCCCTCCCATACAACAATGTCTCCACAAAGTTTTCGTAAGACGATGGCAACGACGTAAGTAACATAAGTGCCTGATCTTCATCCTCAATCTCGATATCAATATTCGTCAAATCAAGTATCAACTTATTAAACTCATCTATATGATCGCCCAGTTTCGTACCTGGACTCATATAGAATGTGTACAACTTCTTCTTCAGATACAGTCTATTTGCTAATGACTTAGTCATATAAAGACTAGTCAGTTTTGTCCAAATTCCTGCAGCAGATGTTTCCTTGGTAACTTCCCGTAAAACCCGGTCTCCCAAGCTTAGAATCAAGGTACTGTATGCCTTCTTCATCAAAGCAGCCTTTTCTCCTGCTTCAATGTCCGCGGGTAATGTCTCTAATGCAGCATCACATCCCAGCTGTACCATTAAAGCACGAATCTTTATTTGCCATAACCCGAAGTCATTCTTCCCATCGAATTTTTTGATGTCAAACCTAGTTATCAAACTAGCCATTCTTCTTTAACCTTGCTAAAAACCTTGTCAAGTTATTTGTTAACCAACTTTACAGACAATTCTCACAAGTCGTGTGCAATATTCCCCCTTGTTGCTAAAAACTCTTCTAGCAAATCGAATAAATTAGAATAAACCTAAACCCTCGATCTCGAACAAGCAAACTCGATCGTTAACTTGAAACCCAAGAAAACCACGACCGAAACTTGAACCACAAGAAACCCACAACAAGAACCTTTGATTTTATCGACTTTTAAAAAACAAAATACAATAAACCAAATTCGAACTTTAATTATAAAAGAAACAAATAAAGACAAACTTTATTAATTAGTTTTAATATATAACCAATTTCACTTTGTCACCTCACGTGGGTTTAAAAGAACCTAACCAATCACAGGTTAGTTTTTTATATACTCTGTATATACTAAAAACCCCCCACGTTACCTTTTATAAATAGTTCTTCTTCTCCGATTGAACTTCTCGTCAACCGGTCGCTACTTACCGAGAACCCGAAACCGATCCTCAAAACCTCGATCTAGCACTTGAACTTTGATGACCACAATAACCGCGGCTCTTGATATCACTTGTTGGACAATACCTCGACAACAAACCCGAAGTTCGATCGCGGAAAAGCTAGATCGCGAGTTGTATCGAGAACAAATAGCAACACGAGAGACTACAAAGACTCGACAAGAATATGCACACGATATACCCTCAACGAACCTTTTATTAAAACCAATAAAGCTTTTACAATTGAGAAAAAAGAATGAATAACTAGCATCCCCTCATCTCTATTTATAGAGATGAGGAGGTGGAAACCTATCTTGCCTTGCACTCCAAGCTACCTAATCCTAGTTTATGTCTAACACCTAATCTAATTACAAAGTACACTTAAGCCCCTAAACTATGTTTAAGTTCACTACTTATATATAACAGAAATGATATTTGATATAATACTATGGCACAAACATGATATACAAATATACAATAATCAAATAGAACACATTATTATTCTGTAATCGAAGTAATTGTACCCAACGCAAAGGCCAACCATGCCATTCTTGTTGCATACATATATCTACGTTTTACTCTACTGACTACTATTATTTTAGCTCAAAGTTAGTCTACGACAATGCCAAAAGTTTGGAAATATGATTGGAAAGTGGAACATAACAAGCCATCTTTGGTATATCAAGAGCTAGCATATGCTTTAACCTACATTTTGATGAATCAGTTAGTTTGTAGATTTGGATTGGAGTCGCTGGACAAACCAAATATATTCTTTAGAATTGTTAGACATTTTATTTCTCGTCTGATGAGGTAAAAATGAAATGCACTACACGTCTAAAGACAAAAGAACCCCTAAATCTGATCCATGAACAACCAGTTTTAAATAAACTCAAAGCATGTCGGAATACCGAATATGCATTCTACTCACTTGCATAGTTTTACATGTACGTCATCCAATACAATAATTATAAGGATTAATTTCATATATCACCCTACTTTCTTAATTAATTTAATATATATATATATATATATATACCTAAAATGCAAGTATTGAATGTATAATGTACAATGTTTTTAATGAGCCGAATATCTTCTTTTAGTAATCGAGTAATGAAAATGTAAGAATGTTGGGCTTTCTAATTCATCTTGTATAGTGTATACGACACACATATATCTCCCTCTTGACCCAAACAACCATCAATGACAATGGGTATGAATTTGATAGTAGTGATGGGTCTCTCACCTATGAAAGATTCATACCTAGCTCCTTTAATGTATATGGAGTATAGATTATATTTATCATTCATTACCATAGTGGTGGACCCCCTCATCTTAAACAAACACCATTAATCACTTTCATACTTATAGTCTCATTCCCATAATGGGATACCAAACGCATCGTATGTATGTTGTCGTTAAAACCATTTTAGAAGGGATATGTTGACCGGACGGGGGTCTAGTCTCGTAGGTCTGCAAACCCCCCTTAGTGGTGGGGCCCACATGGTACAATTGTATTTTTTTTTTTTTTATTATTTTTTTTTTGTCTTGTCCACAAGTCCTTTTTGTCCAAATTATCAGTCCTTTTTTTTTGTCCACAAGTCATTTTTTTTTACAAGTCCAAACTAACCAAAAAGTGCACAACCTAACCAAAACTGCAAACACAAACAAACACAAAAGTGCACAACTGCAAACACAAACAAACTAACACAAACACAAACTAACACAAACTGCAGGCTCGGATAATGGTTCTCGTCATCGCCCAAGACCTTTTTTTTTGTCCAAAATGATTCAAGTCCAAACTAACACAAAAGTGCACAACCACAACAAAGTCCAAACTGCAAACACAAACAAACACCACACAAACACAAACTAACACAACTGCAGATTCGTCATCGCCTTATAGGCTCAGATTTTTAGAAGGCTCGGATGTGAAGGTTGCGAAAGTGATAAAAGTATCACTCCGCCATACCATTCGGTTTTAAAAACCATTCGTCATCGCCTTTGGTTTTAAAAACCACAATACCACTTAAACAGGAATGTCACAAGCTCAACAGGAATGTCACAAGGTCTGCAGATTCTACAATATCACAAGCTCAACAGTAAGGATTCCACAAACTGCAAAGCTCAACAGCTCAAAAGTAACACCAGAAATAGGCATGTCACAAGCCCAAACAGTAAGGATTCCACAAACTACAAAGCTCAACAGTAAGATTCCACAAATTGCAGCTTTGGTGGACTATAAACAAGGGAATCAACCAACCAGTATACCACATAACCATTACAACAAACACAACCAAAGAAACTATACCACATAACCACCAACCACATAACCAATTCTGAGCTACACAAGTCTCATAAAAGAAGCAGAGGTGGACTATAAACAAGGGAATCAACCAACCAGTATACCACATAACCATTACAGCAAACACAACCAAAGAAACTATACCACATAACCACCAACCACATAACCAATTCTGAGCTACACGAGAAGCAGAGTTTCACAAGGTAACCATATTGGAGCAGAGTATCACAAAAGAAGCAGAGTATCACAAAAATTGTACCTTGAAGGTACACCATCCCATTTAGGGAGGGTTTGTTTAAAAAATAGGGGAGGGTCCAGTAAACATTGCCGAAATGTCTAGTTCACCATTCTACACACAAGAGGTACTAATAAGCTTTACGCCTTTTCAATATTACATAAAGATATCAATTGGCTCAGATTATAAGCAGTTTGACATAATAGATATGGCTGCAATTTCAAATGTTGCAAAGTTTTTATTGCCGTCCATTTGGAAATGCCACGCCAAAATCATTTTTTTTAAATCATCATTGCCGTATATCGGTTTTTTTTATAAAAAAATCAAGTTTCAAATATCCTTTTAAAACAACAAACTGCTTATAAAGTTTCATCACAAACTGCTTAAGCAGTTTCATTATGCTTATAGCTAGAGCCTGTGGACTGGGGGTAGGCCAGAGCAGGTATTCATACCACTCAAAAGGTGGCAGATCAAGGTGTTAACCTACCCACAGCCACAGAATCACATAAGAACCAGCACCACAGAACTAGTACTATTATCACCACAGTTGTCTCACACACAAATCACATGATAAAGGCCAATGTTGACCGGACCCTCCCCTAAGGTGTTAACCTACACAAACCACATAAGAACAGACAATTAACCATCACAGAACTACCACCACAGAACCACCACCAAATCCCCCAATTAACCATCACAGAACCCCAGAACAACCACCACAAAAAAAATTAACTTCTATATCTTTCAATTAACAACTTTTTATTAACTAAATCAACACAGATTGAAAAAACCCTCAAAATTTTTGAAACCCTAATTTTTTTAATAACAATTAACATCCATAAAATAACAATTAAACACCATATAACCACAGAACCACCACCATAGAAACCCACCACCCACAGAACCAGCCACAACGAAACTAATTAATTTTAAAAAATTAGATTTTTTTTAAAAAAAAATTGTAGATCTGATAAATTAACTTCTAAATCTTTCAATTAACAACTTTTTATTAACTAAATCAATACAGATTGAAAAAACCCCCAAAATTTTTGAAACCCTATTTTTTTTTTAATAACAATTAACATCCATAAAATAACAATTAAACACCACATAACCACAGAAACCCCCCACCCACAGAACCAGCCACAACGAAACTAATTAATTTTAAAAAATTAGGGTTTTTTAAAAAAAAATTGTAGATCTGACAAATTAACTTCTAAATCTTTCAATTAACAACTTTTTATTAACTAAATCAATACAGATTGAAAAAACCCCTAAAATTTTTGAAACCCTAATTTTTTTAATAACAATTAACATCTATAACATAACAATTAAACACCACAGAACCACCACCACAGAAACCCCCCACCCACAGAAACCCCCCACAATGAAACTAATTAATTTTAAAAAATTAGGGTTTTTAAAAAAAAATTGTAGATCTGATAAATTAACATCTATATCAAAGAATTAAAAGTTAGATTACCACAGATCACTCAACACAGATCACCAACAGGGAGAAACCCTAATTAACCCCCCAATCAGGGAGAAACCCCCAACACAGATCACCAACAACATCACCACACACTCACAAACTCTCTCACAAATCACAAACATAAGTGATTTAAGATCTATTACTGATTTTAGATCTAAAAACATTTTTAGATCTAAAACTAGAGAGAGAAAAAGAGAGCGAAGAGAGAGAGAGAGAGAGAGAGAGAGAGAGAGAGAGAGAGAGAGAGAGAGAGAGAGAGAGAGAGAGAGAGAGAGAGAGAGAGAGAGAGAGTTGTGAGTGTGTGGTGTGTGTGAGACAAAACGGTGATAATAGTACGTGGGTGTGAGACAGTTGTCCCCCATGTACCATTTTAATATTTTTTTTTTATTTTTTTGTAAAATTTGTGAAATTTGTAAAAAAAAAAGTTATTTGTTAAAATTTGTAAAAAAAAGGTTATTTGTTAAAAAAAATTAATTGTAAAAAAGTTATTTGTTATAAAAAAGTTATTGTAAAAAAAAAGTTATTGTTTATAAAAAAAAGTATTATAAAAAAAATATATTGTTTATAAAAAAAATATATTGTTTATAAAAAAAAGTATTATTTATAAAAAAAATTATTGTAAAAAAAATATATTGTTTATAAAAAAAGTATTGTTTACAAAAAAAAATATTGTGAATTCGTAATGTTTTTTCAGGGGTTCGGTTCTCACGAGCAATTAACGGATTAGGTGCAAAACATAGTTCGGGGACTCGGTTTTGTGATTGTTAAAAGAAGAACTAAATCAGAATACGGTATTTTGAATGAAATCAATTATAGGTGTACAAAGAGTGGGATTTATTCACCCGAAGGAACTGGAAAACGGAATACAAGTACCTCTAAAACCGAATGCCCATTCAAATTGGTGGCGAAATATCTTAAAAGAAGATCATGTTGGATTTTGAAAGTGAAGGATGATAGTCATAGTCATCCTATGTTAGAGTCGCTGCATGGTGTGCCATATGCAATGTGCTTAAATGATGATGAGTTCGAGTTGGTTAAAGAATTGACAGAGTATACCGTACAACCACGTAAAATACTCTCGACAATACAGGGTCGTAATCCGGATAACGTGTCTAGCGTTAGAACTATATATAACGCACAAGTTAAGATCCGGAAAGCCAAAATGGGTAATCTAACTCCAATTCAAGTCCTTTACTCACACCTGCAGCAATCAGGGTACACATATTACGATAGGGTAAGTGCTAATAATGAGCTTGAGGAATTATTTTTTGTTCACCCTACGTCGTACGCTTTATGGTGTACGTTCCCTGAAATCATGCTAATAGACTCCACGTACAATACCACACTGTTTAAATTGCCATTTTTGGAAATTGTCGGAGTAACATCAACAAATAAAACATATTCGATGGCGTTTAGTTTTTTTAAACAGTGAAAAAGGGCCTAATTTTGAATGGGTATTGCAACGTGTAAAGCTGGTGATAGAGGAAAGGTACTATCCACGTGTTATCGTCACCGACAGGGATTTAGCCTTGCTTGGGGCATGCAGAGCAGAATTCCCCGGTGTTCACAAAGTACTATGTCGATGGCGTATTTCCTAAAATATACGTATTAATTGCAGAGGTAAATGTGAGTTGAGTGATGAGTACGAGTCCATCAAACACACATGGGATTGGATGGTTAAAGCTCAATCACGCGCCTTATTCGAGCAACATTATCGACGACTACAACAAAAATTGGTCAACAAACCGGGTACTTAATTATTAATTTAGTTTTTTTATTATTATTTAACAAATATGCACCCGATTGACCTTGTATTAATTCATCCTTTTTTCAGATATTGCTCGGTATCTGGATAACTGGCTCCGAGAGTACGGGCACATGTTTGTCTCGTGTGTTACCGATGAATATCGAAGCTACAGCCAGTCAACAACGTGTAGAGTTGAGGCTCAGCATGCATTGTTGAAATTATATTTGGGCACAGCACAATCTAACTTAAACACGTTATTGATTTCGTTTGATAAGATTCTTATTTCTCAAAAGAGCGCGATACAAGACACTTTTAACAGGAGCAAAAATGAGAAAATGAATAAATGTGATATACCAATATTTTCAGAGTTGTGGTATAACATTTCCAAACATGATTTTACACTCATGCACAAAGAACTCTTTCAAACGAAGTTCGCCGCAGAAGATTGTAACCATCAGTTGCGATCAATTTATGGATTACCGTGCTTTTGTCAAATGATGGGGTATCGAATTCATGGTAAGTGTATTAAAGTCAATATTAATGAATGCTTTCACGGAATGCTTTCACGAAATGGTTTTACATAAGTCACTTTTGATAAATGCAGGTGTGCCCATTCCATTGGAAAGCATTGATATATTTTGGAGAACCCTGTCTGTACCGTGGCCCGTTGTCGGTAACCTTGTGCTTGATGATGATGATGATGATGATGATGATGATGATGATGATGATGATGATGATGATGATGATACAAGAGAGTTTGAAAATGACGTTCGGCAATTCAAGAGTGCTTTTGGCAAAGCGACGTCGTTTGTCAAGAAGAATATGTTGAACAAGTTAAGAGGGATATACCAACCTGAATCTGTGGACACACGTCAACCTGTTGTTCAGGAAAATACCCGTGGACGTCCTAGCGCAAAGAACAAAAAGTCCAAGGCTACAAAAGTTCCGGACTTAAATGAAGTACCAATCGTAGATCACCGAAGAAGTACAAATACAAGATCTACGAAAGTCCCGAAGTTGCCGAAAGAGCCTCCAAGACATAGTTCGTACACGGGTGCTAGTCTACGGTACAGATTATATGTTGGAGATACTGTGAGCAATGGTTTTATTCGGGAAATTTCACTGATTTACCGTCCATACGTAATAAGTATACGTAATGTTGCGGGTGATGGGAATTGCGGGTTTCGGTGAGTTGCTCACTTTATTTTTCAAAACGAACATAGGTGGGCCGAAGCAAGATATAGGTTGTTGCAAGAGTTAGATTACCATAGAAGTACTTACATAGATATGTGGGGGGAACAAGACTTTAGCTTTCTTTGGAATACAATACACTGGTTCAACGGAGGTGCACCTGACGGTTACTGGATGGTGATGCCAATGACGGGTCTAGTTATCGCTTCAATGCTAAATCGACCGATTGTATTTCTATCCGTGCGTGGTTATAACACATGTTTTTCGCTTTTTTTCGGGCCAAACAACACACAAGGAATCGACCCCCTTGTGATTGCCCGTGTGGGGGAGAACTCATGTGCTCATTACATTATACCGACGCTAGACCCAACTTTTCCACTTCCGCATAACCACCCACAATGGAGGTTTTTCCGAGAGCCAATTGCAGAATAATGGATAACTTTATATCAACATCGACTATTGACGTAAATATTATACAGACAAAACATTGTAAATAATTATTGATTTATGTTGTAAATAATTATTGATTTATGTTGTGAATAATTTTACAGACAAAACATTCTAAATGA
Source organism: Artemisia argyi (assembly GCA_030686995.1). Lineage (NCBI taxonomy): Eukaryota > Viridiplantae > Streptophyta > Magnoliopsida > Asterales > Asteraceae > Artemisia > Artemisia argyi. Next base: position 329,751 of record JARVZY010002032.1, read on the forward strand.
TTATTGATTTATGTTGTAAATAACTGTTTGTATTATATAGTAATTGATTAAATATTTATTTATATTAGTAAATAACATTATTGATTGATTATGCAAATTCTTTGGTCAGATGAGCCAAAGAAATCATTTCTGGTGCCGATGTAATAGATGATTTATTGTAGAACGGAAATTCTGGCAAAATGGTAGTCGTGGGCGACTGTTTTATGCATGTCCTCTTTCAGTGGTAAATAATCATACGTTTGCTTAGTTATGTAAATAATTTGTTTGTTAAAAATACATTTCTTATTATTTCCTGAACATGTAACAGCCAGGTACAAAAGACTATGAGTGTCGATACTTCGCGTGGAAAGATGAATTTGAAGCAGAGCACTTTAGTCAAGCCTCTTCTTCAACGCATTGCTCAAACTGCGTTGCTACAAAAAATGAGATCAAGTTGTTGAAGCAAAGAATAAAGGCGCTGGAAATGGAGTTAGAAATGACAAATAATCCTGAGGATCACGCTTGTCAATCAAGTGCCCGGCTCCATGATCTTTTAACCGAAATGAATAATCTTCATATGTCGTAGATATTGTTGTTTTTAAATAATATGTTAACGTTTACGTTTAATTTTATAATAATATTTGTTGTTTTTAAATAATTTAAATTTAGATATAAACACTGATCGTGTAGTAGTTTATAAATGCAAATGAGTCAACGTTACAATACCTAAACATTACAAACTAAAAAAAAAAAAAAAAAAAAAAAAAAAAAAAAAAAAAAAAGATCTTGTAGTAGTTTATAAATGCAAATGAGTCAACGTTACAATACTTGAACATTACAAACTAAAAAAAAAAAAAAAAATACATTTTTTGTACCTTTGAAGATACACCCTCCCAAATAGGAAGGGTTAATATAAAAAATAGAGGAGGGTCCGGTCGACAAGGGGCTTTTAGAAAGTATACACGCTACACTCCAAAAATGGCTATAGTCTATGGACCGCTGTAGACTTGTAGCTAGATACATGCACATGTGGGGTTATTATTGTCCATCGTTGACATGAGGCCAAATTGTCAAACTACAACTTCTAAATATCAATATGGGGCAGCTAAGATAACTTCTTCTAATAGCTCACAATCTTGAATATTATTGGAAAAATAACAAAGAGAGTTAGCATATCTCTTATTCTGTTCGTCTTTGAATAAATGTTCACTTTAACTTTTTAAAGTTTAACTTTAAATATTTTTATTTGTGTTATATAATATTTAATAAAAATTATACAAAATAAAAATATATTTGAAACTCCATCCATTCATATATTTTACATTAAAGATTATATAATACACAAAAAAAATAATTATGGTCAAAATAAAAAAGGTAAGACTTCAAAAGTCAAAACCGGTCTTTTATTTAAAGACAGAGCGAGTATCAACCAAACTAACAACTACTAACTTAATATAAACATGTATATGTTTTTTAACATATAGTAATAAAAAAATTGATCAAAGTCTTGTGAAGAAGACTAGGGGGTGCTTGGTAAGGGGGTTAAAGGGGTGGTCAATAGGTAAGGAATTCAAAAGGGCCCACTTCACTTAAATTCGGTGCTTGGTTAGGGGTGTGCAAAGACATTGATTACCCCGTAGTGGGTAATCAACATTATAGAGTAAATTGTAAATTGAGGGGTAAGGTATTGATTACCCACTTCACTTAATCCTTTGCATTCTATTTCCCTTTCCCTTAACTTTTTCCCACTTTGAACCAAGCGGACCCTAAAGTTCAGATCAAGTAGCAAAAAACAACAAATAAAAACATCTTTTAGACATTTAGGTTGCATTCATTTATTAAGAATAAACAGTTCAATAAAACTTTTAATTACATAAAAGACAAAATTACACGGATGGTTCATGTGGTTTACACGGATTGCAAGTTAAGTCTCTAAGTCAAAATAAGTACACCAGACATCCCTAATTTTGAAACCTGTCACCCTTTTAGTCAATAATTTGGATGGGCCGTTAGTTTATCCGTTAAGTTATTTGCACCGTTAGTCCTTCGTTAATATTTTTTGCACCGTTAGTCCTCATTTTTTGCACCGTTAGTCCCTCCATTAATATTTTGCACCGTTATCAATCTTTTTACGTTTTTGTCCATTTTTTATCGTTCTTGTCCGTTTTTTTAACGTTTAACGTTTTTGTCAATCTTTTTACGTTTACGTCCATTTTCTTACGTTCTTGTCCGTTTTTTTTTAACGTTTTCGTTCATTTTTTTAACGTTTTTGTCAATCTTTTTACGTTTTCGTCCATTTTTTACGTTCTCGTCCGTTTTTTTAACATTTTCGTCCTTTTTTTACGTTTTTGTCCGCTTTTTATTTTTTGAATATTTTAAGATTTGAATTTTTCTAAAGAATATTTTTTAAAAAAAATATTTTTTTAAAAAATTTTTATTCGAAAATTTTTTTTATTCAAATTTTTTATTTGAATTTTAGATTTTTTTTAATTTTTTTTTACTAGAAATTCCAAAAAAAAATTATTTTTCGAATATTCAGACCTGAAAGGGGTTAAAATCGTGATTTAAAATTAACACAGAAATACTTTTCTCAAATGTCAAATTTTCTTTTAGTGTACTTACCTAATCACAAAAAAATGAGTGAAAACGTAAAAAAAGGCGAAAACAGATAAAAATATAAGAAAACAGATAAAAACATAAAAAAGCGGACGAAAACGTAATAAAACGGCTAAAATATAAGAAAACGGACTAATACGTAAAAAAGCGGACAAAAACGTAAAAAAAATTGACGAAAATGTTAAAAAAAACGGACGAGAACGTAAAAAATGAACGAAAACGTAAAAAGATTGACAAAAACGTAAAAAAAATGGTCGAAAACGTTAAAAAAATGAACGAGAATGTAAAAAGATTGACAAAAACGTAAAAAAAAAATGAACAAAAACGTTAAAAAAACGGACGAGAACGTAAGAAAATAAACGAAAACGTAAAAAGATTGACAAAAACGTAAAAAATGGACGAAAACGTTAAAAAATAGACGAGAACGTTAAAAAATGGACAAAAATGTAAAAAGATCGATAACGGTGCAAAATATTAATGGAGGGACTAATGGTGCAAAATATGAGGACTTTTTTTAGAAAATGACGGTGCAAAAAAATATTAACGAAGGACTAACGGTGCAAATTACTTAATGGGTAAACTAACGGCCCATCGAAATTAGGGACTAAAAGGGTGACAGATTTCTAAATTAGGGATGTCTGGTGTACTTATTTTGACTTAGAAACTAAACTTGCAATACGTGTGAACCGAAGGACCATCCATGTAATTTTGTCTACATAAAATAACGACAATAAGAAAAAGGGTTTGATGTAAAGCCAATATGAGTGACCACTAGTTCACTATAAATGCCATAAGCCGTAGGATAATCTACCAATCATTACAACTCGAAAACATGGAGCCCTTCACGATCTTCTCCCTCGTTGTGGCTTCACTCGTTCTCTTTGTATGTTGGGCACTCGTTGCGCCCAACACCTCCAAGAACTTGCCACCAGGGCCGCCAAAGCTACCAATAATCGGAAACATACACCAACTTAAAAGCCCAACTCCTCATAGAGTTCTTAGAGATTTAGCCAAGAAATATGGCCCCATCATGCACCTACAACTCGGCCAAGTCTCTACAGTTGTCGTGTCCACGCCTAGGCTAGCTCAAGAGATCATGAAGACCCAGGATATCAGCTTTGCAGATAGACCAACCACTACAACCTCCCAAATATTCTTTTACAAAGCTCAAGATATCGGGTGGGCTCCTTATGGCGAATACTGGAGACAAATGAAAAAGATTTGTACATTGGAGCTTCTTAGTGCCAAGAAAGTGCGATCTTTTAGCTCTATAAGAGAAGAGGAGCTTACTAGAATTCGTAAAATTCTTGAATTTAAAGCTGGAACACCGATTAACTATACGGAATTGACGATAGAGATGGTGAATAATGTGATCTGCAAGGCTACTTTGGGAGATTGTTGCAAAGACCAGGCGTTATTGATCGAACTATTATATGATGTGTTGAAAACGTTAAGTGCGTTCAATCTAGCGTCATATTTCCCTCGTCTACAGTTTCTTAATGTGATATCCGGAAAGCAAGCTAAGTGGTTGAGGATGCAGAAACAACTTGATCATATCATGGAAGATATCTTGAAGGAACATAGAGCTAAAGGAAGAGCAAAGAACAATGATCAAGAAGATCTTGTTGATGTTCTTTTGAGGGTCAAAGAAACCGGTGGACTTGATATCAATGTCACGGATGAACATGTTAAAGCCGTTGTTCTCGTGCGTACACAATCACCGTGCAACCTTTCTTGGATGATTATATGTGTTGATTGGCTAGTATAAAGGTAAATATATTTTTCGAAAATCTAGTTATCATACTGATTTTATTCGGTTAATGCAGGATATGCTAACTGCTGGTACCGATACATCTTCAACAACACTTGAATGGGCGATGACTGAGCTCATGAGGAACCCCGAGATGATGAAGAGAGCACAAGCAGAAGTGAGATCAGTGGTGAAAGGAGAACACATTACTGAAACAGACTTACAAAACTTACATTACCTCAAATTGATAGTAAAAGAAACAATGCGGTTACATGCTCCTACACCTTTATTAGTCCCCAGAGAATGCCGACAAGATTGTAATGTCGATGGATATGATATTCCTGCCAAGACTAAGGTACTCGTAAATGCATGGGCTTGTGGAACTGATCCAGGTAGTTGGGAAAATGCTGAAAGCTTCATCCCGGAGCGATTTGAAAATTGTCCCATTAACTTCATGGGTGCAGATTTCCAGTACATTCCATTTGGTGCGGGCAGAAGAATTTGCCCTGGACTTACATTTGGACTAAGCATGGTTGAATTCCCACTCGCATATTTCTTGTATCATTTTGATTGGAAGCTTCCAAACGGATTAAAGCCGCATGAACTTGATATCACAGAAGTCACAACGATTTCGACATCCCTCAAACATCACTTAAAAATCGTACCCATCCCCAAGTCATCATTAGCAAAGTAAAAGAAGCCAAGGTGCGACAGTGTGGTGGTACTTCCGTTGGTGTTCGTTCTTATTTTATGGTAATATATACTTATGGTACAAGTACACAAACTTTGCCTATAATTTTGTCATGGGTTTGCAACATGAATAATGTACTTTTACTTCTGAATAATAAAGCGCTACATATTTTGCTTGTATGGCCTGTGATTTTGTCATGGATTTGCACTTTGTAATAATATGACTGGTTTGAAAATACAAACTTCATTTGCCTGCAAAACCGAGTCTCTCAAACTTTTAGGATTCTTTAAAGAGATGGTTGCTAGACGTGTGATCGAATTAAGTCGACAAACACATAAAATTTTTTAATACAACATATACTATACGTGATGAGATAGATTGGATGAATGGTTGAATGTTTATGGATCAAGGAACTTAAAACATGCTGATTGCAAGTTTGTATTTGATGGTTGAGACATAGGTAAATATATTGCTACTACATATTTAGGACCATCTCGACCATTACAAAAAGATGAAGTTACTAACGGAATTAGCAACAGTGATATATATTAAGCTTGTAATCCCCAACAATATCGGGCCACACATATGTACATGTCATGTGTATGGTGCTCGTGATACATGGTGTATGGCTGCAATGGCTAGCTATGGTTTTAGCCGAGACCATAATGTAATATTAATTGTTTAATAACGGTTTGTTGATGATTATCGTTATAACACGTACCAAAATGTCATGCTAATTGCTTAATGAAACCTATAAGACAGTTTTTGGGTATTTCAAACAACAAACTTTTAATGTCAAGATTTTAGTTTAAAAAATATACTAGTACAATGTAACGCTGAATGACGGCAACGAGTATAAATTAGAATTATAATATATGAGTCACTACAACAAATTTTCATTTAGTGACACCAGAAAATTGTCACAATGTCGCTAAAGATATAAATATTAACAACAGAAGTTTGAAAAGATGTCACAATAAATTTAAGTGTTTCTTCTACATTTAAAAAGTGTAAGTAAAAAATTATTCATAAGTCATAATGATACAAAAAAGTGTAAGGACACCTTTTTTGCCTTTTAAGACTCTCATATTTTCACATAAAATATATTAGAAATTTCAAGTTATTGAGCTTTTGCCCACAATTTTTAAAAAGTGTTACCAAATTATTAGATTTAGTGATAATTGTTTTTGTCACTAGAACCTAGCTCCCTAAAACTCAATTTCCTTGTGTTTATAGGTGAGTTTGGGCCTCACATATGTTTTTACCAGGTTTTAACTAACCTACGATTATAAATTAGGATCTATATACAAGCCGGATAATAGGCCTGCTGAAATATGGGCTTATTGCAACCATAGCTTGAAGTTAGTTCTTCAAAAAGAGATTTATAAAATGAGAAATGCTAGAGCCACAAAGAAAGTTAGTGCTGAAATATGTGGCAGAGACTGATTGATTCGGTAAGTGAGATTAGAGAGAAACTGTTACACAGTACACAAATAAAACACTGACATGTAATCTTGTGAATGTTTTTGTGAGAATTTCTTTGTGGGTCTAACATACCTCTTATAAAAGAGGAGTGCTACACCCACCTAAGGTTTACAAAAATTAATCCACTCGCTGACGTGGCAAAGTGGTGATTGGTTGGTTTTTTGTGGCCCACAGAAAACCAACCAATCACCACTCTGCCACGTCAGCGAGTGGAAAAGTTTTTGTAAACCTTAGGTGGATGTAGTAATATTCCTTATAAAATTACCGACAAGCTATTACCGTTCTATTTGCTTTTTGGATTGGTTTATAGTCATCTAAAATTGTGAGCTTTTCTTTGTTACTCCGTATAATTTATTGTCGCAAAGGGCCAATATATCAATTATCCTCGAACCTTGATCAACGATTTTGACTAATGTCACATTAAAAATATATACAAAAATAACAGCTGGAATATATAGATATAGTCAATGATATGATTTTCAGAGAGTCATGGCGGCGATAGGAAAAGTCTTCTGAGACTAAATGTTGTTTAAATGATATTAAAAACAAGGCATTTAAAACATTAGAAATTTTCAAGAACATTATTGGAGAACTACATATATATACAAGGTCCATGATCTTTAATATCTGAAGCCATGGGGTATTTAGCCTTAGCCATCTTCTCTTACATCGCTTCTTCTGTCATTCTCTTCATTTGTTGGGCACTTATAAGAACCAAGACTTCTAAAAACTTACCACCAGGGCCTCCAAAGCTTCCTATTCTCGGAAACATACACCAACTCAAGAGCCAAGCCCCGCATCGAGTTCTAAACAACTTGGCAAGAATATATGGCCCCATCATGCATTTACAGCTCGGCCAAGTGCCTACCGTCGTGATATCCACACCACGATTAGCTCAAGAGAACTTGAAGACCCATGATATTAGTTTCGCATATAGACCTCCAACCACAGCCTCGCAAATATTCTTCTATAATGCTCAAAATGTTGGTTGGGCTCCTTATGGAAACTACTGGAGACAGATGAAGAAAATTCTTACTTCGGAACTTCTTAGTGCCTAAAAGGTTCAATCTTTTAGCTATGTTCGAGAGGAGGAGCTTAATCGTGCGCGTATAGGTCTTGAATCATCTGTCAACACACCTATCTACTTAAGGGAAGTGATCGTTGAGACGGTGAATAATGTGGTTAGCAGGGCTACCATTGGAGATGTATGTAAACACCAAAAGATACTCATAGAATCGATATACGCCATAGTGAAGACATTTAGTTCTTTCAATGTGGCCGCATATTACCCTAGCTTGCAATTCCTTAACGTCATTTCTGGAAAGAAGGCTAATTAAGTGGCAGAAGATGCAAAGGAAGCTTGATCGTATCTTGGAAGCCATCTTGGAGGAACACAAGTCTAGACCTCGTAGTGGCGACAATAATGAAGATTTGGTTGATGTCCTATTACGGGTGAAAGACTCTGGTGGTCTAGATTTACCAATCACTAATGATACTATCAAAGCAATCGTTCTGGTAAGTAGGATTTAATTTCCTTTGAAGGTTGTGTAACTTGAAGCCAATATCGCCAGGATATATTAACATTCAACAAGTTGTGACTATTAGCCTTTTTAATAGAAACATAGTCAAAATCATTCTGCTTTAATTTTTTGTAGGAAATGTTGATAGCTGGGACGAGTTCATCTTCAATGACAATTGAATGGGCAATGTCCGAACTAATGAGAAACCCGGAGATGATGATGAAAGTGCAATCAGAAGTGAGATCAATAGTGAAAGGAAATACAATCACCGAGGGCGACATACAAAGTATGCATTATATGAAATTGATTTTAAAGGAAACATTAAGACTACATGGTGTGCCTATATTGGTTCCTAGAGAGAACCGAGAGGATTGCAATGTAGCTGGATACAACATTCCAGCGAAAACAAGGATACTTATAAATTCTTGGGCATGTGCAACTGATCCCGGCAGTTGGGAAAATCCTCACAGCTTCATTCCAGAGAGATTCAAAAATAGCTCAGTCAATTATTTAGGTCTTGACTTCGAGTTCATTCCATTTGGAGCTGGCCGAAGAATGTGCCCTGGGATAAATTTTGGGATGGGTATAGTTGAATATGCTCTTGCTAACTTCTTGTATCATTTCGATTGGAAGCTCCCGCATGGAATAGAACCACATGAGATGGATATGACTGAAGTTACTGGGATTTCGACATTACCTAAACATCCGTTGCAGTTCATCCCTATCTCCACTGGTCGAGCAAAATAAAAAGGAGCTTTTGAATTGGTCATCCTCGCTAGCTTGTATTATATTATAATGTCACATTTTGTTATGTCCTTGTAATATGTCCAAATAAATGTATACTTCTTTGGTACAAATACATTGTCTCATTTAAAGACAATCTTCTTGTTGTGATACTCGGAAGTTTCAATTCGTTGCTACTTCTACAAAATCCTTATATTAAACCAGGACGTGATTAAAAAAAGATTAGAATCAAAACTGATTCCTGATATATCACGCATATAAATTTAATACTCCATAGAATTGCTTGATGCATGCATGTCGATAGTTATGACTTATGACAAAGAGCAAAATAAAATATTTTCATTTTAATTTGTTTTATGAACATCACAAGCATGTTGTCCCCCACCATCCTTTGTTGTATTGAAAAACTGCACACACATCTTACAGCTAGTACATATTTTGTCCACGTTTTGACACCTCACTACACGAAAAATCAGATTTAGGACGAATTCAATTTTGTCACAAACAAAATCAGTCACAAAACAAAATCTAATTAGAGGGCTAGGTACCCTGCGTTTTGAGTCGCGTTTTCCCCAAAACCGCAACGTGACGGCGCGAGTAGGGTACCGGCCCTCGCGTTTTCGAGTGTTGAGCCGTCATGACCAGCCGAGATGGTCCCGAAAAACGCCACCGGACGGCGCGAGGAGGGTAACTTGGGTCGCGTTTTCCCGCATCTTTTTGGCGTTTTCGCTATTTTTTTTTCAGTTGTGAACGGTTGCAATAATCTGAAAGTAATTGAGATGGCTTTGCGATTCTTGTTGGGGATGATCTGAAAAACAGGAATGTTAAAATGATGTTTGAGTTATGGTTACCATGCTTGAGCTTTAGAGGTGTGTGACGGCTAATGAAAATAATGCAAACCTGGTAAATATATAAATGTTTCAAAATGGAGCCTGTGGGTTAGTAGAGTAGATGGGCTTTTATGTCGAACTTTTGTTTTGGGCCATTGTTTTAGACAGGTCTGTGAACTTAACCAAGAGTAAAAATGGTGATTAATACAAGCTAAATAATGACGATACAACAAGTTGAGTAATATTAATTTTTTTTTTTTTTTTTTTTTTACTTTTATTTAATTAATGAAATTTTAATTTTATTTAAATGTGTTTGTTTATTTAAATAAATGAAAAGAAAAATATATGTGGGGTCCAAGGGTGTATGACGACACTAAACTGATGTTATAGGAGGGAGGGGTTTTTGGTGTTATGGTGAATTCTGGTGTTATTGAAAAATGTGCTGATGTGGCAACACTTTTTTCTCACGGCACCAACGGGACAACACCACGATACCTAGTACTCTTAGTGACATATTACCAGTGGCACTCTTTTTCAATTTAGTGACAAAACTGTTTTGTCTATGTTGGCAGAGGCGGAGCCACGGGAGGGGCACGGTGGGCAAGTGCCCCCCAACCCAAAAATTTGTAGTGTAGATCTTTTGATATTGTGAGGTATTTGTTGAATTTGCCCCCCTTAGAAATTGTTTCCTCTTTTCTAACTTGAAAGTCAAAATCAAGTTTTAGACAATTTTTTGAGGTGCAGGTTTTATTTTTTGAAATATTGAAGAAGATGAACACAAAAACGTCATTTTTTGGAATATTTGAAGCTTTTTTAAACAATGGTGGAGGTAGAAGATAACATATGTAGAAGAGATACATAAATGAAGAGAATAAATTTACATATTTGTTATGTGGCTGTGTCACATGCACCATACCACGTGGCCATGTGGGTTATAAAGTTGATAGGTAGAAATAGACTTATTTTTAGAAGAATAAAAACAATTACTGTAATTTTTCAAAAATATAAACTGTTGGCTGCTTGTTCATAAAAGTTCATTAGTGATTTTTTCAAACTCACTGTATTGAAGTCATTTTATGCCAGCCTCGTTTAAAAAAAGACTATTGTAAGTCATTTTATAGTTAAAAATTTTTATCTTTTATTAATAACACTTTAAAATATTTGTTAGATTATACTTGTTTCTCTACATGCTGTCAAGATTTACAAATATCCTTTTACTTTAGTTAATTATCATAAGTTTCTAATGATCGGTTGATGTATATATATTTTTTTACAGCAGTAGTTATTCAATACGATAAAATAATTGATGTCCTTTTTTTTTTTTTTTTTTTTTTTCATTCAAGAAATTCACGACGACAACATCGTTTTAAGTGATTTATGTTCAAAGAAGACGGGTTTTTGCACCACATGAAACGCTGCTTGTTCTATTGAAAAATTTTTTTTTGCCCCCCCATAATATATTTTCTGGCTCCGCCCCTGTATGTTGGTCACCAAAGATACTACATTTTATTGTTCGTAGCGACAAGAGAAAAAACAATAAGGGGTCCGGTTCACTAAACAAAATAACAAAAATAACATTTTTTTTAAGCCCTAGGAGTAACTTAGATGCAACCTCTATCATTGGTCTATAAAAGTAGAACTGTAGAAGGCGTTGCTAAAGTAATTTTGTTGCTAATAGATACACTATGTCAGTTGCAAAAATTGGATAAATGAACAACTTCGCTCGATGGTGAAATTATCACTGACATCAATTTTCTTTGTTGCTTAAAACACCTCCAATGTATTAAAAGAAACTTGGAAAGTCTTTAGAACAGTTAAGGACTCAATTCTTTAATTTACCTCTATTGAATGCTTCCGTGGAGCATTGGAGTTGCTTTTATAAACGACTCGAAAAAACTGGCAAAACCACTCTCCACTTTGCAGCAGATGAAATAGCAACGACCGACTGCTAGTGTCATTGCTAACGAAATTTAGCAACAAAGAATTGCTGTTTAGCCACCACTTTGGGCCGTTGCTACAGTCTTCTAGTAGTGTTTCAAATGTCATATATTGTAACTACAGTTTGGCGTCAATCGTGTTGCACGTATAAACGACTCTATCTATTTCTAGTAGGAATGTGAATTTGAAACTTGATTACACAAAGATAAAGTTGTTCTTACATGCATGTACGTCTACATGCATGTTCATCGTTTATTCAATACTACATTTCTCTCTAGCCAGTAGCCAGTTAGCCACAATACTTGTATATGTGATTGATTGTTGCTTGTTTTAGTAAATTGAAAGCCGGCCTCCATTAGCGCCTATATTGAGCCTATTTATAGAAAGCCCAATGTAAAAACGAACTGATAATTTAATAAGCTCGAGAATAGTTCAATTGACTCGTATTTTCTTGCATAACGAGGGACAAAATTTAGCGATTCATTTTATATGAAAAAAAAAAAGAAAAAAAAAGAAGGGTTAGTTGATATTTTTAATTTAGAAAACCCACTTCAAACCCCATTTGTTTAATTACATATCTCAAAAACCATAAATCGTTAATCCACATAAATTACACTATCGCGACAATCATTTAATTATTTTTTAATAGAGGGGCACTTTTATACATATACTTCTAGTAAACTTTTTTTTTTTGGGTTTTTGTGGGCACCAATATTTTGCTTAATATATCACAATGTGATATAACACTAGTCTATAAGTTCGAATACTCGACAAGTTATCATAAAATTGGCAAAACTATTCGTGTAGAACTCCATTCATCATTTTTGGCTTTGAAAATACATGTCCTAGCTTTCTAACCATATATCACACATAATTTTTGAACCTCCATATCAATATAGTTTATTCATAAGAGTTTGAGAAAATAGATTTTTTTTTTAAGTCAAACTCACTTGATGTATCGCATGTGATATAATACTAATATATAAGTTCGAACACTCAAAATATTGCCATTAAATGGGCATATGTATTTTGTAAAACTCCAAATAATTCATCGTATTTGGTATTAAAAATATACACCCTTAGCTTTTTATCCATTTATCAACATAAATTTTGAGCCGCAAAATCAATACAATTTATTTATACAAGTTGGAGAAAATAGAAGATTTTTTTTTTCAAGTCAAACTCGCTTAATGTATCATATGTGATATAACACTAATCTGTAAGTTTGAATACTCAACATGCTATCGTAAAATGAGCATAAGAATTTGCATAGAACTACAAAAGATTCACCATTTTTAACATTGAAAAACTCACATCCTTTGCTTATATCACACATAATATCTTAACAACTAAATCAATACGGGTTATTCATAAAAGTTGGTGAAAATAGAAAGAGAAAAAAAAGGATATTCAAACTCGTTTGATATATTACATATGATATAAGACTTATATCATATGCAATTCTGGAGCATATATCCCATATATATTGTTCATTTACTATACTTTTATATAAAGAATCATTGCTTAATTGTTTATATTTCTTATTCTTAGTAATTCTCGAGCAATAATGAAAAAGCACGGAAATTGATGATATTTGGAGCTTAAACGGAAGAAATGCATTTACGGTGTATCCAACTCTGGTGATACATCGTATATTATACTTAGAAGATTTCAAGGAAGAAGCTGTACTCAGAAGAATACGACGTATCCAAATCTGGTGATAGGCCGTATATGAACCCTTGACAGACGAAGCCCAAGTCCATTGCAGAAGAATACATCGTATTCAATACTAGGAATACGCCATATAGAAGCCCTTATCTTAAGCCAAGGAAGACGCGAACTGAAGGCATACGACATATCCAACTCTAGTGAGAGACTGCATTGAAGGTTTGTCAGGCAGATTGACTAGAATATTCTATTCTTTGAGTCAATTCATGAGATATTGAATACGATGTACTGACCCTGAATACGCCGTATCAACACCTGTTTCAGAAAACTATAAATAGGAGCCCTTATTACAAGTTAGGGCTACACTTTCTCAACCCCAGTTGACACTTAGACGATTTTAACACCAGAAGAATAGCAAGGAAGGTCAGTGATCAAGAGAAGAACACCTTACGTCATCATTCAAAGTATAATCATTGGGTTTGCATATCGATTTCATCGTTTATCGTGTGTTCATTGTTTGTTATTTCTTCCATGTTTGCTACTAAGATTATGGGCTAACACCCTTAGGTGTTAGCCAAGTTTATGAATACTTTTTCATTTTGATTCTTTTTACTTCGATTTAATATATTTACATTGGATAGTTTATATGTTTATCATTCAAATAAATGTCCATTTACTTGTTTATCATATGATGTTTGTTGCTAGGATATAAGTTATAGATTGACACGTTAAGTTTTGCACATATCTGTGGGGTCTTCCATTTTATTTCTTCCTCATAGACGAAAGAAGTAAGGTGAGCATGTGATTTATGATCCTTATCATAGTTGTTAGGGGTTGGTAATGACGATGACTGTAATCGGCTTCGCCATTAGGACTAGAGGTGGACCAAGACTTAGGTTAGACAGAATATAACTAAAGTGAGTATGTTAACATAATTCTCTCTCATAGATGACTGTTGCGAGAGAGTAGGTAATGCTATTACCTTAGGTTACCATAGATAAATAATATAGATGGGTTGATACCACTTAATGCTTGATTGAGATTGTTAGCCCCGTAAGTTACTCGAAGATTAGGGATTGATATTCATAGGACTAGGTATTCGTTGCCACCTGGATTAGTCTACATATCATTTTAACCAATGTTATTCAATTAGATCATTGCACTAGTAGACGAATCTTTAAGACATGGTAGGATTAGGTTGGCTAGCACGTTCTTCCTCACTTGATCACACTAGTAGTTTACTCGCGTTACTTACTTAATTTGCCTTATCAGTTTAACGAATCAAACTCGTGCCAATCTCTTTGATTGATAACCCCCCTAAAAACTGTAGGAATTCCACTAGGTTTAGCTTTAAGTTCAACTGCTCCTTGAGAATCACCCGTGCTTACCATCCTAGCTAGAACTGACCGAGTACACTGCCCGTTAGTGTTAGTGATAGGTTAAGTCTGTCACTATAAATTTAAGACGAGATTTAACACATAAAACACTGATCTGTATGTTTGAACACTCAGTATATTGTTGTTAAATGGGCATAAGCATTTATATACAACTAAAAAAGATTCATTGTTTTTTGCACCGAAAAAAAAAATACTTATATCCATTTTATGACAGTCTGTTATGTCTTTAAATTTACAAATTAGTGTTATATTACATATGATATATAAATGAGTTTAAATATAAAAAAAGATCATGTATTTTCTCCAACTTCTATTAATAAATTGTAATAATTATGAAGTTCAAACATTATGTGTGATATGGTTGGAAAGCTAATCACTTGTGTTTTTAACAGCAAAAAATGGTGAATCATTTAGAGTTTTATACAAATATTTATGCCAATTTTACAACAGTATGCTGAATGTTTAAACTTACAGATTATTGTTTTATCACATGTGATATATCATGCAAACTCCTATTTGGAAAACCCTCCAAAAAAGCTAAACAAAAGTTTGTCGAAAGTATATGAATACACTTTTATTAAAAGTAAATTAAATACTTGTCGTAATTGTGTAATTTGTTTCGCCCGGTTTTTGAAATATATCATTTTCAAAAAAGTTGAGAGAAAGTGGGTTTTTAATTAAGAAAGAGAGGGATGGGAATGGTGAAAGTAGATGTTTTATTTTAGTTAAAAATGAGTTGTTAGAATTGGTCCCTCAATTCTCATATTTTTTATGCCCTCTATTATAACCACCTCTAAGACTAGTTTTTATGGTCACCACTACTACTCCATCCACATCACTGCCACATCAACATTCAACACACCATCAAACCCATCACATTTTACCTTTTATGGTCACTACCTTTTACCCATTTTTAAACAAATTTAATTAAAAACTAAATTAAACTTTTATTCATAATTTAAAAACATTACTTTAATAATTATAAATATAAACGTGAAGTTAAAAACGTAAACTATTATTGTAGTTTCCATTTCTCCTTGATCGTCTGCTTCATCTGCAACACACTTTCGAGGTGTAATCCACTTAAGTAATCAGTAGAGCTCATATACAAGAGTTCGTCTTTTTGTCGTTGTTTTTGCACTTGGATGACCAACATTTGTTGCTTTATTTCAAGCTTCTTTTGTTCCACTTCCATCTCCTTCCTTGTGATCTTCAAAAAGTCGCCGTTGTCTAATTTCTTCATTGACATAAATGCCAGTTGCTATTAATGCTGATGCAATGGATGATGTCGACGCTTTCTTCTTCGCTATGTCCCTGCTCATTGGTCGAACATCTTGCACCTCCTCTTCCTCATCGTCTCTAGCCATTTGATTGAGATTAAAACTAACCTTAGTTGACTATGTTATGTTGAACGAACTAGACCCCGATGACTTATATCTCTTGAAATTTTCTTGCGCTTCTTTAAATCAGGGAAGTTTTACACTCTTCCAACGTATACCTTACCTAAAACCTCCGTCCAAAACCCCTTTTCCTTCCTTGTACTACCTTGGACGCTATCTTCGGATATATGAACCCAATCTTTGCATAATGCAATTTCTTCTTCATTGGTTCATGGAATGTTACATGTACCTTCATTTTCATTTTTAGAGGTCCACATTTGACGTCTTTTTGATGGCTTCTTCTTTGGATGCGAGACTTCTTTGACGGGATAGTCCTCACCAAAGAGGTTAGGCATAGACGGAGAAAACTAACGTTTGTATATTGTAATATCATCAACGCTAAATGGATGAATGTGAGACATAGGTGGAGGTGCCGATGAAGAGCCACAAATATTTGTTGTGAAGAACCGTCAATATTCAACGATCGGGGTACATTTTTGGTTGATATATTTGTGATTGGTACATTTGTGGTTGATACATTTGCGTTTGGTACATTTGTGGTTGATACATATTTTGCTGTGGAGGTATAAAAGGTGGGTTTTGGTATTGTCGGTTTTGGTATTGTGTTCTGTAAACAAATGATGGGGCTCGAAAGTTTCTTGGTTGTGTAGGATCGAGACGGAAATTTGAATTGGATCTTTGGATGTTTTGCTGCCGATGTTGTTTTGGGGTTTTAGTTTTTAAAGTGTTTGAGACGTACACATTTTGTAGAAGATAATAATGAGAGTAAATATAAAGATAGAATGAGAGGTTGTGCATAAAAATATGATGTGGTACATGGGTATTTATAGGTAAATAAAATGGTAAAGTTAAATTTTTTTTTAAATAAAAAAATGACAGTTTGGTGTCCCTCCTTATAATAATAATAATAATAATAATAAATAAATAAATAAATAAATAAAATAACTGTTAGGTTTTTTTTTTCTTGGTTCGTGAGAAGTAGTGGTCACCAGCTTTATTTGCCAAAATCCCTACCACCACGCATGGTGGTGGGTGTCTTTTATGGTGGTTCACGCGTGGGACAATGAAAAGAGGCGGTATATCACCTCTCATAAAAACCAGCCTAACATATCCAAATGTATAAGCAACAATTTCTATCACTTAGCAATGTTATGAGATCTCGTGACTTGGAGTGCCCATTCATATCTAGCAAATTATTTTTACTACATTTATAATGTAGTTTTATGGATTGAAATTCTCTCCAAATAAAAGAAAAATAGGTCAATGTTTAGGTTTCATTACTTTGTTTGTGAGATAATATGGCCGCTCATGTTCATTTAAACTTGAAATGATTTTAATCTTTATTTTATATCATACACTCAGTGTATGCTATAAAATTAGGGTTAAGATCGTGAGTCGTTGTCATCATGAGGATTGTGAGCTTCGTGAAGTGCTCGGGTATCGAGATAGTTTGGTCAGAAGATGGTGGGGTCGTGTTTCATATTGTAAGCCTTAAGGTTCGTGGAATAGATCATGCATTCCAACATGGCGTTATTTAAAACGGTGGTGTTCATACATCCTTGGATATTTCTTCCATTTGTCGTCCTTACTTATGCAGAGTTACCACTTAGTTAGATTATGTGTTTGGATATGTTTGCTTTAAGGTTCCGACGGGTTATGTTTCAGTTTGAGTGTCGTGATTGTGGTCGGTTTTTAACCATGTCATGTTTTCTACCAGGCATTTGCCCATTGTGTCATTGTGTTTAGTGGGTTTGGTGGTATGAATTGTATCTTGGTATGTCAAATATTCACTTTGTGACACCCTGTTTAGTCATAGTGTAGTAGAAAGTGAGTTAGTTGGTTTACTGTAGTAACTCGAGAGTTTGGTCATTTGATATGTTTGTATAATGTAATTTTATCATCTTGTTATTTTTATCTATATATAATATTTAACACTAAATATTGTCCTTTCCTATGTTTATATATAAAGCTTAAACAAATTGTTAAGTTTAACAAAACCAATAAATCTGTATAAACCTTCTTTTTAAAATTTTTACTTTTTGCACATCATTGTTAACACTTTTGATATTTTATTAACAATAATCATTTTTCGAACGGCAAATGTTTTAACAATAACATTGTTTACAACAATATTATTAACGCTATGAAAAACATTTAAAACAAAAAACA
This sequence comes from Artemisia argyi, assembly GCA_030686995.1. Lineage (NCBI taxonomy): Eukaryota > Viridiplantae > Streptophyta > Magnoliopsida > Asterales > Asteraceae > Artemisia > Artemisia argyi. The sequence continues at coordinate 347,938 of JARVZY010002032.1, forward strand.
CAACCGTTTATACTTTTAGGAATCAAACTCACGTACTTTTATGTTATTAATAATATTGTTATCGTTATCCCTATTGTCATTTTAGTTCTTTATAATATATGGTTAGAATTTTTGTTCTTAGTAACACATTATTCAAATAAGAGTTTTCTTTCGTATCCAAAATAAATAAATACTTTTGCATGGCAACAAGCTACGACAAAAATATATGATTCGCAACATAACTTTATACATACACGGTTACTAAAATTTATGCGTAAAGTATACAAGTTGCCAGAAAGGAACAAAAATTATTCTTGCAAGCTTCCATTATGCATAAAATAAACGATAGTCGCCAAATTTAAATTGCTTTAATGCACGTCGTTAATGCTACATGTGCATTCATCTTAATAGAACAACGATTTTTGATAGTCAATTTATCCATATAACCAATAAAATAATACTATTAATTAGCAGTCTAGAACATATTGCTGTCATGCCAAATTGCCAACTATCTATATAGTTACGAAAAAGACCAAAAGAACATTCAAAAAGTTTTCTTAAAGAAGTACGAGTTATATCTTAAAACTTTCTTGTTTCTTTGATCATTCAAACCACGTACCCTAGCTTGCAACTTAAATATTTTGATCTTCAACGTGTTTTATTTCTTCATTTACATTTTCACGATTAACCCGAATTAACCAAGCTGAGAACGAGTATGAAAACGACGTCAAGTAATTAATTACCGATATGATGCATGTGGATCTATTTGCATGCAGTAAAATTAGCAAGTTTACATTATATGATATGACTTGGTTCGTCGCCAAAGGCCACAAGCCCACAAACGTTGTTGTAGCGTCTAATACGCATCTTATATTAGCAACTGATAATCAATAATGCATGGTAACCGAAACCAATTATTAAACATTCAATCCGGCCACTTTATTTAAATTTCTTAATCATTTACATTACATATATGATACAAATTTATAAATATATTCACTCATCAATCTTTTTAAACGAACCTAAAATGCAAACAAGAAAAAATCGTATACACAAATCTAATATTCACAAACGAATTAATCAAATCATATCACTGATCAAACCTCGAACCAAAATCTACGAAGAATGATCATCAAGGGTAGCAACCGAGTCTTGTCGTCGCAACGACCTCGAGCCTTTGATGGAAGGAGAAGTCTCACCACCAGCCGGCAAGTCAGATAGAGCAGCCATTATACGTCGAATACTAACTGACCTAACTGTTCTAAAACTCGTTGCACGAAGACTAGGTGCAGTCTTTGAAAAGATGTTGGAAGAACTAGATAGTATAAGATAAACCAAAGCTTGCACAATGATGAACAAGGCTACTTTCATAAGCGTGTCGCTAGAGATGATTTCGTCGATTGCCATGTTATATGAAAATTGTGACTTTATCGATAGTTGCCGATCGAGAGAAAGTTGTGTATTATGGAGAGAAAGACAGTTGTGGAACAAAATGCAAGTTGAGAAGATATGGCTTGCAAATAAAGAGGGAAAGCTTTTTATAGGAAGAGTTTGATGACTTGGTGTACATGGCGACATATAACTAATAAAATTGTACAAGTTACTTGACTCGATCAATCTCCAATTATTATATTCACAACTATATTAATATTAAACGTAACAAATACATAGTGTCATACAAATTACTTTGTCGCGCATATATGAATCGAAAATCCACTCAATCCGAATAACCTCAGTAAAAAAAGCCTCCTAAATTTATATCATAATTTTGTTAGCGGTTTTACCTGGTTTAAATATGTGTGATAATAAAACCAAACCACATGAATGAGTCAGCCAAAAACTTAAACAAGGTGATGCCAGAAAAAATTAAAATATATTCTTCATTCTAGATAATGTTATTATTCTAGATTTCTCACCTTTATAAGCATTGAAAAAATCTAAAAAACACCCAGCATGAATGAAATAAAAAACATTTATCACATGATTGTTCAAAAATAAAAATAATAAAAGAAATTATACGTGATATGGTTATGGAGTTGTACTACAAAAGCCGTCCACTTTGACTTGCCTTCTTTAACTTGACAACGTTGAGTTGTGTCATGGAATTTTCGTGTAATCCATAACAAATATATATGTGCCACGTAGAAATTACGAAAACGATATATCAATAAAGACTAGTCGTTTTCTATACTCCACAAATGATAAAAACGAAACATTGACAATAAATTTGGCAATTGACCATAAGACTAAGGGCCCGTTTGGTTAGTAAATGGGTTTAGGATTTAGATTTGGATTTATATTTGGATTGATAGTATTAATATTGTTTGTTTTGTAAAATGTAATAGGAAATTGATTTTTATTTAATATTAATATATACTAAGAGGGACCCATTGTTTATATTATGAAATAAAAAATAAGGTAAAGACAAATATAAAAGTACTACATAAATGCTTTTGTCAGGAAAGTGGTCACATGTGGGTGGTATCACACAAACCCAAAAAGAAAGGTGTGAAATCCTGTTTAAAAACCGACTCCTGCAAACCAAATGAAATATTTGACTATGATACTATTCCAAACAGTGCGAATACCGACTACCAAACGGGCCCTAAGTCACTAAACGTAATGGAACCGAATAGTTCGGTCTCCTTGGCCAATCCGTCCTCGCCCCCTCCTCTTAATTTGCAATGTTTTGATTTGTCAATGGACCAAAACAATTGAAAGATTTATGTGCGTGTTTTCTTTATTTTAAATTATTTTTTGGGGTTGTTTTGGTTATTACTGCGGTCTCCTTAATACAAATATTTGGTCTGTAGTTAATCTAAAATAGAGAAAGCTGAGTTGACACTGATATAACAAAATTATTTATAGCCTTATTATGGTCTCATTACTATCGGTCTAACAAACAAAGAGATATGATGATAACAGAAACAAATATAGATACAACAAAACAAGTGCAATGCAATGTACTTTTAAGATACAAATAAAGAATAATATGACGTAAGGAAGCATAGTTGTTTAGCAACTTGTGCATGCGCTATTTCAAAACTCTTCGTCGATATTAGTTCAATATAAAATTAAATTTCAGCAGCAACCATATGTTTTTTTATTGTCATTTCAGCTATATAATAATTAGCAACGGCTTGTATAGCTCTTTATATATGTAAGAATCAATATACCTCTTTAGAAAATCAAAGATATGTTCTAGTCGATAAGTACACCCTTGAATTACTCATAAATAGTCCATTAACTACACAAGTGACTCACTAAGCCAATGTTTTAAATACCGTTTCTTAATTGACCTTGCTAATCCACCGGGTCACGATTTAATCGGCGGTTCAACCGGGTTTTCGATCAAAACCGCCTTCCGGTCCCAGGATCGATTCACGGTTCAATCCGCTGGGTCAACCCAGGTTTTAAAACACTGTATTATGCTGACGGCTTGTTCACATGATTATTGACGAGTTGGCAAAATTTACAATGCTAATAAACTTAATCGTAAAAACTAATAGCAAGCAAGTTAGCATGCAACTACAATAAAGTTGTACCACCAAAATAAACTTATGAACTACACGAATCAAATGTTGCAAGAGGTATTATGTTTTTTTTGTGTAAAGGTGAAAATATATTATTTACTCCAAATATTGTACATGATATAACATAATTCTGGTTTAGACATATCCCAAACCAGAACACACATTCACTAAAACATATTCATCTATATCAGATAAATGATAGAACTAGTAATCTGCCATCGAAAACAGTCATCATTCTATCTTCACTTCTTCCATTCAGGCATTCATTCAGAAGCATCTAATTCACCTTTATTGTGCACCATACCATCTAGTTACATTTCCAATTCTCTTTTCTACTAAGATTATTCAACCTGCAACCACAATAATCTAGGCAGAACAAGAGATTGGCTTCACTAGGAACCTATAACATCTCCAATCAAGGGCTATACCAAAAGCGATAAATTTCCATCTCATGAATGGCTTCACACTTCTAGGAACACACTCATTGAGGGAGGACCAACCATTACCTCCTTGGCAGTGTATAGATAGGACCAAGTAGGTTCATCTTTCACTCTTCACTATTCATATCTTCATACACTGCCCTCCCAGCTCACTTACCCTTCACACTTTTGGAAACCTACTTTTATAGGACTCAATCTGCTGTATTCTATTTAAGCAAATCAAAAACAGTTCTCAATTACCTAACAAAGGCCTGTCGATCATCTGTTATTAAGGCTTAAATAAAGGGACAACATAAATGAGCTCCAAGGTACAAGGCCATCAATGTGTAGTGAGCTTTAAGATATAGATTCAAGAATCTATAGATGAAGATTTTGAATCTATTAAGGTAAAAAAAAACCATAAGATTGCAGAGGACAGGAATTTCATCTCTACTGATACAAACCAATTCACTAGTATCCATTCTGAGTCTGCTAGAAACTGCTTATTCCAAACAGTCCCTTGAGTCATGAAAACTCAGTGCAATAATCTAATACCCCAAGCTTTTTCAGCCTCTATCACAGAAATTGTTCTTTTTGCCTTTATTGACATTAGCCTGGATCAGATATCATCATAAATTGTCTTGATGAGGACAGAAAAGCTTCTTTCCTCTTCTTTAAAAAGCCTGCAATTTCTCTCAAACAATAGATGGTAGACTGTTGCAGCAAAGCCCAGTTTTCTGATGGCACACCACAAGTTGTTGTGATTCTTGTCTTTGCACATATCTATGATAATTTCCATCCAAGTGCCAGCATTAGATTGAATTCTGGCCTTTCCTTTAATTTTCTCCCAAACAGCCTTGGAATAATGACACTGAAAAAACAAGTGTTCATGTGAATCAAACAATGACTTGCAGAGAGGGCAACACATTGTCTTATCAGGGTACCACTTTAGCAGTTTGTCTTGTGTCATGAGTTTATTCTTGACAGCTAACCAAATAATGAAAGTGTGTCTAGGTATGAAATTTGAGAACCAAACTAGCTTTTCCCATGGTACATGCACATCATCACCTCTTATATCTCTCTATGCTTGATTGGTTGTGAACTTGACTTCATTACCATTGTTGTTGATCCAAAAAGGGTGTCTGGTTCATTCGTAAAGGTAGGTACAGGAATTGTGTGAAGAGATGCATATTTATTGATCCAATCATTGGGCCATTTCCACTCATCGTTTTCAATAAGGTCACATAAATGACTTTGTTCATGAAAACCAGCACTGCACATATCTCTTCTGCTTATCATTTGAGCTAAAGCCTGACTACCACTCCATCTATCATGCCAAATAGAAATACATTCCCCATTACCCACTTTATACCTTATTCTATTATGTACCAATTGTCTGAGACCCAAGATAGTTTTCCAACTCCAACTGTCATTAGCATAACACTGGATGTCCCAAACACTCCTTCCCTTAAGTTTGACTGTGTTAATCCATTTGACCCAAAGGGATTCTTTCCATGTAGAAACATTCCAAAGGTGTTTTATTAGCAATGTTTTGTTCCATAATTCAAGTGACTTCAGCCCAAGACCACCAAGATTCTTAGGCTTACAAACTTCCTTCTAGGCCACCCGTGCCTTACCTTTAGATAATTCACCATTGCACCACAGGAAACCCTTAAAGATTGATTCTATGTCTTTAATAACAGTTTTTGGTAGCATGAAAACAGAACACCAGTACACTTGCATTGAGGACAGAACAGATGCAATCAGTTGGGCTCTACCAGCGTAAGACAAACTTTTGTTTTTCCAGTCTCCCAGTTTAGTTTTGACTTTATCAACCAAGCTTTTGCAATCCTTAATGCCAAGTTTTTTATCCATAAGGGGCACTCTTAAGTATCTAACAGGAAGTTTTTCAACTTTAAAGAGCATGATACTTAAGATACTTGTCTTATCTTCATCACTTAGACTGCCACAAAAAATTGTACCTTTATTCAAATTAAGGGACAAACTTGATATTTTGCTAAACTTTTCCAAAGCCTTCTTGATTGTTTCCACTGAATTAGTATCCCTATGAAAAAGGACCAGCAGGTCATCAGCAAAACACAAATGGGTCATTTTTAGTTTTCTACATCCAAAGTGATACTTGAATCTGCCATTTCTATGTGTTTCATCCTTTATGATCAGGTTTAGTACTTCCATTACTAATGTAAACATATATGGTGATATAGGGTCACCCTGCCTGAATCCTATCCCACCTTTAAAGTACCCATGCCTCTCCCCATTTACACATAATAGTGAATTTAGGAGTGGAGATACATGTCATGATCCATTTCACCATGGTACTAGGGAAGCCAAACTTTTTCAGTATGCATTCAATGAAGTCCCAACTCACTATATCATAGGCTTTTTGAATATCTATCTTGAGAGCACACCTTTTTGGGCCATTAGTACAACTGTATCCTCTGAGCAGTTCTTGGGTAAGGAGGATATTGTTAGTAATAGCTCTGTCTGGGATAAATGCACCTTGATTTTGATCCACCAATTTATTCAACACCTTCTTTATCCTGTTTGTCAATATCTTACTGATGCATTTATAGACAACATTGCAGCATGCAATGGGTCTAAAATCTGATACTTTTAAAGGAATTGACATCTTGGGAACAAGAGTGATAAAGGTTGCGTTCACTTCACCTAAAAGCTTGCCTTTCTCAAAAAATTCTCTAACAACCTTGCAAAAATCATTTTTAATCATATCCCATGCTTTCTTATAGAGTTTAGAAGTAAATCCATCTGGTCCTGGTGCTTTGTTATCTTCAATATCAAACAGTGCATCTTTAATTTCAGCAATCACCACTAAACACTGGCAAATCATATTGATTGTCATATATCCTTTATTTTCACTTTTTTAGGGGTTGGGATAATAAAGTAATAGCAGCAACAAAGAATAATGTGACAGTCTCTTTCACGATATCAGGTTTCTAACAAATACTCGTACGTAGTGTTTTTTCTCTTTTCCCGCAAAAAGTGTAGACAAAGAAACGAAAGAGAAATAGATCGACAGTCTACAGACAAATGACACCTAAATATTTATGTCTCGAAGCTCCCTAGAATGTGAAGCAAAAGAATTGATCGAAGTCTTTAATTTGATCATTATAAAAGTGAATAAAATCTTCTACAAATGTATAAATAGATATTTATGTCTCGAAGCTCAAAAAAAAATTAAAAAATTAAAAAAAAAAAAAAAAAAAAAAAAATCTAATACTGTCTTTCATGGGTTATCGGTTCAAATACCGTCTTCCATAATATATGGGAAGGTTGAGACGTAGACAACTATACCCGTACTTAAGATAGAGAGGCTGCTTTCGGTTCTATCAAATATAAAAAAAAAAAAAAAAAAAAACATCCGACCTTGCAAGAGATGAGTATGAAAGCTCCTTAGAACTCAAAGCAAAATAATTGAAGTCTCTAATTTGACCATCATAAATCTTCTACAAAATGTATAAATTAACATGAGTAGGTAGCTACTTGACCTTGTTCAAAAAAGGTAGCTACTTGACCCTTTAAACAAAGAACCTAATCTACAAAGGGCGGGCATGCTAAAATAGAACGCATGTACGTACATAACTTTAAACATCCCCACTAGTGCAAAAATGAGTTTTTTTTTTTTTTTTTTTTTTTTTCTTTACTTTTTTTTCCAGTTTTTAAATTTTTATACTATTTGCGTAACCTTTTTAAACTTTGTTAAAAAGTGCATATCATGTGACAAATTTTTTTGTCCACAATTGCATGACAACACATAAAAACATCATTTTTGTTTTAGTTATTTCTGATTAAAAAGAATAAGACTAAAAATCATACTCTAGTAGGTTGTATGATAGATATTATTACATTTGCGTGATAAATACGTGACAATCAAGATAATGACACATGAATGTAAATTGCAAGGAAATGATATGAAAATTGACCGCATATTTAGAACTAGACGATACCTGTGCATAGCAACGAGATTTTATAGCGACAGATATTTTATTGATGAAAAAACGTTTATTCGAAGATTTTTGATCCTAGTAGTTATAAAATCCCGTTGCTATGCACGGGTACTCGTTCAGTAGGTTATAAATGAAAAATAATAAAAGTTTGAAGATTTGAGAATTAAACATAATTTTTTGAAACCCGGTTTGACCCGGGCGGTTCAACCGGTTGAACCGTTCCGGTCGAAAAATTGGTCGATTTAAACCTGGTCAACTTGCTAGGTTGGGTCGAAAACGGGTCAAATTAAACCGGTTCAACCCGTCGGGTTTGAAGCATCCCGGGTCAACCCAGTTTTTGATTTGTATTAGTTGTTTTAATTGCTTGTATTTAATTTGGTAGATATGTTTTTAATTAGTTGTACAATGTGAATAAATTATTGTACTTTTAAGTAATGTGTTGTTTTAATAAAAGTATTAATTACATTTCATAATTTCCTTTAATAAGATTTTTTAACATTTCACATTACTTGACTTTTCACTTTTTCACTTTTCCACTTTAACCATTTTTCCTTTATATGTAGTATAGATAAGACGATTACCCATTAATAGTGGCAACGGTGTATAGTAATGATAGTTTATATGTGCAATGCTTTTTACGTATATATAATGAGCGTGAAATAAGTGAAAAGAAAGAAAGTTGTTAGTTTAAATTATAATCAAATATTAAAATATATAATGGATTGTATTGCTTTTAAAAAGTAGACGTATATTAGTTTATAAACATTATTTATTTTTTAGGATTTTAAATTAAAAAAAATGTTTTCTTTTTATATTTAATAGATGAACCAAACTAATTCGTAAAATATTTGCATACACCCTAAGAGCCTCGGGTACCCTGCGCCAACGTTTGTGTTTTTCGGCAAAACGCGACCGGACGGCGCCGAGCTCCACACCGTGGCATGCGTTATCGTGTCTTGAGCCATCACGACCAGCCCAAATGGTCCCGAAAAACGCGACGCGACGACGCAAGCACGGTACCGAGTCTCGCGTTTTCCCTTTCTTTTTTGGCGTTATCCCTTTTTTTGGGTTTGTATGAATTTGTTTGTATATAAAGATGAAGCTGTGTAGTTTCGAAATCAAAGATAAAAGAGGATTTGTTTGTTGTGTATTTTTCGAATTTGTTTGTTGTGAAATGAGATAGTGAAGCAGTTTATTTTCGATGTTGAAGAAGGTATAGCTTTGGTAATGATTAAGTTGACTGCAACAATAAAATAGGGTGGCATGCATTTGTGGAATTGTGGTGTAGGGAATAGGTCCTATTAACTTTTCTTTTTTAATATTTTTACAAGGCTTGCAAGTAAGCGTATTAAATAAAGTTCGGAGTTTGTGAATTTAAGGAATTGAAGTATCATATATTTATATTACAAAACATGATATTAAAATATCAAGAGTTTGCGGTTTGTGAATTTAACGAATTATATGTTTCTCCGCAACTAAATGTTACACGTACTTGGATCGAACGATGCGAGACCCATCGAAGGAAAAACAAAGAACTTCGTGATAAGAGAGTGCACGACGAACTTCGACACGATATCGTGAAGCATTTATGGAACCTGAATCACTAAATTTTACTTTTTTAATATATCGTTATTTTTAATGTATTCTTTATTTTTATTTTAGGTTTTTGTTTTACTTTTTTTTAATGTATTTCTTTAATTAATGAAATTTTAATTTTAATTAAATGTGTTAGTTTATTTAAGTACATGAAAAAAAAGGATATATATGTGGGGTACAAGGGTGCACGACGACATAAGAAACTGGTATTATAGCAGGGAGGGGGTTTTTGGTGTTATGGAGAATTCTGGTGTTATAGGAAAAGATGCTGATGTGGCATCACTTTTTTTCACGGCACCAGCGGGATGGCACCATGATACCTAGTGCTCTAACCTTCAATAAATGGTCCTGGTTATCTGGTTGACCCTTAGAAAAGTCAAAAGTCAATGATAATATGATTTTATTCAGTGATGCAAAAAATGATCCACAAGGTCGATTAATCACTGTGTAGGCGCTAATCGGCCACCAACCTTTTTGATTTGTTCAAATTAGTCAAAGAAATCGGTCAAAAATGGTTAATGGTGGTCAGCTGTTGTCAATGGTGGTCAACGACGATCAAACTTATTAGAAACCTGCAAATCTTGTCGAAAATACCATAAACAAACCGGAAACTTGTTTTAATCACTTATAGTCGTTGTTTATATCTTTTACAAGTTGTTGGTATAAGTCAAATCTTGCCCTAAATACCTAAAACTCACCGGATAATACTTATACCAAAAACTTTTCTAAAATACCAATCTGATTAATCACCGATTAATCTAGCCTAGATTGATTACAAGCTACATCAGGATCAGCCGATCAACTATGGATTCGTGATTTTTGCAACCTTGATTTTATACCCGAAAATATATATATATATATATATATATATATATATATATATATATATATATATATATATATATTTGGTATCAAAATTAGTCGTTGTTTAAGTTTTATCAGGCCCGGATTTCATCATGTGCGGGGTGTGCGATCGCACATGGCCTCTATTTAGGGGCCTCCGATGTCAAAAAATTCAAGACTCATTTTTTGTGGATTTAATCTCTTTGGAAGATGGTTTAGGCTAGAAATATAAGATTTTTACAACAGGAGGGGAAAAAATCTCTACTGCATTTTAATGGAGGAAACTAGATCTTGGTTTTGGGTTTTGGGTCTTGGTGAAAAAGACAACCACAAGCTGTACTAGTGTACAAGTAAATATTTGCGTAGGCCTTACTTTATTTGCAGAACTATTTGATTTAAATCCAAGTTAAGCCCTCTATCTTTTACAATTTATCATTTCAACCTTTGTATTTATTTAAATTTGTGGTCGAAAAGTATAAAAAGCTTAAACTCAAAGTTCACAATAAACTATATTTTTAGTGGGAAACATGTCTTAGAAAAAAACGTTTTAGAAATAATTAGTTGCACATAAAAAAGAATAAAAGATGTTTGATTGGCAAGTTTCTATTTGATAGATATCAAAAGGTGAAAATACAGAATCACTTGTTGCTAATTTTTGGAATAGTTCAAATATCGGAGCCGAGGGCCTATTTTCGGATTATGGCACAGGGCCCCAAAATTCCACGGGACGGCCCTGAGTTTTATATAGTTCCCAAATAAAAGTCATTACTTGTTCACTTCAAAAATAGGCACTCATTGTTATCTCGTATTGTTTAGTTCTCAAGTAAATAAAACTATATTGCTAATATTTAATTAATGGCCTGTTTAGTTTATAGGTTTTGGGAAGGGGCATTGGGTTTGACGATGTGTTGATTAGTTGAAAGGGTTGGATTTCAAAATGTGTTCAACCCGACTCACGTAAAACCCATTAGACATGTGAAAATTTCTATTTTTTTATATGGGTGATGGGTCGTATTTGAGCTTTCACACTCTTTTATTTATTTTTATTACTATATAGTTCAATTTCAAATTTAATATCATAAAATAACTCAATATTTCTAACACGTATATGTTTTTCTCTTCTACTCTCCTTTTAATCCTATACCAAATCCTAATCATAATCCAAAATCATCTATAAACCAAATGAACTCTATTTCACATAGCTAAAAACTAATGTACATATGTTAGATTATGTACATATTATCCTTTTTGTGGACAATAAATTGTTATCTCATAGAAGAGCCATATCTATCCAAGTATATGGTCGTTGTGACATCAAGGTCGTGGTGGACAATAAACTCTAAATGCACCAAGTTTTCTGCTAATTAAATAAAAATGACTAGACAATAATTATGTTTGTTTGCCTTTTTTACATATTTCTCTTTTTTCTCACTCAATTTTAACACAGCCATCTAATCTTTTTGTTTTCACTTTCTTTTAAAAAAAATTCTACCACTTAACAAATTGCACAATCTCCGTTAAAACAAAAAAAATATGGGTAACCCAGTAATATATATATATATATATATATATATATATATATATATATATATATATATATATATATATATATATATATATATATATGTATATATATATATATATATATATATATATATATATATATATATATATATATATATATATATATATATATATATAAACACAAAAAGTTGAAGTATAATAGAAAGTGGTTGAAGTAGCACATTAACCTCAAGCAAACACTTGAATAACAAAAAAACCACTCGGTTGTGACATGCCACAGACCGGTGAAATAATTTTTTCGGGTGACATGCCTACCCATATGACGTGATAGTGGTGGTTCCCGGTGGCATGGCGAACAACAGTGGTTGTTCCTACCGGTATTTTCTAGGGGTATGGCAGAAGTTGGTGGTTGTAGGTTGTCCGAATATTTAGATCCTGATTTTTTCAGGTGATATTTGTAGAGCCAAAAGTGTGAAAGAGTTTGTTTGTGAAAGAGAGTTTCCTGTAAAATTTGGAGAACAACTGAATTGTATCGATCGGAGTACATCATTTTGTCATGTGACAAAATTGATTCATTTCATTAGCAAATTGAAAGTCAAAATTAAACTTTAAAAAAAGCATGTATGGCAAAAAATTAATATAATAATATAAGTGTCGATTTTGTAAAAAAAATAAAGAAAGAGGAGTAATAAATAATCATTAGCTGTTGAATTAAAAAAAATCATAAGACTTATAACTTACCATCTATTTTTGTTACTTGTTAAATTTTAACATGTGCCATTTTTCGTTTATTTTGGGCTGAGTATTAATGAACATTTGGATATTGATAAGTAAGGAAAGCTTTAAATTTAGAATATTAGTTTTACCGATTTTAATAAACCAATACACGGGTAAAGTATAACCCTCATATGTAGTGTAAGATTTTAGGTAAGACCAGGTCGTATCCACAAGGACTTAGTTCGTACGATTTAAGTATAAAATTTTTAGTAAACAAAACAATAATTCAACAAATAACAATTTAGTTTAAATGGAGAAAATACAAATGATGGAACAAATGATTGCTTGATAGCTTATATAATTCAGTGATAATGCTTACGCTAGATCTTTAATTTGATAAGAGATGGTGCACAACTTACAACTTAGCCATTTTCGTCAAAAGAGCAATTTCATAAATTGTTAGGTTCAATTCAAGATTCATGTTTATCCATCAAGAGATTTCTCTCAAGATGGTATTATATGTTAAGTCAAGATTATTACCAATTCTCTTAGGCGGATTCATCCAATCAAAGGCTAAAAACACATACAAGTTACTAGAATTGCTTATAACAAATTGGTTCTTTCGACCTATCCCAACAGGTTATACTCAATCAGTTTTGATAGACAAATGTAGCAAGACTAAAGATACAATAGTTCATAGCATAAACTTGAAATTGATAAAGATCAAAGCATAATCATAATTTCACTTTATTATATTCACATATCCAAGCAATCACAAGAGGTTTATCCTCTTATGGCTAATGAGTTCATGATAACAGAAATGATGAAATAGTAAACGAGAGATATACGGATTGGAATGATCAAATTGATTACACTAGTCTCACAAGTAACCAAAAGTTCTACACCAAAGAGTATGTTAGACCCTTGTTCGACTCTTTCAACGTCTGCTTCTGGCTCAGGATCACGTTATACTTCTTTATCTTACTTAGTGAAAATTGGTTATAGAGTGGAAGAATTCAAATGCTTGCAAATGAGCTCTATTTATAGGCTTCTGATAGGCAAAGTACGACATACTTTGATTGTAAGTGCGGCGCACTTAGTTATTTTCTTGGCGCCAAAGTTCCATAATTGCAGAGGAAGTACGGCGCACATTAGATACAAAACCAGCGCACTTTTATTAAAAACTGCCTCTTGACTTTTCTTGACCGAGCGAGCAAGTGCGGTGCACACAACTGCAAAACCGGCGCACTTGGCTGGGATAAAGAACTAATATAATATACTTCTTATTTATTGACTTTATTTGCTGAAATACTTGTGCTTTTGATGTTTCTTGCTTCCGAGCATCAGAGAGTGAACCTGCATTCATTTCGTGCTATTAAGTATCGAAAATTCACACTAAATGATCATAAAACATATAATATTATGCCCAAAAATACGTATAAATAGAGAGTTTTCAGATATATTGATGAACATTTTGTATTGATGAACATTTTTTACTAAAATCATTTTCTACTAATGAACAATTTGGCATTATATTAATGAATATTTCGTACTGATAAATATAAACAAAAACTTATGAAAATTTTGTATTGATGAAGATAACACACATTTTTATATTCTTTGATGAATATAATAAATGTTTTTTAATGAACAATTTTGTTTCCTCATCTTGATGAACAGCTTGTTAAATATTCTTTGATGAATATTTACTTGATAAACAATTTTATTTCCTCCACATTCTTTGATGAACATTACTTGATGAATAATTTTGTTTCCTCCACATTCTTTAATGAACATTTACATGATGAACAATTTTGTTTCATATACATTTTTTGATAAACAACTTATTTGCTGAATTTTCTTTGATAAACAATTGCATATTCAAAGCTTTGTTCATCACAATTTTGATATTTTCATCAAATATTGAAGCTTTTATGAATTGTTAAAATATTTTTTTCTTATTAAAACATTCAAACTCTAAAATCACAAAATTGTTTTATTGAGACACTTCATCAAACACCTTAAAGGTGTTTTCATAAATACATTATTTCGTTAGAATTTTTGAGAAAAACTTTATATAAGCAAAAAATATTAAAGAACTTATGTTAGTTTGAGGTTTGTTGATCAAGATTTGTTATAGTAATTTTGTTTTACCTCAAATTGAATGAAACCCCACAATTTTGATGAAATTCAAATTCTTGAAAAAGTGTTGTAATTTGCAGCTATTGAAGACATATATATGATGAAATTGAATAGACATCGAAACCTAATTTTAGGTAAAGATTTGGGTAAGTTGTAAACGAGAATAAGATGATGTGAAATGAAAAGGAGAAAAGAAATACAGGTGTTGGACTCATATTGTTTTTTAGACTTTTTAAAAAATGGGTTTTCTCTCAGTTTGTACATGATCATGGCCTTATACTTTATACCCCTTGACTTTATTATTTTTTTCTTAAAAAAACACATCTTATATGTTGTTATTTTTGAATATTATTATCATCATAGATTAACTTCATGTATATGCACGGATTATAAATATCAAATGACAACACAAGTTATTGTAACATAAATGAATACACGAGATTGTACATATACAAACGACTCATGTTATTACTCTTTATGAGTTTTACTAAGTATATCCGAATAAAATATACTTTATACTATCTCTGTTTGATAACGACTCATGTTATTTCTCTTTATAAGTTTAATCTGTGCGTACACGAGTTTAAAAATTAACTACGGCAAAAATTATTATTAACAAAGAAATAATTATTAAACTTATAGAACATGTATTAATCAATATTAATACATAATAACAAATTTATGTATAAACTTGTGCTTGCACGGGTAGTATAACTATATGATTATTAAATGTTTTTGATAACTTTATATACAAGTTGCAAGATGTTAGAAACTAATACGACTAAAAGTATTATTAACGTGAAAATAAATATAAAAATGAATGCACGGGTTACTATGATATGAAAATAAATATACTATGAAAACAACTTATTAATAGAAGTTTCAGAAGATGATAAATATTAATCAATATTATCATAATGAACATTTTATGTAAAACCCTTTGTGTGCACAGGGTATTATCGCTAGTTAACTATAGACAAGATATTTTTTTTTACGACTTTCCGTTCCATACATTTTTCTAAAAATATTTTTTTCTTATCAAACTTTATAACCTTACCTAAAATAATACACTTTAAAGCTGTTTTATCATATTAGTACAATTTTGTCTTTTTTTTTATTATTTAGTTTTTCCCCCTTCTATTCTAATTCGAGTAATGCTATAATTTTTGTTTTTAATAATTTTATCTTTACCAAACTTTATAACCTTATCTTCAAATTGGATTGGGATCCTCTCATTTTATATTTTAACATAAGAGGTCATGTTAGTTATGTTGTGAAATAAAATTTATTTATTTTTATTACTCTCATTTTCATGTTGAACATGAGAAGATCTCAATCCGTTTAAATAATTCACTTTAAGCTTAAATGATTATGTTTGACATATTTGCAGCTTTAGGGGTATCATTATCACTTTTGGGGGTATGAATTAACTGCCCTCATGTTAATATGAGTTAAAAGTGTAAAATAAAGTACTCTCCCTGTTTTTAAATAAGCGTCTTGTTTTAATTTTTTGAAGTTTTTTTTTGCAGCTTTATCCTTAACTATTTTGTTTTGTGTTATATAATATTTGATGTAAAATATATAAATAGATTGAGTTTTAAATGCATTTTTATTGGTATAATCTTCATCAAATACTAGAACGGTACCCGCGCAATGCGGCGGCGGGTACCGTGTGATTATATTTTGCGTTATTTAGTTACACGTTTAGTTGTCTTCATTTTTTATAAGTAGAGATTTTAGAGATAGTTAAGCCAAATAATTTTAGTTTGAACTACCAACCGCTTCCTAAAAAACTTCCTAACCAACTTGCTTTCTAACAAATTAATTTTGGAATCTTTTCATAATAAGGAACAAAAAAGTCTGAATTTTAAGTCTTTCTAATTATAGAATAGTCTTAAATACATTATATAGTAAGTATAGATTATATAACAAAAACAAAAATATCTAAGGTTAAAGTTGTAAAAGAAAATTTTCAAAAAATTAAAACATTACATTTATTTAAAGACGAAAAAAGTAGGTTGTTTACGTTTGAAAAACTAAATTATGCCTGATGTCATCCATTTGACTCTAATCTAATGGACCTAACAAATCATTTATAACCCTAAATGCACAAGTTGGGCACTAAACCTAAAAAATTGGCATTTTACCACTAATCGATTCAGTCAACCTACAAATCGCTTTATATCAATAAATTACGTGTAATAAACATTTTTTTTTTTTAATTGTAAGTTGTAACAGTCACAACAATCTCTAATATAATTAACAAGTTGGGTATTTGTGATTTAAAAACGTATTCTTCTCGAGTACAATCTGGAGATGTATGTCACAGATGTGCAAACATGGTGGGTGATAATGTGCGTTTGTATTCCATCACATATATGACGATAGTCAATCTCAATATGCTTGATGCTTTTTACAGAGCAATGCACAAAAGAGGTCTAAGCCATGTGAGCTCGCAATTCGTGAGGAGCGACATACAACCTGAAGTTCCTTTGTCTTCCAGCTAATGGGAAATTGACACAACATAACAAAGTAGCCCGTCAAGGATCGTCTACTTGAACAACTATCCCAATCCAAATCATAAAAACTATTTTAGTAAATCAGTTAATATATACAAAGATGTTCTTCGTAATCCACTACAATAACAACAAATCACAGAGGGATGCCGCTGCAGTTAAAAAAATACAACCCAAACAGACCCATTTTTTAGAAGAAAAAAAAAAAAATGTCGCAATGGCCATATGTAACAGACCACCACGAAGGCACTTGGTAGGTTGCAGACTTGGCTTGCAGAGACAACATAATGAGAAAAGATAACAATAACATGTTTATATACCGGTATGGCAGTATCCTTAATCCTAACTACCAAGCTATAAGATGTTTGTCAGATTTTATGGATAGATCACAGAAGTACATAGCACACTGCTGCAAAGAAGTACAGCCTTCTGGTGCAGAATCCTTTCAAAAGTATACATTTTAATTGCATGGTTACTTTCTTGTTTACGATATATCATATTAATTCTTATTATATGAGGATCCATAGCTGGATGAGTGTTCGTTAACTTGTAAATTTATGTTTAAGCCTGAACAAATTGTTTATACTATGCAATGATAAGTCCAGCGTAGCTTTAAAAACGATTAACTAGCAAGTATTTCACTTAAAGACCAAGAGGAACTAAAGAATCAGATAAAAACAGACCTTTTGATGCTAAAATTGTAAGTATGCCTCAGCTGCATGTGATGCACAGTAAGCCGATTCTTATGCTTATTGGACTCAATATGAAATTGAACGAACTGCACATTCTATGGACGAAATCAAGGATTGTAAAACTAAACAAGATATGGGATGTGATCAAATGTAATTCCATTCCACTGAAGTCCATAGGATTGCAGAGAACTAAATCTCCTGGTCCAAACTCCAAAGTTTGTTGCGAGAAGAGGAAACACGTGAGCAGGTCGTGGTAGCTATATCTAACGGCTGTACGTAACAGCAACCAAAACTAATGTTCTTCTTTAAGCCATGTTTCCTACCTATGATTCTAGCATTGTCGTATTTAGCATCAAGATGAAGCAACATTATTTCCTAATAACGCTAAGTTATAAAAAAAAGGCTAATTTAATCTAGAACCATTCTAATTTATGTTTAGATTTTTTTTCCCTTTTTTTCATGATTTGTGCTGACACATAGTTTGGTTATGCATAACACCTCCCAGCTAATTACATGCTGTGAGTCCACAAGTTCCAATCTGATGCGAAATTTCAAGGTCACCAAGACGTGTAAATATATATCATTCGGCAAGAATAGCCGGATAACGCAAGATGCCACTTTCATTACCTAGATATAGAGATATACGAGGACACATACCTAACTCTATTGTCCTACGTTTTAAAATAGATTACTTCCTGTCAAACAATGTTTCTCCGCAAGAATCTGCCCAAGGGCTGAAACCTAAGATATTAGACTTAAATTGAGGAACTTAATTTTGTAGCAGGCCATCATACCTTTACATTCCCTGTTGGCATTTTGTATGCTACTGGACTTCATTTCTCAAAATAACAGTTAAATGTCTCAAAAGTGACCAGAAAATGTGTTTCAAACCCTCTCTTGATGTCTAAGAGGTCACAATGAAATTATAAACTTTAGCCTAGAATTTGAGTGTAGGTGGCAGCCTAGTAGAAAACGAAGATAATATACATAAACACTATCAGGAATATGGATTCGATGATCACAACTACTCATTTTCTCCAATTGCACAAACTGGTAAAATAAGTTCTCAGTACCAGTCACCACTTAACAAAAGGCTGGCATCATCGTATCCATCAAGACAATACGTCATATACTATTATAGTTGAAGATAACTAGTATTTACGTGCCGAGAATTGCAAGGGAAAGCCCAAAGGTGTATAGAACTCATAATTATGAACCTATATGGTGATGATCAAGAAAGCTATAGTACCACTTTTAACGACAAGACTAAGCATTATTTCTATTATTTTAAAATGTGCCAATTACCACCAAGATATCAATGTCAGAATGAAAATTCCATTACCTCAAGATTTAAATTTCGTTTCGATGATATCACTAAACTTCTTTGTCAAAACTTCTATGTTCTCACAGATACTGAGTTCCTTGACACAAGAGGGCTGATCCGCTGATCATCAATGCTGGTTATAGAATCGTTGGCAACAAACCTGTTTAGCTCTGGTAATCTTACAGCACGAAGCAACCAGGCTTTCCCATTGAGCATTTGCAGGATATTTTATTGACTTCCTTGATGCGCAATATGATGACTAATGAGTGCCAGCAGGAATTCATATACAAACCATAACATCAAGTTACAATTGAAATGAGAAACCACATCTCCATAGGCATCTAGCTCTTAACCAAAGCAGATCATCAAACACATAGTGCCATTAAAAGCTATATATACATATGCAAGCCTGCATTACATTCAATGCCCCTCCTTTGTCATATTCCTTTAATGACAAGGCAATGCTAGGGCTAACACGACCAGGTGTCCCAATACCTAATACACGACCCGATGAATAACCACATTTTGCTCCACAACCCTTTCAATCCAAGGTTCTCGATCAGCTGGGCACTTCTCTTTCTTCTTCTCAGTCTTGTCAATCATCCACTTTCTACTATCTACTGAGAAAACCACACCCCCTAGGTCTATACTGAAAATAAACAGATAAGGTGCTGCAACAACGAATCCTATTCCCATTCTACCCTAGAACCAATTGCCTATTACGTACCTGTGTCCACTAGTAGAACCATGAACCATCACCTAATCCTCCTACCCATAAGAGTCTGAACTCCTAATCAAGAGTGTCCTCTTGAATACATTCATATAAATCATAATCATTTCGCGAACTATATATACTTTCTCACAGTACAAAAAGCCAAACAAAAAAGTAACCGTAACTAATCTAACAAAAGTAATCTACATTGTGCAATTCTGCATAAACCAAAGAGCGCAAAGACATCGATTCCTTCCAATATTCACCAACAAGGTAACATACTATTATCAGTATTATCACTTATAAGATTTCAAATTCAAATATATACACAAGAAACAAAACCAAAATAAAAATAAAAAACAACAACAAACTTCATAACTTATAGGATCTAACCTATACAATAGACGTGTACATTTTCAACCGTTTCATTATAGTACGTGTACCCAAAATATTACTACTACTCAGAAACATGAACTTTTTATTTTGTACTAATATAGCCATTTTGCTAATTATGTTCCATTACAGTACGTATACTATCGGTTACAAAAAGGCACATTAGTAGAAAATAACAAGTTCACATACACCATACAAGTAATATTATAGCATTATGTTACGTGTACTTGGTTACAAACAAGTATATTAGGGGTGTTTTCTTAAGCTTATTTTGAGGCTTACGAGCTTATCTCATTTCGGCTTATATTTCATAAGCCTCATTTTTCCGGCTTATTTTGAAATTTATGGGCTTATATTAGCTTATAAGTCTCAAAATAAGCCTAAACAAATACTCCCTTAGTACAAAATATCACATCACAACATCTGAAAAGTACACGTTTATTGTATCGCTTAAACCCTAACTTATAACACGCGCCATTCAACGCAAACCATCCGCACCATCACCGACCCCATTCACCGGCCAATTCGACCAACTCAACACATCATCATCATCAAAACCACTCCCACTCAAACTCCTAAACCCAACCCCTAACATAACCTCACGATCCTCCCCCACCTCACCAAACCTCAAACCCCTACCCCTACCAGACCTTCCCTTTGCCTCTTTCGGCATTTCGAAGCGACAAACCGGACACGAAGAGCTGCATTCCAGCCACGGAACAATACAGTCCACGTGATAGAAATGTTTGCATGGTAGCTTTTTGATTAGGTCGTTTATGATAAACTGTTCTTTACAAACAGGACATAGTTCGGTTGGGTTGGTGGATGTGAGTGTGATTGTGGTGAGTGATTCGATGAATGATTGTGAAGTAGGTGTACGACGGTTGTTGTTGTGGCGGTGGTGGATTAGGCGGTGGAAATATGGGCTGTTTAGACCGAAATTGTCGCCGGAAAATAACGACGATGGTTGTGACGGTTGGTTGGTGGTGGTGGTGGTTGTTGGGGAGGACATGTTTTTCGGATGGGTAGTTATTGTTTGTGTATTGACAATGATGGATTAATGGTTGGGTGATTTTATATTTTTTTATTGTTCATTTAATATAAATAGAAAGTATTTAACAGGGAATAACAAGAAGACGCTTTGGCCGAGTGGTTAAGGCGTGTGCCTGCTAAGTACATGGGGTTTCCCCGCGAGAGTTCGAATCTCTCAGGCGTCGTTTCTTTTTTTCTTTTTCTTTTTTGATACAAATAGAGAAAAGTCCAAAATACATCCCTAAGGAATGTTAAATGATACGTTTACATCCTTTTTCTTTTTTCGTCTTAAATATCATCCCTCCATTAGTAATTTTGGAACAAAACCATCCCTCCGTTAGAAATATCAGTTAATTAGGACTAACGATGCAAATTATTTTCCGTTATCTCCTAACAAGAGTTAAAATATTTGCATCGTTAGTCCTTATTGAGTTAAAATATTTCATCGTTAGTCCTTATTGAGTTAAAATATTGCATCGTTAGTCCTCATTGACTATAGAGTTAAAATATTTGCATCGTTAGTCCGTATTGAGTTAAAATATTTGCATCGTTAGTCCTCATTGACTATAGAGTTAAAATATTTGCATCGTTAGTCCTCATTGAGTTAAAATATTTGCATCGTTACCATCGCCACCACCCACCACCGCTACCACCACCCACCAACAATCCAAAATACATCCCTGAGGAATGTCAAATGATACGTTTACATCCTTTTTCTTTTTTCGTCTCAAATATCATCCCTCCATTAGTAACTTTGGAACAAAACCATCCCTCCGTTAGAAATATCAGTTAATTAGGACTAACGATGCAAATTATTTTCCGTTATCTCCTAACAAGAGTTAAAATATTTGCATCGTTAGTCCTTATTGAGTTAAAATATTTCATCGTTAGTCCTCATTGACTATAGAGTTAAAATATTTGCATTGTTAGTCCGTATTGAGTTAAAATATTTGCATCGTTAGTCCTCATTGACTATAGAGTTAAAATATTTGCACCGTTAGTCCTCATTGAGTTAAAATATTTGCATCGTTACCATCGCCACCACCCACCACCGCTACCACCACCCACCAACACCCACCGCCACCCACCCCCACCACCCACCAACACCCACCACCACCCCCGCCACCCACCACAACCGCCACCCACCACCGCCGCCACCCACCACCACCACCCACCAACACCCACCACCACCCCCCGCCACCCACCACCACCCACCACCAACACCCACCACCACCCCCGCCACCCACCACCCACCACCACCACCGCCACCCACCACCGCCACTCACCACCACCACCGCCACCCAACACCACCCACCACCACCATCGCCACCCACCACTACCCACCACCGCCACTCGCCACCACCACCGCCACCCACCACTACACACCACCGCCACCCACCACCACCCACCACCACCACCGCCACCACCACTGCCACCCACCACTACCACCACCACCGCCACCCACCATCGCCACCCACCACCACCACCGCAGTGGTGGTGGCGGGTGGCGGTGGTGGTGGCGGTGGTGGTGGTGGGTGGTGGTGGGTGGCGGTGGTGGTGGCGGTTGTGGTGGGCGGTGGTGGTGGGTGGGTGGGTGGCGGTGGTGGGTGGAGGGTAGTGGTGGGTGGCGGTGGTGGTGGTGTATAGTGGTTGGTGGCGGTGGTAGTGGCGGTGGTGGTGGTGTGTAGTGGGTAGTGGTGGGTGGCGGCGATGGTGGTGTGTGGCGGTGGGTGGCGGTGGTGGTGGTGGATGGCGGTTGTGGTGGGTGGTGGTGGGTGGCGGTGGTGGTGGCGGTTGTGGTGGGTGGTGGGTGGCGGTGGTGGTGGTGGTAGGTGGTGGGTAGTGGTGGGTGGCGGTGGTGGTGGTGTGTAGTGGTGGGTGGCGGTGGTGGTGGTGGTGGTGGCGGTGGTGGGTGGCGGGGGTGGTGGTGGGTGGTGGTGGGTGGCGGTGGTGGTGGTGGGTGGTGGGTAGTGGTGGGTGGCGGTGGTGGTGGTGTGTGGTGGTGGGTGGCGGTGGTAGTGGCGGTGGTGGTGGTGTGTAGTGGTGGGTGGCGGCGGTGGTGGTGTGTGGCGGTGTGTGGCAGTGGTGGTGGTGGGTGGCGGTTGTGGTGGGTGGTGGGTGGCGGTGGTGGTGTCGGTTGTGGTGTGTGGTGGTAGGTGGCGGTGGGTGGCGGTGGTGGGTGGCGGTGGTGGTGGTGGGTGGTGGGTAGTGGTGGGTGGCGGTGGTGGTGGTGTAGTGGTGGGTGGCGGTGGTGGTGGGTGGCGGTGGTGGTGGTGTGTAATGGTGGGTGGCGGTGGTGGTGGCGGTGGTGGTGGTGAGTGGTGGCGGTGGTGGTGGTGGGTGGCGGTGGTGGTGGTGGGTGGCTGGGGTGGTGGTGGTGGGTGGTGGGTGGCGGTGGTGGTGGTGGGTGGTGGTGGTGGGTGTTGGTAGGTGGTGGTAGCGGTGGTGGGTGGTGGCGATGGTAACGATGCAAATATTTTAACTCAATGAGGACTAACGATGCAAATATTTTAACTCTATAGTCAATTAGGACTAACGATGCAAATATTTTAACTCTATAGTCAATGAGGACTAACGATTCAAATATTTTAACTCAATAAGGACTAACGATGCAAATATTTTAACTCTATAGTCAATGAGGACTAACGATGCAATATTTTAACTCAATGAGGACTAACGATGCAAATATTTTAACTCTTGTTAGGAGATAACGGAAAATAATTTGCATCGTTAGTCCTCATTAACTGATATTTCTAACGGAGGGATGGTTTTGTTCCAAAGTTACTAACGGAGGGATGATATTTGAGACGAAAAAAGAAAAATGATGTAAACGTATCATTTGACATACCTCAGGGATGTATTTTGGACTTTTCTCATACAAATATGTAGGGCTTGTTTGGTTGGACTCAAACCAGATTGACCCATACCCGACTATATCGGGTGATTAATTCTTGGAAAGCAAGATAAAAGAGGAGAGTTGAGTCCTTGCATAAAGTTGGCTAAACTAACAGATCCAAACATATCTGCTAAAACATAAAGCTGGTTTGGAAAGCAAATACAGCAATACAGTTGAGTCCTTGCATAAAGTTGGCTAAACTAACAGATCCAAACATATCTGCTAAAACATAAAGTTGGTGTAACGTTCCAGCCGTTCAAAAAAAAAGTTGGTGTAACGAAAGGAAAGGACATTGTACGCATGTTAAAGTTGATGGTTTACATAACCAATAAAAGTAGTATAAATGAATTCCATTTGCGCGAGAATCAAAAAAGATTAGTAACTTTTGCCCTCTACCACTTACCCTAGCTATATACTATCACTTTCGCGTTTGTTGTCCTATGCTATATTTTGGTCCTTGTGTGCCCACTGTGATGGCCCCTACCTCTCCTCACGTAGTGTTTTAGTTTAACATTATTCATTTCTAGTCCTCCAAGTTGTTGTTGATGCCTAAACACTAGATCAACTCCCTAACCCCAAAAACAAGTTAACTTGTTGCATCAGCAAGGAAATTGGGCACAAAGTTTTGGTATTGGGTTTTATTTTATAGATATGTCTACAAAATTTATAAATGAATAACTTAACTAAAAGAAAAAACTATAGATTAAATTTTGAAGCTATATTTATCACTCTGACTTTTTGAGTGCTAAAATCATGGTTCCGTGCCTATTATTGTTGTTACTATGATATGCTGTTTTAGAAAAATGGTAAAAAGGTGGGCATTAGCAATTACAACAATAAGAGCACTAGGTATCGTGGTGTTATCCCGCTAGTGTCGTCAGGAAAAGTGATGCCACATAAGCACATTTTCCCATAACATCAGAATTCATCATAACACTAAAAACCCCCTCCCTCCTATAACACCAATTTGTGGTGCTATCATGCACCCTTTGACCCCACATATATATCTTTTTCTTTTTTTCATTTATTTAAATAAACTAACACATTTAATTAAAATTAAAATCAAGCTTTTTAAAATACTACCTATATGATACTTAAAATTAAAATTTCAAGCCTTTTAAAATACTACCTATATGATAAAGTAAATGGGACTGTATATCTATGTATACCTATTTCCTATACCTATTTACAAATGCACGCCTCATCTTTGCTAAAAAAAAAATCATCCAATCATCACCTACCTTCTTCAAACTAGTCATCACCTACCTTCCTCTGTAAATCCTCTATATTTGATTTCGAAAAATACACAACAAAGAAATTCCAAAAATACACATCTTCACTATCTTTGATTTCGAAAAATACACAACAAACAAATCGTCCCTTTCTTTTATCTCATCTCATAAACTGCAAATCCTCTCAACCACAACAAAAAAAATTCATACAAACTGAAAGAAAAAACGTGATAACGCCAAAAAAGAAAGGGAAAACGCGAGTCTCGGTACCGTTCTTGCGCCGTCACGTCGCGTTTTCCGGGACCATTTGGGCTGGTCGTGACGGCTCAAGACACGATAACGCGAGCCACGGTGTGGAGCTCGGCGCCGTCCGGTTGCGTTTTGCCGGAAAACACAAGTGTTGGCGCAGGGTACCCGAGGCTCTAAGAGCAGTGACATATAAGAGTGCACTGATGGAGACTTAAATAGCGACTTCCTATAGTAATAGTGACGAGACTAGCGACTGGATGGCCTCTTATCTTAAAAGTAGCGACGCATGTAGCCACTCAAATAGCGACTTGCAACAAAAGAGAGTGACGTCGCTATATTTAAGCGCCTACTAAGGGAAGTCGTTATACGGTCGCTATTTTTAGCGACACATGTTGCAAGTCGCAAAAATCAGCGACTCGTTTACAGCGACTTGTCATTTGACGACGCTAAAGGTGTCGCTAATATTAAATACGTCGCTATCAATGTCGCTAAAAATGTCACTAAAAGGCCATTTTCTGATAATAAAACAAATCTAGACCATATTTCACAAAGAGGAATGCTACAATCACTCAAATTTTACAAAACAAAATCCACACAATGACATGGATGCATGATTGGGTTAATTAAAGAGATGAGAGAGAACAATAGAGTGAAACCACCAATCATAAACATACAAGTCATTGTGTGGATTTTGTTTTTGTAAAATTTGAGTGATTGTAGCATTCCTCTTTCACAAAACTAGCAGAAACTAGAGAAAGATACCAACGAGATAAGCCGAATGAAATAAGCTAATGAAAACAAAACTATACCATATTTGTCAAAATTAGCGAAACTAAAATAGAAGATATACATATACAACCGATCGAAAATAAGACTTATTATTTTTTTCAAGTTACACGAAATAGCATTTATCGATCGGTCCAACATAACTTATTTCCATCAGCTCTTCCCAGCCAACCTCTCAGCCTCCAAATCAGCAGCCTTCTTAATCAAGTTCTGATCATCATCTTCAACAGCCATCTGTATAGGAGAATTCCCAAGCCCATCAGCAATAGCCAGCATGATCTTCTTCATCTCAGCTTCAAACTCCTCACGGTCCACAGTTCCATTATGATCACCATCAAAGCTAACAAAAACCGAGTCATATAAACGTGTCAGCTCTTCAGGTGGCAACTTAGTGTCGACCCCGAAATGAGTTTCGAGTAAACGCATGGATTCGAAGGCTTTGCGCATTTCTGAACGAGATAAGACGCCGTCTTTGTTGGCGTCGAGAGATGTGAACTGGGAGTCGATGCTGAGTTTGAAATTTGGCTCGTCGTTTACGAAGGAACGGACTGTTGACCCGTCGATTATTATTACGCCCATGTTTGTGTTTTGTTTGTGTGTGTTTTTGGAAGTGTTTTGAGTGTGTGTGTAAAGGTGATGATGATGTTATTTATGCTGTGGAGATAAGATCAGTTTGGTTTTTTTGTAAAACTTTTCTACCGACATAAACATGTGTGCTAGAAAACTGATGACATTAAAATAGAAAAATGTTTAGTAAAGTTGTAGGAGTGTTTTATTTAAGTTCATGTAATTTGGTCCTTTTATCCTCCAAAATATCTTCAGCAAGCCTGTAAGTTTAAGAGCCGAAACTCGAACTTTTAACCTTTTATAATCAAAATCTTTCCAGTAAACTGACAAGTTTTTTGAATGTGAGTACCAACTGAGCTATAATCATCCTTTGGTGAATTTGAGTTTAGGATAAAAACAAAGAATAATTATATGACTAGATCGTTGCCTTTTGGTTAGTCACTTTTTAGACCAGGAGATAATTTTAATTCGAAAATAGACCGGGCAACTTGTACAACGGGACACCTGTCAGTTTATGAAAATCAACAAGTGTCCCATTGTACAAGTTTTCCGGTCACCCGATCTATCGAAAAAATTGCCCGAGCTACTAGTCTATTTTGGTAATTTTCCTTAAAAACAATTGTTTGGTATGTAGAGATAGGGAATACCATCAGTGGTTATGGCAAAAATTGTGGATTCTAAAAAACCTATGCACTGGTGACTGGACCCTAGTTTTATTATTTTCTTTCATACAAGTGGCCCGTATTTATTCTTCACCTTTCTTTCTTATTTATATATTTATTTAAATCAAATAAACTCTTATTTAAATCATATTTTTAAATATAAAATACCTTTGAGTATTTTTTTTATCTTTTATATCAAATTTTAATCCAAATCCAAATTCAAATATTAAATCCACTTACAAAACAAATTGACCCTTATCTTTTATATAATAAAACAAAACTCGGCATTCATATTTCAAAAAAAATTATTTCCTTATTAGGTTATATTTTAATTATTATTTTTTAATTTATAAATTTATAAATTCATTTTATTGATATAATACACAATTAGAAGAAAAATACAAAAAATCATAAGTCAAACAAACACAAAAATTAAATTATTTATTTTTTAATAAATAAAAATAGATCATTCAAAACATTTTAAAAAACCCGCGAGTGAATATATATATATATATATATATATATATATATATATATATATATATATATATATATATAATATATATATATATATATATATAGGTTGGTTCATGAAAAAACCCCACTTTAATAAAAAAAAGTGAAAAAAATGTACAAATCATACCCTCCCATCTCCTCACATTTTTTCCTCAACTATAAGGGCCTCATTGTAACTTTTTTCATTTTATAGGGTGTGTTTTCCCATTTCCTTCTTTTTGTCTAGAGGCCTCTTTGTAACTTTTCATCTTTTTTCCCATTGTCCATAATATTCTCCACGTTCATTAATACTTTCAGTTGTCTATTATTTTTCTACTTATTATTTACACACAATACATTATTACGTCACAAAATACGATATAAATATTTTTAGTACACGTATCTCTAAAACTTGATTTCTTTACGTCACAAAATACATCATTGATGACTTAAAATACCATATATGAGTATATCTTTTTATACAGTTGGTCTTTACATCACAAAAAACGTCACAAAATACACCTTGTAACCATGTTTTCTTATGCTTTTTAATCGGGTCGGAAGCAATCCCGAACACCATCCTCTCAAGAGCAAGTTTGTTAACAACTTTAGCGTCAAATCTCGAGCATTCCACTGAACCAGGAACCGATCTTCAGAGCACAAGATTTCAAGTTCCTGAAGGTAGTACTTGATGCGATCACAACAAACATAACCCCTAATCAAACTGTCCCAGCCCTCAATGCTCGAGTCATTGTTTTAGCTATATCAATGTTCTTTTTGAACACACCGGCCGCAAGTCCATACTTTTAGGCGAGGAATTCATACCTTTGAGGCCGCGACCTCTGCCCTGGTCTAGCTACCTGTGCACTTTATGCCATCTAACAAAATCAGGAATGGAAGAATAACATGCTCATATATAGATTCTGATCTTGGGATCAGGCACACCATGGCAGTAACAGGATTTGGGGTATGGCTTGTTCTTGATTTGCCTGTAACACCTAGCAAGTCCTGCATCATACAAAACTATCACAAGTTAGTAAACATCAGTACCAAAACTATCCGCACGGAATAAATAAATCTTGTTAAAATAGTAACTTGTTTTAACAGACGCATTATATCCGGATAACAAGCCATAAACAGTAAGAAAATATGAAACTCATAAGACTAGAATCTTGATAACAAGCCTCAATTGTTGTGTTTCTTTCAATGAGATTAATATATTTTAACTTAAGGATGTTACACGCTAGTTCTTAGCACTACTAGAAAAAGGGTTATCCTTGACTCCAAATGCGAGTCAAGAAGAGGTCTTATGACGCGCAAATGCGCGTCAAGGAAAGACCCGTCATAAAGCTTCATGACTGGCATTTGTGCGTCATCCCTCTATGACTCGCACTTATGACACACGTTGCGTGTCATTACCCTTAAAATCATTTTGACTAACTTTTATGACACACTTTTATGACATATGTTTTTGCGAGTCATTACCTTAAAATCATTTTTTTTTCCTGTTTTTTAAAACCTGATTATACACATAATTATTGACAATATAATAAACCTGATAATTGTACAAAATTAACGCATTTCATATATATCAAAACCATGCGTTACCGCCAATTCATTACATAACAATTCAAGTCAAAATATAGACCGATAATTAGTTAAAGTTACTACAATATGCGCGATTTCTACCTAAAAATGAAATTCGACACATAAATTGCCCATTCTTCTCGAATATCATCGAAATCCGCCTCCGTGTACTCATTCCTGGGGCCACCAATCTAGTCAAATAAAACAACATTTTAGAAACAGTTAATTTCTACTTAAACTACTTAAAACAGTTAACTAGCTACTTACATTGTCATTTTCGAGAGCCCGAACTCCATGTTTAACTATTTCCTTCATAAACTTCAACACGAAGTACCCACATTCGGTGCTTCCGGGCT
The DNA here is from genome assembly GCA_030686995.1 of Artemisia argyi. Taxonomy (NCBI): domain Eukaryota; kingdom Viridiplantae; phylum Streptophyta; class Magnoliopsida; order Asterales; family Asteraceae; genus Artemisia; species Artemisia argyi. The sequence goes on from JARVZY010002032.1 coordinate 378,176, forward strand.
GAAGTGGACACTACACAAGAAACACAAAATGATATGCAACTACAGTTGATTAACAAGAATGGTCTGCACAGGGTATATTGGCGCAAAACAATGCAGATAACTAATTGCTGCAAAACAATCTGTGGTAGCAGATTAGGAATTTGGCGCAAAACAGTGCAGATAACTAATTGCTGCAAAACAATCTGTGGTAGCAGATTAGGAATTTGGCGCAAAATTTGAGCAAGACTACTCCACAGTAGACCAACTCATAGGCACTCACTTAAGCACCATTGAACTAACTAGCAAAGCCAAAATGAACTCAAATTAAGCTCAGCTTATTGCTAGGCTTATTAGGGCAGATAAGAGCTCAAAACTAAAATATCTAATGCAGACTTTAAATAACCATCAAACTGCCCTATCTTCTGATGAGAACAACTAAAATACCTTTGAATCAGTTCAATCAAACTCAGAAACTTGGCACATGAACAGTGCTTTTCAGATTATACCCAAACTAACCTATAAGTTGTCTTAAACCAAACACCCTTACACTGATCTGTATTGCAATTTTACCCTATACTAAGCGGATTAAAACTAAAAACCACTCTACACTAGTATTACTTTGCGCTAAAATAAGCTAGGAGATGCAAATAAGCCATAACAAATAACTAACCTTAGAATTAACCCAGTTAATTTTAGTCCTCTTATTGGTTCTAGCTTCTACATCATACAATGCAATTGCCCTACAAAGAATTAACCCAGTTAAGTATTACATCATACATCATAAAGATTCTATAAATTTGTATTACTTACGCATCCACTATTTGCTTGAACTGATGATTGACGTCGCTAACCGATAGGGAATCAAGATAATAGCAGGTACTTGTCTTCATGTTAAGCACACCTAACACCCAATGTCTTCTACAAAAAACAAAAAACAAATTCTGTTAATTAATGTTAATTTTTATTAATTAATTTAAATGTTGTCGAAAATCTAACCCGGGATTGTATGGCAATAAGATGAGGTCATTTTGCTTCCTTGTAGATAACCTTTTTGAAATAACTCGACTTGCCTCCTCGATATTCTTGGCCCTCGCTTTACGTTCATGATGCATGATCGCAGTCGGGGTCATGAAACAAACTCCATGATCTCTTTGTGACCCATTCTTGATTTGCTCATACAGGTACCTGTTAACAATTAACATACAAAGTTTACATTCAATTAGTCATGTTAACATACAAGTACCAATTTTTTATAAACTACAATTTATCACTTACATGATATAAGAAGCAACGACAGCCCCGCTTAACTCATCCATTGAAAATAGACTGTCAAAATCATTCCAATTTAAGTACGTGTAACTGGGGTGCCCAAACAAATCGTCCTCGCATTGCACTTTTATGCAATCGACCTTTGCAACTTGTCCATCAACCATCATTGCAGTCATTTTCAATCCCATCCTTTCTTCAATTCTTTTCCTTACTCTCCTCTGACCTCTCGTCATCATTTTTTTCAACGGATTTCCTTTCTCAGTCACTTTTGCAATGGAGGTGACAGTTTCTGGGCTTTTTACTTCTTCAACTGCAACTGTTTTTGGCATCGTGCCTGTTTTTGGCATCACCACTTCTTCGTTGTGGGGTTCTCTTTTTCGCTTCTTCTTTTCTTTTTTCTTGTGAATCACACTGCCCAACTCTCTTTGTTCTTCTTCTTCTTTTCTTTCTTCTTCTTTTCTGTTTCCTTCTTCTTCTTCTTTTCTTTCTTCTTCTTTTCTGTTTCCTTCATCTTCTTCTTTTCTTTCTTCTTCTTTTCTTTGTTCTTTTTCTGTTTTTCTTCTTTTCTCCTTGTCTTGATTAGCAGCCTTTTTCTCCTTCTTTTTGGCCACTATCTTGTTCTGCAAAAATATAAAAAAGTCTTACCAAACCATTTTGTTCTAATGATTAAACTGTTTTATAAAAAAGTCTTACCAAACGAGAGCATGGAATGACTAGGTGACTCGGCCAGCTTAGCATGTACCCAATGGCATCTTTAACAGTCTCAACGAACTCCTCGGGAATTGGATTCGGTATCAAAGCTTTTGCTTGAACAGATGTGTCCACCGTAACTTCAATGTTCCCATCTAATATGTGAACAAATAAATATTAAATATGTAAGAATATATATAAATATTAAATAAGTAATTTAACTTCAAATAAATACCCGAGACAGTATGCTTCACTATGGTTCCTTTGGCGACTATATTTGAAGGATCGTCGACCGCAAGATAGCATGATTTATCCTAAAAATGTACACAATATTATTAAAACAGACAAGAATTGCAATGAATTTATAACAAATGAAGACTTACATTTGGTTCACTTGGTAACTTTGGTTCTTCGTCTTCATCGCTCAACGTTGGAGAATTACTTGCACCCTCCAAAGCATTGGTACTTGCACATCTTCTTCTTTCTAACTCATCTTCAACAGCTTTTAGCCGTTTATTCATCATGTTATCATATTGTTTCAGGTATTGCTTGACATTCCTGGGTATTAAAAAATACTGGTGTGGTGTTACATATCGACCCATCCCACGTACACGCCCACGTCGTTCTTTAGTACCCAGGGCCTCTGTAAGCACATCTATTGATCCCAAAGGATCCTCTGAATAATCCTTGTCCTTCTTTAGTGTCTCCTGAGTAAACAAAGTTTAAATAACTTAACATATGTTGAATTATGGTCAAAGTTTAACTGAACATCAAAGTTTAAATAACTGAGAAATATGAATACTTACAATTTTATCGACAACTTTTTGGACAGCTGGGTCGAAACCTCCTTTTTTCATTTCTCTTGCTTTTTTCCAACATTCTGCCCTATCAATCTCCTCTTCCTCTTTGCTGGTTGCTTCCATCTAAAAAAGTTAAAAGCAAAAGTTAAAAAGAATCAACATAAGCAATAAAAAAGTTAACATAAGCAATAAATTCCATACTATCTCAGAAATGAGTCCGGAATATCCCTTTCGGCTCAAACGATGGTTGTACTTGTTAAGTTTACGGTTAGCTGAAGCCTTCTGACTTATTGCCTGCATAAGTATATACAATTAACATGTTAGTAACTGTTTTTGTGATAAATAACGGTTTTTTGAAACTTAAACAAATACCTCAAACGAAGGCTTAATTCTTTGTGATACGAAAAGTTTCCAGTCCTTTTTTTTCACGGACGGATACTTTTTAGGAGGAGTATATAATTGCTTCTTGGCCTCCTTAGACTTTTCATCTTTTAGTGGCTTAATGAACTTCTTATAAAGACAATGTTTGAAGTTTTTCCACTTTATCCCGATTGATTGGAGAACTTGCTTCCGACTCTTTTGGTCAAGTACAAAATGTGTCTGAAACGTAAAAAATGAATCAAAACATAGTTAGAATAAAATACTAAAACTAAAACATAGTTAGAATAAAATAATAAAATACTTACCTTAACATATTGCCAACAAGCTTCCTTTGTTTCGTTATCTACGTTCAACCAAGAATCATAGGTTATGAGAACCATAGATCTTGCCACCAATCCCTCAAAAGTAGACAGTTTTTTGGCTCCCGGTCCAGTTGGCACACCTCTTTTATTATAAGTAACAACTGTTTTTTTATTCGCCTTCGCTTTTATTGTCGGGCCTCTATGCGATTTGGAACCAGAACCAGAACCAGCATCTTCTTCGCGGTCCGAATCAGAACCAGAACTACAAACTGCATCTTCTTCGCGGTCCGAGGCCATCTTTTATTACCAAAAAGCAACCTGTTTAAAATAAACAAAATAAACAGTTATTTTCATACCATACCAAAAACTTTAAATAATAAATAATGCTTGACAGACTTTAACAAATAAACAGTTATTTCATACCAAAAACTAATGATCTAAAACGAATATGCCCTCGCCATCCGAGCGCGTATAGTTAAAAGAATCGTCTAGGTCTTCTAAAGACAGGTTCATATTTTGTGTAACATCAAATTCAAACACATCATCAGTTTCATCATTATCTCCATACTTATGCATCCTATGTGGTGTGAAGCCAACAACAGACAGGTTCCTATCTTGTTGGTCCTGAACATAAAAAACTTGTCTTGCTTGACTAGGTAATATGAAAGGTTCAGACCATTGACCAAGCCTATCAAAGTTAACCACTGTGAATCCTAAATCATCTTTTTTTACTCCACGACTATCTACCCACTCACACATGAAAACAGGAACCGTAAATGTACGATAATCAAGATCCCATATTTCCAATATACGACCGAAGTAGGTAACAGCGCCGTACACCGGATTGGAGTCTTTTGCACTAGCAATCTGCATAGTATTTGCAACTATAGATACTCCACTACCTTGAGTGGTTTTAGATTCATCACGCTCTTTTGTATGGAATTGATACTCATTTACGGCAAACCCGGTATATTTACTAACAGCAAAATCAGGGCCTTTTGCCAACCAACGAACACTATCACTGGTATTTTCCCCGTTAGCCAAACGCCTTTCAACCTCTTTCTTAAACCAGTCAATAAACGTCCGACTATGTTGGCTCTGCAACCATGTATTATTTCGACGCGGGTTAAGATCCTTCAGTTCTAACATATGCTGCTTTATGTATGGTTCAACATCGGCGGTGTTTCCTAATACATAAAGATGAGCTTGATCAAGTAGCTTAGAATTCACAACACAGATGGTAGCCTGCGATAAAGGTTTACCAGTGCGGTTTCTTTCATCAGCACGATCATGAGGATTGCCAATTGATTTCATGTTTTCCAAGGAATCGGAACAGAATTCTAATGCTTCCTCTGCCACATAACATTCTACCATGCAGCCCTCGGGTCGATAATGATTTCGTACATAACCTTTTAGTGTTTTCATGCACCTCTCAAACGGATACATCCACCTAAAGTGGACTGGGCCACATAACCTCACCTCTCTGACTAAATGCACCATCAAGTGAATCATGACATCGAAAAACGAAGGCGGAAAATACTTCTCTAGTAAACACAAAGTTACTACGATGTCACTTTGCAGCTTACCTAGCTTACTAACATCAACTACTTTACTACACAGCTCGTTGAAGAAGTGACACAAGCTTATAATAGTCTTCCTAACTTTCACGTCTAACACCCCCTTTATTGCAAAAGGAAGAATCTGTTGCATTAGTACGTGACAGTCGTTGGACTTCAATCCATTCATCTTCGAATTATCATCGGACACGAGATTCTTGAAATTGGAGGAATACCCATCAGGCACTTTAATGTTAGACAGCGTGTCATAAAACATGCGTTTCTCCTCGCTATTTAATGTGTATATGGCAGGCGGCAGATAATGACCCTTCCCCTTTGGTTGACTTATTAACTCAGTCTTAATCCCTAACTCCTCAAGATCTTGTCGTGCCTTTAAACCGTCCTTCGTCTTGCCTTGCAAATTCAGTAACGTCCCATAAACACTCTCACATACATTTTTTTCTATATGCATAACATCTAACTGATGACGAACAAGCAAATGCTTCCAGTACTCTAGTTCAAAAAAGATTGATTTTTTACGCCAAACTTTCGATCTCGCATCAATAGTTTTTTTTTTCTTTTTTGGCCTTCTCTGCTGACGTGGCATTTTCTTCTTTGATTTATTCTTCTTCAACGCCCTCCAGATAACTTCCTTCTTTACCTTTTTCTCCTTCCCCCATTTAGTCGTAAAACCTTCCAGATAGTCGTAAACTTCTTCACCCGATCTCGGTTTTTTCATAACATTGCTCTCTGGTTCATTATTGAAATCTTTTCTTCTTTTGCGAAAAGTATGTGTAAGTGGGAGGAATCTTCTATGCCCGAGGAAGCATACTTTTTTGGATTTTGGCAACCATTGTGAGTAGGTATCCTCTGAGCATACTGGACACGCGTTATAACCTTTGGTAACACACCCCGACAGGTCACCATACGCGGGAAAGTCATTTATAGTCCAAAGTAAGACTGCTTTTAGATTGAAGAACTGTTTCTTATAAGCATCATACGTCTTAACGCCAGGTTTCCACAACTCTTTCAGATCCTTTATTAGTGGTGCCAAGTAGACATCAATATTGTTACCAGGTTGCCTTGGACCTGATATCAGTAGAGTCAACATCATGAACTTTCTCGACATACACAAATAAGAAGGCAGATTGTATGTTGCTAGGGTAACCGGCCAACAACTATACTTTGTACTTAATGACTTATGAGGGTTTATACCATCCGCGGACAAGGTTAATCTCAGATTCCTATCTTCCTTTCCAAATTCTTTCCAGTACTTGTCGTCAACAAGCTTCCAAGATGGGGAATCACAAGGATGTCTTAGCTTGCCGTCACTGACCCTACCTTGCGCGTGCCAAGTTAGGTCATGTGCGGTTTCTGGTGACAAGAACATTCTTCTAAATCTAGGAATGGGCGGGAAATACCAAACAACTTTTCTCGACACCTTCTTGCTATTCTCCTTCCACCGAGAAGTGCCACAAGTTGGACATTGAGAAGCATCCTTGTGCTCATCCCAGAATAAGACACAATCATTCTCACAAGCATGATACTTAATGTATTCTATGCTTATTCCTTTTAGCAACTTCTTGGCCTCGTATATCGACTTAGGGATTGTATTATTTGAAGGCAAAACATCATTTAGCTCGCCCAATAAAGCATCAAAGCTTGTATCAGACCAGCCAAATTGACCCTTCAAATGTTGGAATTTCAGCAATCCATTTAGTGCATTATACTTAGACCCTTCATACAGTGGCTTGTCGCATTCTTCGAGGAGTGACTTCAATAAATTAGGTTCATTCTCTGCATATGTGAAGGCGTCATGTAGCATCTCCTTTGTGTAGTCGAACTCGGGAGATCTAGACTCATTAGGGCATTCAGCTTCATCTGTAGATGAATTTTCTCCGTGGAAGGTCCAATCAATATAATCCTCATCGAAACCGTGTTTAAACACGTGATAACGCACGTTTTTTATGGAAGTGTGACACAAATTGATACAATTTACACAAGGACACGGAATGGCATTGGAATTTGGGTTATTGTGTTGTGCAAACTCTAAAAAGGCATTCACACCTTCCTCGTATTCGATTGATAATCTATCAGACAAAATCCAAGATTTATCCATTACCTAAAAACTATAAAACAGAAAACATCTCGTGTAAGTGTCGAGTCTGATACCAACCTTATTATTAAACTAAAACGGAAAAAGATAACCACAAACACCAGCTTACATGAGGCCTATATATACATGTTAAACAAGAACACAGGCTGCACTTCCCATCTATCAAACACTTTAATCATTTGACTGGTTTTAAGTACTTATAAGCCCATTAATCTCATCCTCACTGAATCAGCTATAATCGCAATCATAGATATAACCTAGTTAAACCAGAACCCCAAACACCAGTTTACCCACAACACTAACACTTTAATCATTTGACTGGTTTTAATCATTTGACACCAGAACCCAAACACCAGAACCCCAAACACCAGTTTAATCATTTGACACTTTAATCCTATCCCAGTCACTAAAATAATGATACAAAAAACTGATACAAAAACCTAGTTACATTTTCACAAACACCTGGTGTGCTACATTAAAAATCAATAAATTGATTTTATAACCTAAATAAAACTCTACAACTACATTAAAACAGAAAACATAAAACAAAATTAGGGCAAATTACGGCATACCTTTCAAAATTAGGGCAATGTTAGGGCAATGTCGAGTGTTTTGAGATGGGAAATTAGAGAGGGGTTTGAGATGGGAAATTAGGGCGGGAGTGTTTTGAGAGTTTTGAGAGGGGTGTTTGATTAGGTTTTGAGTGATTGAGAGGGAAGAAATTTTTAGTGTTAGAGCGGGAGTGTTAGAAATTTTTAGGTTTTCAGAAATTTTTAGTGTTAGAAATTTTGAGAGATTGAGAGGGAAGTGTTTTGGGGAAAAAAACGAAGCAGATATAAGATTTTGGTAAAAAGAGTGTTTTTAATCAATTGTTTTTAACTGATTATGACCCTATATTATGACGCTTCTGAAAACGAGTCATCCCCAATAAAACATTTACTCTTTATGACTCTTATTTTATGACTTTGCTATTTGCGCGTCATCTTTTAGTGTGCGTCATAAAATGCGAGTCAAGGATAGACCTTTTTCTAGTAGTGTAGTCACAATATTGCATTCATGTCTCAATATGTTGGTTTAACATATAATATTAAATTTTAGAAGTATGCAAACAGCTCCATCATGACAATTAAAGGCGAGATATCAAACACCTTTTTTTAGATTCAAATAGTGACCTTGGTAAACAAGAGAAGAAATATAAAACAAAAAGAGCATGTATTATCTATAACATATCAGCAATTGGAAGCTACATCATAATGCACAAAGTGCAAACGGATACCAAAGATAACACCAGAATGGCGCGGTAAATATATCCATCCTAAGCAGAAACAAACATACCGAAAGTAGGTTCGGGTATAAACTCAATATCAAGTACCTTTTGAAGAACATGAATCCTTTCCCAATTTTCGTCCACTTCTTTATAGATGTGAACCTCGTTATTATTAGGACACATAGCAATCACTGCAAGAACACGCATATCAACTTCAGCAGCTAATAAGCAATGTTTCCTTCAAAAATTAACAAAACCCCCTAAGAATGAGAGTAGCCAGAAGGCTATGATCAGGTTTTTTGCCCAACAAACATTCTTGGTGACTTGATAAGAAAAACATATTCTAGATTTTGACTTATAACTTTCCAAGACCGACTGAATTTTTTAATAGAAATACAATATGTAAATGTAGTAAAAGATCCACATCTTGATTTCTTTTGACCCTTAATGCAAAACAGACCTAAAAAAAACTATGTTAATCGCCCATTTCGTGAAATGGCATCACACAAAGCAATTTTTATCACATTTTCATACATAGATGCGCTAAACATGCAAACGGATAAACTAAATATACATCCTGATAATAGGAACCTAACGCAGACAAAAATTTCATACATGTAAGTGGGTTAAACAAAGGATTATTTCATACTTAGTTTGATGCAGCAAACAAGAAGTCAATAACTTATAATCTGTTAGTTCTTTTCCATACTAGTTGATATCTGAATAATCTTTTTCCAAACTCTTAATTGAACTGGTAGTTGCTTACACAAGTGTTTTAAGTACTTAATTTTTTGGTGCTCAATTATATAATTGAAGTGTTTACCTTGCATGCTTGTAAACCATTCTCTAATATTAACTTACGAACGTTATTCTCCAAGATTTCACATAGGTCAACCATCAACATTCCATGTTTTATAACGCTCATCATATATTTTCTTACCTGAAAGGTATGTACAAAGCACCAACATTTATGAGCAGTAACGAGTATCCAACATATCTTATTATCTTAATACATATCCAAGCACTATCTTCTGCAGCTCATACTAATACAACTGACTACTAGACAACATATAATCACTAGTAAAATAGGCATCTAAACACCCATGTACTTGCACTAATGGATAACACAGATGCACAAAAATGATCCATGTACTTGTAGATAAGATGAGGTAATTTGACCCATGTACTTGCAGATAAGGCTGATGCACTAATGTATAACACGGATGCACTAAAGTGCCTCAAACTGATGCACTAGAGTACCTCAAACAGATGCACTGAAGTATAATAATAAACTACTGATATAGATCATTTTATAAAAATCTAAACACCACAAAAATCCTAAAATACTTAAATAGTCCAAATAATTTACTCACTAATTCCTCATCTCCATACACAAATCACATCTTCCAAATATAGTTTCGTTTCAACAATCATAAACAACAAAATTATTTCAAATAATTTCACAAAACTTTCAGAATACATAATTCAATCTTAAAATCAAACTATAATCACATATAAAACACGAAATATACAACTTATGAAGATCAAGCAATAAGAGCTCACATTTCAGATCTAGATCACAACCATAAATAGATAAGACAACTAGTAAGCAAAAAACCGACACGATCATTAACAAAATAACCAAAATATATATACCTTGTAACGAATCACAGTTCTCGGCCTCTTTCCTAACAACATCAAGCACCGAATCAATCAACTTTGTGCCTTCTATGTAATGCCCTTTAGCCCAGTTATTTCTCAGCCTATTTCCTAACACTCAAGCACCGAATCAATAAACTGTGTGCCTTCCGAATATGACACCTGTCAGTAAGATACGCAAATGGTTAGATACTAAAGATAAATGTTTTAAGGTATTCGTTGAACTTGCTTCAACTTTCAGCAGATTGCTCATAAAGTAATGGAGCTTTTCATTATGTTAGGTACTGAATGATGACATTAGTTTCAGCACAGCGGTCTACACTAAATCCTGTCTACACTAAATCCAAACGCCCCACTATTTGTCCCAGCTATTGTCCGCCAAGTGTAACATATTTTAATACTCTATGTAATCAAACATCTCATTATTCTTGGGGAAATGGTTTAAATTCCAATGTAGCAGAATATCAAAATCAATAACTTACCATTGTTCTTCATATTCTTTGACGTCTTGACAAATGGATAATACATCCAGCAACGTCTTTATCACCCCATTAGCTTTCTTACCACTGTTAAAGTCTTTGAACGCCTATGTACAAAACGATAACAAAACAAGGTTAGAGGAGCTGTATAAATACCCATGAAAAGGAACAAGTGCAGCTACTTCAACGCTAAAAAAGGCTTCATCCAACAAATACCACCAAATTCCTTCATAACTAGCAACTGCCTTTTGTGCATCAAATTAAATGTAAATGGATGCACTAAATATGCAAATGGATGCACTAATATGTCCAAATAGATGCACTAAACATGAAATAATCAATCTCAAAAACAAATAAACCACAAAGTCAACAACTAACTGCTGCAAAAAAAAAAAAGAGGAAGTAACATCTGCAATTCACACTACAGATTAAAAAAAAAATACCCTAAAGCGTATGGTCATTGAAATGAAATTAAGATCGATATGGTATCCTCTTCTATTATGTTTTAAACACCTAATAAAACCATTATACCAATGCACTATATTGAACTAATACCGATGCACTATACTGAACTAATACCGATGCACTATACTGAACTGATGCGCTAACTGATACTGAAACTGATGCACTAAATTAATGTATAGTGCATAAACTACACAGAAGCACTAACTGGTACTGAACTGATGTTGCACAAAATTGAAGAATATTTAGAATAGCTTATTTTGCTTACATAATATCAGATAAGAAGTTTGTTAAACAATCCCAAACACCCTCAAGCTTCTTATATGTGTATCATAACGCAATAAGCAATCCAACCACCAAAACGATTATTAAGTTCACAATACATAAGGAAAGATAATTGTAGATTTCATAACAGTTAAGATAATTCAGATGCTGAGAGCACCATAACATGTGCAGAAGGATTAAATATGTTTTGACACAATAAACTACAACTACTTATCCAGGATCAAATATAAGTGCATAAGTATAATTCAAATGGTGAGAGCACCATAACATGTGCAGAAGGATCAAATATGTTGTACACTCCCGATGCGTTAATTTTTTAGCGTGATGCTTTAATCATTCTAACAGATATCACAACATTAATGTCTGATGCATTAATCAAACAAACAGATGCCAAACATGTCATGCGATGCTCTAATAATACACAATGGATGCATCAATCTATCGCTCTAATCTAACAAAAAATATAAATTACTTTATATCGATGCACTTATTCACACAAATAAATGCTATAATATATTATTTACACAGATGCACTAAAATATAGTTTTATACATACAAATTAATTATATGTCATTCAATTCTATAATAACACTAATTTTTTTGAAAGGATAATAACACAAATTATTTTATAATTTTCATGAGGATGCACTAAAATAACATATAAATTAAAAAAATCTGTAATTAAAAACCTCCAATTGCCATAATGCATTAAATTAACATAATCTTTACATTTGCCTCAATCATAAAAATTATACAAAATTGTAACATGTTTAAATTAACAAAATGATGAATATCCAAAATTAGGGCAGTTACGATTTCGAGACTTCTTTTTCGTCAATTTTCTGATGATCAGAGAGCAAAATTATGGCATTCACGAGTGTTTTATCTAATTTGCTTTGATTTTGATCAGTAATTGTTAGAATTTGGGTTTTGTTTTTATTGGTGTGTGTGTTATAATAATGGAGTGGTGGCAATGGAGATAATGGGTTTTTGATCGGGATTGAATGATAGTGCGTGTTTTTTTGTTACCAGTAAAATGGTAGTGATGGAGATAATGGGTTCCACCCTTTTTTATTTATCTTTTTTATTTTTTACCCTGAAGTTTGAGACATTTGTAAAATCTACCCTATATCTTTTTTTCTCACTTTTCTATCTAATTATACTTTTCTCTAGAACTCTACCCTATATATATATATATATATATATATATATATATATATATATATATATATATATATATATATATATATATATATATACTAGCTTCATAGCCCGCCCATCGGGCGGGTTCGTTTCATAATATTGGTCAACAAAATAGACGTAAATAAATAATGAATAACGGAAAATATTTTAAACACATGGATTGAAAAAAAAAATGGAAAGTGTTCATGTAATTTATGTAAAAAAACAATGAAAAGTGTGAAATAAATATCTAAAGTAGTCAAGGCCGGTGATATGCTTGAAACTTAAAAGCTAAATGATGACTTTAAATACTCAAGGAGTCGGGTTGGGTCGATCTGCCAATGCTTTTTGTCCACCTCTAAAATATTGTATAATAATCACAGAGTGAGAATGATTACGTACAATAATACTACAACAATAATAGACGTTCCTACCCAACCTAAAGTCTATAAATCAGTATACGGTTTTAACATTCTTTCTATATTACTTTATGATGAATTCTGCAAATGAGATAATCAATCTAATTGTCCTGGAAAATTATATCAGATTCAATTAGTAAAGTGGCAAAAGAGGTCCATGGGATAAAGTCATATCCAATTTAATCACGAAAGTAATGCATCAATTATTCTCGGGTTCATAGTGCACATTAACTTCAATTCTTGTCATTGCAACAACACTTTAAGATGTAAGTGTATTTAATGTAGACAACTATTTAGATAGTAGTTCATTTCTTATTTCTTATTGGTTTGATTTATATGGTATGATGTGAGCTTATACGTGTTTACTTTGTGAGATTCATGTGTCCACAAATTACTCTAACCATGTAGTATACTAAGGACAAAACAGTTGTAAGGGCTGGTTGAATTTAGGGGTTGTAATAGTAGACGTGAACTTTATGCATGTATACAACTGGTTGGCTTTTTATGGGATGACATAAAAAGATCATAAACTAATATAGTGCTGAGATTTCAATAATAAAATGACTCCATGAACTACATAAACTAATTTGTCACTTAGACAATAGTCTTACCTCCACGTAATCCACCATAGATGAATATAAAATCACCAAAAGCAACGGCAGCATGCCTAAAGCGTCTTGTCAATTCAACAGCAAAGTCTCCGCCCGCGGCATCAACCCTATATCTACCTGTTCGTAGAGTGGTGTTGACATATACCAACTAAATTTGAAGTCTGATTATGTGTTTATGTCTTTATGATGAGTACATTGATCTAAAACCTTCTGTAAGAGGAACCACTTTGGCTGAAACCTTCGACTGTAACTTCGTCACAGCTTGGCACATTTCCTGCAGTTGTTAACAAAAGTAAGTAAAATAACAAAAAAAAAAATTAGGAAAGACTCTTTTGGTGGGAGTTATCTGATTACCTCAATATGGTAGCGGGAGGAGAAATGGGTCAAAAGAATGGCATTTTTACGGATCCACTTAGCATTCTCTATAATATAAAGTTTAATAATTCCATTAGTCCACAAACAACAACGAATAAACTTTTTACAATCTCTGATTATGCTTAAGTATTTAGAGGGGGCGATTACAGCCCATTAGATTAGACATCAAATATTCTTACTGCTTTTAACCCATACTTTATCCTCATTATTTAGTTCTGTAACACCCCCAAAATTTGATACAGCGGAAGACTCACAAGCTTTCGGGGTGCTACGGGGATTGGTATCTATTCAAAGTCATGAAAGAACGAGATAAAGTAAACATAAGAAAAACACAACCAAAACGGGTTTTAAAGTTTACATTTATCCCAAGAATTATCCAAAATAAGGCCCAAAAGAAATAAACATAGGTCCAAAATAGTTATCAGAGTTTTAGAAATATAGATCCATAACCGGTGCCATTGCCAAGCCTCCAATCCTAAGCATCCATAGAGCATCACTTAACTACCTGAGAAAACGTGCTAAAAGTCAGCTTTCGCTGGTGAGATCATAGGTTTAGATTCATAATTCAATATAGTGGACTTATACGCAAAACGCTTGCTAGCTAGACTAGGCCTCAATCATCCAACCAATATAATCCAACCAAATCAAATCAACCCTATAGGTGCACGCTATAGCTCAACTCAATCCAATCGATAGCTTACCTAGCTCAAGTCTAGGCCTCGCTCTAAAATCAATCCAATAGCTTACCTAGTTCGGGACTAGGCCTCGCTCAATGACCAAACAATAGCTTACCTAGCTCATGTCTAGGCCTCGCTCAACAACCAAATCAATAGCTTACCTAGTTCGGGACTAGGCCTCGCTCTATAACCAAATCAATAGCTTACCTAGTTCGGGACTAGGCCTCGCTTAATCCTACCTAGTTCTATAAGCATAGCAAGTTTTAAATAAACAAGCGATAATAGTCCACATAAAACATTTGCACGTTTCTCACCCCAAGTATTGAAAACAAAGTTCAAGAGTAAAAGTGGGGCTATGACTCACCTCAAGTCCAGCAAATCCTCAAAAGAAACGATAGAAGAAAGACGTAAGTAATCTCAAGCAACTCACGTAACGGCGACTACAGACTCGGCACTTCCTAACAATATCAAACACGTTCAGAAATCATTTCCTCAAAATCAAATATTCCCATTCCCGAACGTAATCCATTTACTTTCCAAAAATATCCATTTCTCGAATTAACTCCATATTCATTTGAAATTCGACGTTTGGTATCCATATGGGTGGAGGGTCGACACAACTCAAACCAAAAGCCACAACAAGCAAAATAATAAACCAATTATAGGTCTAATGTTAGTCCAACATATTATTTAAATAATTATCGAAGCTTATTAAATCCGTCGATTTGATAATCTCCCATACTTATTTACGTAATATATCGTTCCAAAATTATACCCAACCTAAAGCACATTGCACATAAGTTTCTATTTGGTATATGTCGTAGTTCAATGAATTCCCTATATATATCGTCGAATCGGCCAAATTCCACAAGACATATAGTAATTTATTACCCTAAAATATATACCACATCCTATGGGCGTCGTGGGATACGATGCCCATTAATATACTCATTTTATATCGTCAAATAACTCGATCTAGAATAAGTCACTTGATATATAAAATGTTTATATTAATCGTCATATATCCGTGACAACACAAAAGTCACAATATAAAGCCCACTTGGACTTTAAAGAACCACAATTCGTATAACTCGATAAGTTTCTAATTTATAAACAAAATCACATTTTTAATTATTATTTACCCGACTTATTATTTCGCCATTATTTATATAGTTATTATTTATAACAAAAGTCCGACATTTATTACACTATTCGCATAGCATAATATCTATCGTTATATTATTATAACGTTTACTCGTGATCGTTTTATTATTAATATACGCATATATATATATATATATATATATATATATATATATATATATATATATATATATATATATATATATATATATATATATATATATATATATATATATATATATATATATATACGTTTAACACGTCTATATACGTATATAAACGATTATATTCTCAATAATATTATTACGAGTATTATTTTTAATATCGACTTTTAAATATTTATCGAGTCATAGAATTTGGTCACATGTCCGAGTCATGACCCTCGGCTCATAGTCCAAGTCCAAATAATAAAAATCAAGCCACAATAATAAATCAACTCCGTCCAAATCAATCCCATATCCACGTGCTACAACATGAGGGTCCGACTACGACACCCAACTAACCTATCTCCGTCATCTAATTGACCGTCTCACAATCGGTCCCCAATTCCATACTCGTCAACACAACTCCAATAATACTCACAATCGATAAATACCATATCGAGTCCGAATAATATACAAATGTCCAACATCACAATCACAACAAAATATAAATAATAATCACAAGTAACATATTGTCCGAAAACCAAGTAAACAACGGGTTGAGTTACCAAGTCAACCCGGGTCAACATATGCTCAAAACATGAAATGGAAGCCACACCCGAGACTCATGAGTCTCGGCTAGCTCCTTGAGCTCAACCGAACCAAAACAGCCCCTTGGGGGTGTCGGCCAAGAAATACCAACGACCCAAAATGGTCGACCAACATAACCGAGAGCAACCAAACATCACAATGGCACCAAGAATCAAATATACACATCAAAGGTCAAGAAAATCGACCCAAAAACTACCCAAACCGAGAGCATAACTCTCTGTCGAGGCTCGACCCATCGGAAAAATTCACACCCGGATACCAAACCTCCATTTAACCATTATTATCAAAACCCATTTAATTCTTGTCTCAAAATCCATGAAAACCCGAAAGAGAAATGAAAACCGTGACCCATAGTCATGATTTGAACACAAACCCGAGTCAAAACTCGACCTACCTTCAAAAACCAAAGCCAAAACGAATAGATCTTCAAGAAATAATAAAAAGTGGTGATGAACTCGTGAGGATTAAAATCGAATTAGGTGTTAACGGGGGAGTTATAGGGCGTGATTGGTACCAATAGATAGATCTCGAAAAGATGGTGAAGATGGTGGTGTTGTTTTTAGGGTGAGGGTGGCGGTGGCGGTGCTATGGAGGAATAAGGGTGGCGGTGGTGTTGTGTTTAAAAGAAGAGAGAGAGAGAGAGAGAGAGAGAGAGAGAGAGAGAGAGAGAGAGAGAGAGAGAGAGAGAGAGAGAGAGAGAGAGTGTATTGGTGAGATGTTGGTGATGGTTGTGTTTTGCTAATGAAAACCGCAGGCCACAAGGACGATTTTGTTATTACTCTTTAAAAAAAATAATAAACTTTTTAATATTAATGATAATAATAGTGGGTGTAGGGGATTTAGTAGCCCGGTGCCAATACACGGACCAAACCCGAAACTTAAATAACCAAATGTCTTTCAAACCGAATCCGTTCCAAAAATAATAATACCAGATCCAATAATAAAATGAAATTAAAATTGTTAGGTTAACCTAGTGCCGGAGTCAATGTAGTGCCAAAAATAACGATCTCACAATAAATCATCACGACCGAAATCAAACCAAACCATAAATAAATAACCAAATCTCATAAATATCGTACGATTAAAATCTCGTACCAACGTTCGTAAAATATCTCGTCATAACAAACTTTCAAAAATTCCAAAATTATAATTTTAATGTAATGCTGGTTTTATAAATGGCTCCCTATTTTACCAGTTGTCACATCCTCCCAGCCTCAGAAGAAACCCGTCCCGGGTTTCTCTCGGAACAAACCATCTACGAAGTAAAAAGCTTCGGATATCTCTTTCGAAACTCATCCTCACGTTCCCACGTGAATTCCGGTCCGTGCCGCGAATTCTAACGAACTTTGATGAGCGGAATTCGACTCCTCTTGAGTCGTTTGATCTCTCTATCCATTATCTCAATTGGCTCTTCCACAAAATTCAAACTCTCATCCACACGAATATCCTTGATTGGTATAATCGGTGTTTCCTCTGAAAGACATTTCTTCAGATTGCTAACATGAAACACATCATGAACTTTACTCAATTCCATTGGTAATTCCAAACGATAAGCTACGGGCCCAATTCTTTCCAAAATAAGAAATGGTCCAATGTAGCAGGGATTAAGTTTCCCACGTTTCCCAAAACGTATGTTGGGAATTATTCTATCAGTTACCACGGTGAGTGAAGATATTACAACTGCAAGAAGATTGTACTTGCAGTGGAAACTCATTACCACTGCAAGAACAAATATTACCACTGCTCACTTGTTAGCTGTTAGAGAAACGCGTATTGATAAACATAGAAAAGATTTTGTGTATATCTTATTCTATTAGTATTATACTTATCTTGTACAAGAGGACTCCTTGTTGTATAAAAGGAGATCCTAGATGATAACTTATATATACGTTTTTCTTAGAGCTTCAAGGTGTAACCCTAGTGATATCTCAGATCACTCGTATTATTATTATTAATAATATTGGAGCTAGTCGTTTTGTTATATTCATTGTTCATACATTGTTTCACTTACTATTAATCTTCTAAGTATCATTAAGTAGATTCCGCATACTTAGTGGTATCACTCAAAGTATCATTATCAACACAAGTTCAAGGTGTTCACGATCCAACAAGTGGTATCAGAGCAAGGCTTTGATATTTTGATTTAGAAGATCCTATGGCAGATTCAAAAGAAACAATGGAGACAGAAACAAGCCAATCTAATATTGCTGCAAAGCTTCCCAAGCTTAAAATTAATGACTTTGAGATGTGGAGGCTTATGATTGAACAATTCTTTATGGTTCAAGGCTTATGATTGAACAATACTTCACATATCTACTTACCAAATTGTATTTCTTCAAAAGATACATCTTTCTATAGATAATTCTTCATCCGCGTTTTTCTCAAAACCCTACTAATATAAATTGATTTTGTACGGCTTGCTTTTTACTCACGATTACTAACACTTTCTTCTCTAAAATCACAAAATCATGGTGACTCTCAAGTTTGCAGAAGAACACAACCAAGTGGCTTATCTACAAAAGTCAAACGTCAAGAGTGGACCTACTTTTCATCAGATTGTGGACTTTCTAAACTCTACTCATATAAGGTATGCCTTAACTATGAATCCCACAATCTTTGTTTCTCAAATCAAACAGTTTTGGAACTCTGCAGAGTCCATCATACTTGAACAGGGAGACATAAATGAACCTGTGGAAGCTCTTAGAGCCACAGTTGATGGGGTAACTATTGATGTTACTGAGTCATCTTTGAGGAGAATTCTCCAATTAGATGATCTCAATGGTATCATCACATTACCTAATTCAGACATATTCCACTACATTGGTCTGATGGGGTATGATACATCTGATCAAAAAGTAACCTTTAAGAAAGGATGTTTTTGCCCCCATTGGAGATTTTTGATACACACTCTGTTGCATTGCCTAAGTCCTAAGAAAACTTCTTATGAACAATTTGGATCAACCATGGCTTACCCTTTAGTTTGCTTGGTTTCTGATAGGACTTTCAATTTTTCAAAGTTTATATTTAATAACATGAAAGGCAATGTAACAAGTTCATACAAATTTTTGATGTATCCAAGGTTTGTGCAAGCAGTGTTAAATGAATTTCAACTGCATAATCATAATAGGATTTATGACACTCCATATCTTAAGCCAAAAGTATTTCAAAACATGAGTAAGGCTTCAGATCTTTGGGATGGAGTGACTCATCCTCTTTTTCCAAACATGCTTGCAAAGATTACACAACTACAGGGTGAAGATGCAACAATCCCAGTTGTATCCCATCACACACCCACTATTTCTGTTCCACAAATTCAACATTTTCCTGCTATAACTCACACATATGAAAGGAGGCAAAAACAGCCAACTCCTTCCATGACAACATTGCATGTTGCTGATCCTTATGGTTTAGGAACAAGCAGTGGTGGTTCAAGGCTTCAATCTAGTCCAACTAGAGAAGAGCCTGAATCAATGCCTTATGATTCACCTCTCCCAACAGGTAACACAGTTGGAAGTGATGAAGGCAGTGTGACACTCACTGAATTGATGGGATTATGTACCAATTTAACCAAACAGGTTCAAACTCTGGAGAAAGATCTGGCACTGACCAAAGTACAACATGCCACAGAGTTGAATAAATTAAAGACTGAGATTCAAAAGTTGCAGGCTGATGTTGTGGATCTCAAGAAGAAAAGACATGTTCAAATTGTGGTCTCTTCTCCATCATCCACTCATGATGGTCTTTCTGCAGGTTCTGGTTATGATTTGGGGACTTCTTCCAAACTGGGGAGGAAAACAGATGCAGAAATTAAGGGGAGGAGTACTAATTTTGAAGATATGGATGCTCAAGCATATGATGATGTAGCTGAGATTGAGGGGAGGAAGTTGGATAAAGATTTGGTTATTGGATCTGCTCAACACTTTTCCACTGAAGCAGAGCATGTTACCACTGATCACATCATTTCCACTGCAAGTAAAGAAGTTATCACTGATGTTCCATTACTTACCACTGCAGAGGAAGAAGCTGCCAGAAAAAGATCAGTTAAAGGTAAAGCAATGGTGCTTGATGCAGAACAAGTTCTTACAAGGAAGATTTCTAAGAAAGATCAAGCTCAGATTGACTTTGATGCAAGATTAGCAGAACAAATTGAAGCTACAGAAAGAGAGAATATGAAGAAGCAGAAGGAGATGGATGTGGCTAGTTTTATGGAAGCACAGAGATTAGGTAAACTTGAAGAAGTAATGGCACAACCACTCTCAGTGATTCCACCAACCATCTTACATGAGAAACCTCCTATGTTCTCATATGTGCCATCAGATGAAGAAATTGAGCATATGATTAAGCATGATCCAGTTGTAAAGAAGAAAGCAATTGAGCTAGTTGCTAACAAGTCCTTAACTGAAGATCAAAGAACAGCTCAATTGGTTGATTTCATTCAAATGAAGAATCAACAAGCACTGGATGAAATTATTGGAAACTTCAGAAAAGGTCAAAAGAAACAAAGACAACCCACTAAGGCACATATCATTCATGAGATGAAAGTATATTGCTGTCATGTTGGAACTTGGAAGATGGCTGACTTCAAAGGCATGTCTCATGAAAGAATTGAAGGTATCTACTATAGAATTAAAAGGCAAGATAATACCTTCAGGCCTATTGATTTTGAAGAAGTTGAAAGATTCAAACAAAGTAAAAGGAAAGCTTCAACAGTTGAAGATCATGTCACTAAAAGAATGAAAGCTCCTCAAGATCCACTAAGTGAAATTATCATTGTTGAAGAAGAAGATTTCTATCCAGATCCTTCACAATCAAAACATCAAATTATTGATTGGGAAGTGTACACAGCAAAGAATTTTGCTCCCACTTGGAAAATTATTAGACTAGGAGGAGAATCTTCATCATTCATTCAGTTTGAAGATCTACTTAAAGCATGTGACAGAGATGATCTTGATACTCTTTGGAAGCTTGTAAATGAAAGATTCAAGGCTGATACTCTCAAGGATATGAAAGAAATGCAGCTCTGGGTTGACTTGAGAAGATTATATGAACCAGATCTTAATGATAAGTATTGGAAGTTTAATTCATCAAACTTGAATACTACATGGACATATTTTGATAAATGTGAGGTTCATCATGTTTCTACAACAAATAAAGTGGATGTGTTTATGTTTGCTGAGAAGGAATATCCACTTAAAGCTACAACTTTGTCTGCTATGTTGAAGTCAAAGTTAAGAGTATATGCAGATAATGAGAAAGTTAGAGCTTTGATTCAGAAGATTAAAGATCAATGTGCAAGAGCTAATCAAGTGTTAAGAAAAACAAGATAAGTGTTTGGAAGAATTCCCATATCCTCAGGTTTATTGTATACTTGAAGAAACTTATTGATTTACTAATAAATCATAAGTTTAGGGGAGGATTGTTGGGAATTATTCTATCAGTTACCACGGTGAGTGAAGATATTACAACTGCAAGAAGATTGTACTTGCAGTGGAAACTCATTACCACTGCAAGAACAAATATTACCACTGCTCACTTGTTAGCTGTTAGAGAAACGCGTATTGATAAACATAGAAAAGATTTTGTGTATATCTTATTCTATTAGTATTATACTTATCTTGTACAAGAGGACTCCTTGTTGTATAAAAGGAGATCCTAGATGATAACTTATATATACGTTTTTCTTAGAGCTTCAAGGTGTAACCCTAGTGATATCTCAGATCACTCGTATTATTATTATTAATAATATTGGAGCTAGTCGTTTTGTTATATTCATTGTTCATACATTGTTTCACTTACTATTAATCTTCTAAGTATCATTAAGTAGATTCCGCATACTTAGTGGTATCACTCAAAGTATCATTATCAACACAAGTTCAAGGTGTTCACGATCCAACAACGTATCACACCCTTCCAAGGCGAGACTTTCAACATCACTTTGTCTCCAACCTGGAATTCTAGGGGTTTACGCCTCTGATCGGCGTAGCTTTTCTGCCTATCTCTAGCTGCTTGCAGTCGATCTCGAATTTGCGTTACCTTCTCAGTAGTTTCCAAAATAAGCTCAGGGCCCGTGAGTTGGCTATCTCCAACTTCTGCCCAACCAATAGGTGAACGACATTTACGACCATACAAAGCTTCAAATGGTGCAGCCTTAAGACTTGTGTGGTAGCTATTGTTGTAGGAGAACTCCGCAAGGGGTAGATATTTCTCCCAGCCTTTACCAAAGTCTATGATGCATGCACGAAGCATATCCTCCGAAGTCTGAATAGTTCTCTCACTTTGACCATCGGTTTGGGGGTGATATGCAGTACTCATATCAAGTCTCATCCCCAAAGCGGTTTGAAGTGATCGCCACAATGCTGACGTGAAGCGGCTGTCGCGATCCGAAATAATCGATATCGGAACTCCATGACGAGAAACAATCTCCTTCACATACAACCTCGCAAGTTTATCCACACTATCATCTTCACTAATCGCCAGGAAATGAGCAGACTTAGTCAATCGATCCACAATTACCCATATAGCATCGCAACCGCTAGCTGTCTTTGGTAATTTGGTAATAAAGTCCATCGTAATCCGCTCCCACTTCCAAACCGGGAGTTCTGGCTGCGTCAACAATCCTGACGGTCTTTGATGTTCGGCTTTAACCTTAGAGCAAGTCAAGCACTTACTAACATACAATGCTATATCTGCCTTCATATTTGGCCACCAATATAACTTTTTCAAATCCTGGTACATCTTGTCAGACCCAGGATGAATAGAGTATCTTGACTTATGCGACTCATGCATAATCAACTCTCGAATTCCTCCATACAATGGTACCCAACTTCGCTCTCCAAAACATAATACTCCATCAGAACGTCTAACAAATCCCTTCTCATTTTCTGCCATCCCAAATATATTCTCAGCAGACCGATTCTCTGCTTTCAACGCTTCCGTTTGAGCTTCTAATATTTGAGACGGTAATGGCGATACGATAGTCATTCCTAATGACCTAACTCGTAATGGTGGAATTCTCTCCTTTCGACTAAGAGCATCAGCAACAACGTTTGCTTTACCCGGATGGTAGCGAATTTCACAATCGTAATCGCTTAGCAGCTCAATCCAACGTCGCTGCCTCATGTTAAGCTCTTTTTGGTTCAGAATGTGTTGTAGACTTTTGTGGTCAGTAAACACTACACACTTGGTTCCATACAAGTAATGTCTCCATATCCTTAAAGCAAAAACCACAGCACCTAACTCCAAATCATGGGTGGTGTAGTTCTTCTCATGCTTCTTGAGCTGTCGGGAAGCATAAGCTATCACTTTCTCTCGTTGCATTAACACAGCTCCTAAGCCCTTATGAGAAGCGTCGCAATAGACGACAAAGTCCTCGTTACCTTCGGGTAACGCCAAGATAGGAGCACTACACAACATTTCCTTAAGTAACTGAAAAGCTTCCTCTTCCTTATCTCCCCATTCATACTTAACACTCTTTTGAGTCAATTTGGTCAACGGTTTTGCTATCTTCGAAAATCCCTCAATGAATCTTCGGTAATAACCGGCTAATCCCAAAAATTGACGAACTTCTGTTGGGGTCGTAGGTGCAACCCAATCTTTAATTGCTTCAATCTTAGCAGGATCCACATGAACTCCTTGTCTATCAATCACATGACCTAGAAATTGTACCGTCGGAATCCAAAATTCACATTTCGAAAACTTGGCATACAGTTTCTCCTTCCTGAGCAATTCTAAGATAAGTCTTAGATGCTCCTCATGCTCCTTCTCACCCTTCGAATAAATCATAATGTCATCGATGAACACAATCACGAACTTATCTAGGTAAGGCTTACACACCCGATTCATGAGATCCATGAATACCGCCGGTGCGTTAGTCAACCCAAACGGCATCACCTGAAACTCGTAATGCCCGTAACGAGTTCTGAAAGCCATTTTCGGAATATCTTCCTCGCGCTCTCGAAGCTGATGATATCCCGATCTCAAATCGATCTTCGAATACACACTCGATCCTTGAAGCTGATCGAACAAATCGTCGATCCTCGGTAACGGGTATCTATTCTTCACCATTAACTTGTTCAACTCTCGATAATCAATACACATGCGAAACAATCCATCCTTCTTCTTTACAAATAAGACCAAGGCTCCCCAAGGTGAAGAACTTGGTCTTATGAATCCCTTTTCGGCTAACTCCGCTAATTGTTTCGACAACTCTTCCAATTCAGTAGGTGCAAGACGATAAGGTGCTCGTGCTACAGGTGTAGCACCAGGTATCAACTCAATCTGAAATTCCACTTGTCTAGTAGGCGGGATTCCCGGCAAATCATCGGGAAACACATCCGCAAAATCACGAACTATAGGTACATCTCCAATGCACCTTTCCTTCTTCTCCTTCTCTCCTTTCTGAGAAATTTGGGCTAAGAAAAGGTAACTTCCTTTTTCCATTAGCTTTGACAACTTAGTGCAAGATATGACCACTAATCTAGATGGGCCTCTCAAATCCTTTCTATCTCCTGGTATGTTCAGAATCTCCTTGCCGTATGGCACACACACGATCTTCTCATCGCAAATTATATGAGCACGATACTTCGACAACCAATCCATACCAATAATGACATCAAAACTTCCTAACGTGACGGGTAGAAGATCTATGTTGAAAGGGCAATTCAGAAAGTTTAACGTGCAACCGCGAATGATAGTCCTAATCCTCTCTATGTTCCCATTAGCTAACTCTACATCATAACCAATTCCTAAGGCCATCGGGGGTTTCTCAAGTAAGGGTGCAAACTTAGTGGACACAAAACTCTTATCGGCACCAGTGTCAAATAGTATGGAAGCATAACGATTATTGAGAAGGAACGTACCAGTAACAACGTTCGGATCTTCTCCTCTCTCGTTCCCAAGTGCATAAAATCTTCCATGAGCAGCTCCAGCTTCCACACGTTGGTCCCCATTATCTTGTCGTCCACGATTTCCTCCAGCTCCACGGTTTCCATTATTGTACCCATTACCACCCGATCCTTGATTTCCTCGGTTCCACGATTCTCTACACTCATTCCTATAATGTCCCTTCTTTCCACATCCATAGCAAGTAACATTAGCCTTGTTCATAGTTTCAGGAGTAGCTTGAACTATAGCAAGTGGTCGAGCTCTACAATCCTTAGCTATGTGTCCCATCTTAGAGCAATTCTTGCACATCACAGTACATCGACCAGAATGATGCTTGTAACATCGGTTACATTTGGGTGCATCTCCATTGTAGTTCTTCTTGTCTCCATCTCCCATGGCATAAGCTCTAGTAGTTGTTTGTCGCTTGTTTCGACGATCATTACCCTTAGAGTGATCATCCCTCTTTCTCTTTCCATTCTTATCCTTCTCAGCTTCTTCCAATGCCAAAGAGTCCATCGATTGTTGAGCGATAGTGATAGCCTCATGAATGTTTGCAGGCTTAGCAGAAATCACATCGTTCCTTGTAGCTACCGGCAATCCATCGGTATACCTCTCAATCTTTTGGGTCTCAGTCCTAACCATATCGGGACAAAGTAAGGCCAACTCTCGATAACGGCGATTGTAAGTTGCCATATCGGTACCTTTCACCTTGTGGTTCCAGAATTCAACCTCCAGCTTCTTAATCTCATTCCTTGGGCAGTATGTCTGAATCAGCAGAGACTTAAATTGCTCCCAAGTCATGGCATAAGCCACATCACTCCCAACCGAATTACGGTAATTGTTCCACCAAGTTAAGGCTTCATCCTTGAAAGTAAAAGAAGCAAACTTTACCTTCGCATTCTCCGCACAACCACTGACATTAAACACTGACTCAGTCTTCTCAATCCACCTAACCAAGTAAACCACTCCTTCAGTTCCACCAAACTCAATCGGTCCACAAATCTTAAACTCCTTGTAGTGACATCCGTTAGCACGAACGGGTGGATATGTTCCAGCAGAATTGTTGGAATGATTTGACTCAGCTAGAAGCTCAGCAACTCGTTGCTCCACAAGTTGATTGATCATTGCTTGATCCACAGTAGGCGCATTAAGTGGAACATGATCATTGTCTCCCTGAACATCAACATTTTGATTCCTGTTGTTGCAATTAGTAGTGTCCAGGTTATCAGGAGTAGGAGTCTCAACATTTCAAGTAGGGCGGCGTCCTCGACGACCAGGGGTAGTCGTTGCAGGTCCAGTTCTGGTAGCTCTAACTGGGTTTCTTCGTGGGGCCATTGATTTGAAACATCATACAAGTTCGTAAGTCTCCGATAGAACTTATATATGCTCAACAAGAATTAAATCAACGAGGCCAAGTCATGGAAAGAATATCAACAATACACCACAAGACATAAATAAGGCGCATAGGAACTCAATTTCCATAATATCCAACAACCACATAATACCATAAAATAATAACCATCAACCATACAATAAAGATCCAATATTGTTCCAACTACCGAAAACACAAAGATCACAATCGTTCCAACAAGACGAGTAATCAACGGAAAATACATCAAAATAAGATAACTAGCTTTCCTAACCGAACACTCCTCGGTTAAGAAAGCAACAAGATAACATAGCTCGAACGTCTAGCCACACTGCAGGCGGAGGCTCCTCAACTCCTGCCTCAAGCCATCAAGATCCCTCCATAATGATCCTAACTCCACACTATGGGTGTCTCGGTCTCTCTTGAGGTCTGCTGCCTCCTTCTCCAACTCCGTGTTCCTCTGCCACAGCTTGCGATCTGCCTCGCGAGCCGTGAGGAAACCTTTTTGCAGACTCTCTATCTGCTCATGTATCTCAATCATACCTCTCCTAATCGTGGTCGTCCTTCCCACGATATTAGTCAAATCAACTCTTATCTCAGCAATATACTCAGCAATATTCATCTCAAGTCGGTCAGACATCCGCGAGATCCACTCGCCCTGTGCAGTAATCCGAGTCCACATCCTACCAATTCCACCCAAATCTGCATGCTCAGCAGAAACCTCAGAAGGTGCATCCAACTCAACGGGACTACCAGGTGGCAACTCAAACAAAAATGGATAATCAGGTGAAACCGGCTCTAACGGATGTATCGGGGAGTCGAGCTTCGCAGAATGAGCTGAATGTGCTAGCAACCAATCATCATCAGGCATCTCCTCCACCTGAGGATCATCCTCTTCCTCATCCTGAGGGTCATCATTCTCTTCCTCATCTTGAGGGTTATCATTCTGCTCGCCCTCGTACTCCTCGTCGGAGGGGTACTCCATCAATCGTCATCTCTGAGCAGGTGAACCACGAGGCGATAAAATCGGTGACTTAGGGCGACAATGAGACGATAAAGTAGTGGCCGAACGCATGACCAACACGTATGGGTCATCAGGGGCCATAGTGATTTACAAGGGGCGACGCGTACTAGCAATAACAATCCTTAATTACAACACGTGCAAAGGAGGCTATGATTTGTGACAACGGCGTATGGTAGGTGTAAGTGTTTCAAAACAACTAAACCGCGAACTCAAAATACCATACCAACATCATCAAATAATCCCAAATCATATATAACCAAGAAAGATTTAAAATACCGCATTACTAAAACCATTCTCAAAACAATTAAGCCATATAATTCCTCAAAACGCATATAATTCCTCAAAACGCCATCATATCACTAAATCAATAAACCTCAAAACCTCAAATCATCTCAAGAAATCCCAAATCTATAATCATCTCAATAATCTCATAATACCTCGATAATAAACAATGATGCTTCGGCTTGGCGGGCTGGCGGGCAATGGTCGAGGATCGTTTTCTATAAAAATCGGTTATAGTTTAGGTGTCTATTTACCTAGTTCTCTATAACCTTGGCTCTGATACCAATCTGTAACACCCCCAAAATTTGATACAGCGGAAGACTCACAAGCTTTCGGGGTGCTACGGGGATTGGTATCCATTCAAAGTCATGAAAGAACGAGATAAAGTAAACATAAGAAAAACACAACCAAAACGGGTTTTAAAGTTTACATTTATCCCAAGAATTATCCAAAATAAGGCCCAAAAGAAATAAACATAGGTCCACAATAGTTATCAGAGTTTTAGAAATATAGATCCATAACCGGTGCCATTGCCAAGCCTCCAATCCCAAGCATCCATAGAGCATCACTTAACTACCTGAGAAAACGTGCTAAAAGTCAGCTTTCGCTGGTGAGATCCTAGGTTTAGATTCATAATTCAATATAGTGGACTTATACGCAAAACGCTTGCTAGCTAGACTAGGCCTCAATCATCCAACCAATATAATCCAACCAAATCAAATCAACCCTATAGGTGCACGCTATAGCTCAACTCAATCCAATCGATAGCTTACCTAGCTCAAGTCTAGGCCTCGCTCTAAAATCAATCCAATAGCTTACCTAGTTCGGGACTAGGCCTCGCTCAACGACCAAACAATAGCTTACCTAGCTCATGTCTAGGCCTCGCTCAACAACCAAATCAATAGCTTACCTAGTTCGGGACTAGGCCTCGCTCTATAACCAAATCAATAGCTTACCTAGTTCGGGACTAGGTCTCGCTTAATCCTACCTAGTTCTATAAGCATAGCAAGTTTTAAATAAACAAGCGATAATAGTCCACATAAAACATTTGCACGTTTCTCACCCCAAGTATTGAAAACAAAGTTCAAGAGTAAAAGTGGGGCTATGACTCACCTCAAGTCCAGCAACTCACGTAACGGCGACTACAGACTCGGCACTTCCTAACAATATCAAACTCGTTCAGAAATCATTTCCTCAAAATCAAATATTCCCATTCCCGAACGTAATCCATTTACTTTCCAAAAATATCTATTTCTCGAATTAACTCCATATTCATTTGAAATTCGACGTTTGGTATCCATATGGGTGGAGGGTCGACACAACTCAAACCAAAAGCCATAACAAGCAAAATAATAAACCAATTATAGGTCTAATGTTAGTCCAACATATTATCTAAATAATTATCGAAGCTTATTAAATCCGTCGATTTGATAATCTCCCATACTTATTTACGTAATATATCGTTCCAAAATTATACCCAACCTAAAGCACATTGCACATAAGTTTCTATTTGGTATATGTCGTAGTTCAATGAATTCCCTATATATATCGTCGAATCGGCCAAATTTCACAAGACATATAGTAATTTATTACCCTAAAATATATACCACATCCTATGGGCGTCGTGGGATACGATGCCCATTAATATACTCATTTTATATCGTCAAATAACTCGATCTAGAATAAGTCACTTGATATATAAAATGTTTATATTAATCGTCATATATCCGTGACAACACAAAAGTCACAATATAAAGCCCACTTGGACTTTAAAGAACCACAATTCGTATAACTCGATAAGTTTCTAATTTATAAACAAAATCACATTTTTAATTATTATTTACTCGACTTATTATTTCGCCATTATTTATATAGTTATTATTTATAACAATAGTCCGACATTTATTACACTATTCGCATAGCATAATATCTATCGTTATATTATTATAACGTTTACTTGTGATCGTTTTATTATTAATATACGCATTTATATATATATATATATATATATATATATATATATATATATATATATATATATATATATATATATATATATATATATATATACACGTTTAACATGTCTATATACGTATATAAACGATTATATTCTCAATAATATTATTACGTCTATATACGTTTACTCGTGATCGTTTTATTATTTTTAATAATATTATTACGAGTATTATTTTTAATAATATTATATATATATATATATATATATATATATATATATATATATATATATATATATATATATATATATATATATATATATATATATATATATATATATATATATATATACACGTTTAACACGTCTATATACGTATATAAACGATTATATTCACAATAATATTATTACGAGTATTATTTTTAATATCGACTTTTAAATATTTATCGAGTCATAGAATTTGGTCACATGTCCGAGTCATGACCCTCGGCTCATAGTCCAAGTCCAAATAATAAAAATCAAGCCACAATAATAAATCAACTCCGTCCAAATCAATCCCATATCCACGTGCTACAACATGAGGGTCCGACTACGGCACCCAACTAACCTATGTCCGTCATCTAATTGACCGTCTCACAACCGGTCCCCAATTCCATACTCGTCAACACAACTCCAATAATACTCACAATCGAGAAATACCACATCGAGTCCGAATAATATACCAATGTCCAACATCACAATCACAACAAAATATAAATAATAATCACAAGTAACATATTGTCTGAAAACCAAGTAAACAACGGGTTGAGTTACCAAGTCAACCCAGGTCAACATATGCTCAAAACATGAAATGGAAGCCACACCCGAGACTCATGAGTCTCGGCTAACTCCTTGAGCTCAACCGAACCAAAACAGCCCCTTGGGGGTGTCGGCCAAGAAATACCAACGACCCAAAATGGTCGACCAACATAACCGAGAGCAACCAAACATCACAATGGCACCAAGAATCAAATATACACATCAAAGGTCAAGAAAATCGACCCAAAAACTACCCAAACCGAGAGCATAACTCTCGGTCGAGGCTCGACCCATCGGAAAAATTCACACCCGGATACCAAACCTCCATTTAACCATTATTATCAAAACCCATTTAATTCTTGTCTTAAAATCCATGAAAACCCGAAAGAGAAATGAAAACCGTGACCCATAGTCACGATTTGAACACAAACCCGAGTCAAAACTCGACCTACCTTCAAAAACCAAAGCCAAAACGAATAGATCTTCAAGAAATAATAAAAAGTGGTGATGAACTCGTGAGGATTAAAATCGAATTAGGTGTTAACGGGGGAGTTAGAGCGCGTGATTAGTACCAATAGATAGATCTCGAAAAGATGGTGAAGATGGTGGTGTTGTTTTTAGGGTGAGGGTGGCGGTGGCGGCGCTATGGTGAAATAAGGGTAGCGGTGGTGTTGTGTTTAAAAGAAGAGAGAGAGAGTGTATTGGTGAGATGTTGGTGATGGTTGTGTTTTGCTAATGAAAACTGCAGGCCACAAGGACGATTTTGTTATTACTCTTTAAAAAAAATAATAAACTTTTTAATATTAATGATAATAATAGTGGGTATAGGGGATTTAGTAGCCCGGTGCCAATACACGGACCAAACCCGAAACTTAAATAACCAAATGTCTTTCAAACCGAATCCATTCCAAAAATAATAATACCAGATCCAATAATAAAATGAAATTAAAATTGTTAGGTTAACCTAGTGCCGGAGTCAATGTAGTGCCAAAAATAACGATCTCACAATAAATCATCACGACCGAAATCAAACCAAACCATAAATAAATAACCAAATCTCATAAATATCGTACGATTAAAATCTCGTACCAACATTCGTAAAATATCTCGTCATAACAAACTTTCCAAAATTCCAAAATTATAATTTTAATGTAATGCGGGTTTTATAAATGGCTCCCTATTTTGCCAGTTGTCACAAGTTCATATTATGAGGCAACATACACCTTCATTACTAAAGTTCCTTATTCTCAAGATGCTCGTACAATCATTTCCTCATTCAAAAACAGTAGTTGGAACTCTAATGCATGTAATATCGTGACTAATATGTAATAACTAACAATGGTCAACATATGCTGTCACATCTTGAATTCACATATTGTTATTGAAAAAAGTGTTTGCATACCAACCAAGAACATTGATTTTTTATCCATATTTAGCTACTGACAAATAAACAGGTAACCAAATCGGCCCATTATGCAAATTCTGATAAAACCCTAATTTACATGTTATTCAGAAAGGTTATGGAGGCAATAAAAATTTGTAAATATAAGAGTACAAAGTAAATAAATGAAATTTCCACCTGCTATGGGAAGCAAGAATTATATTTTAACTTGATAGTCTAGAAGTCTAACTGCACGACGACTTATCTCAAGGGTAAGACTTGCATCCCGCGATACTGTTACAACCTAGATAAGCATACATTTTAGTAATATATAGTGTATCTGTGTATGAAAGAATGTTGCATACCTAATTTTAGAGTTGTTCATAGCCTTGATTAACAACGTGACTTCTCTAATTGTAAAGATAAAGCAGCTGCACGGAATAAGCATGGGCAGAAAATAAGCAAAACATAAATCACAAATGAAAAGAAACTCCAAAATCTAAAATTCATAAAACAATGCCGAATAATAAACATAAGAAACCATACAATAACCACAGATTCATTTGTTTCTCGAAGCACTTCTAAGTCAATGTCAAATTTTCGGCATTTCTTGGTGATATCTTTTATCCGCCCAATTTGCGTAGTTTCTCAGTTGCTACTCCTCCCTAAGTATAAAAATATATCAAGAGCGTAAGCATGTAGAGAATTTCGTACAAATATCATATATCTCGTTTTGCTTGACATTCTTTACCTTTTAAAATAATACTAACCCAACTAATTCTAAAGTTTTTAAAAGTTAGAGTTTATCATCTTATCTACTCATACATACCATCTGCATATGGATTGAGGAACTGCTATAAACCATACATATAATAAGTTATCTGTGAATAACTTTACAGCAATAAATATATATAATAAGTGAATCCAATTTCATAAAACCATCAACTAAAATATCAAAACTTATTAATGTTGTTGTTTATTCTAAACAAATAGACCATACCATGTTTATTTAAATTGAGCGATTTGAGTTTTTGTGATTGTCCTTTCTTCAGACAATAAGCCATCCAGCAATGGGTAATAGATACCAACGAACCTGCATTAAATGTGGATATTAGTATAAAGGAATAGTACCAAATTTTATTACACATGTCGTTTAATCCACATGATTATGCTGGTACTAAAAAACTTAAAAACCTAAATTGCTTATTAGTAGAATCATTTCACCCCGTATATACGTATTTAACACATTCAAATGATATATAGTTGATATCTGCTCATAATAAATAATAAAACATTGCAACTAATAGGCAATTTAGGCTTCTAAACATTTCATGAAACATGTGGTGTGCATAATTATTTTGTAGAGGACATTACAATCAAATAGAAAAAATGATTTAATAGTGCTAAAAATAAGAGTTTTTACTTTGGTTTAGGGAAACTGATTCAATAGTGCTGAAAATGATTCAATAGTGCTAAAATACCCTAATCGGCACAACACAAAAACAAATAAAATTGAAATAACATCATAATAAGCACAAAAAAAGAATTAAATATTTGCATACCTTGAACAAACTGATTGATTGGATGAATTTAAACCTTCGAAACATAAAATCGTATCATAATAAAAAAAATATATAAATGAATTAAGAACGATTAATTTTTTTCCTTGGAAACTAATGTTCTTCATGAATTTCATGAATCTTCTTCGAAACTCATTCCCTAAAAGAAACAAAACAGAAAAATCATTATGTTTGATAAAACTTACAGGATCTTGATTTTGATAAACACGAATGAAGAACAAAATTTTTTCAGAGAACTAAAAAGAAGAAACAATGAATGGTAAATTTTGAATGTGTGTGTTGGTATTAGGGGTTTTTGGTGTAATTAAATGATGATCCACAATTTTAGCTAAATTCAAAATTGAGAAAAATCATACGCTCCTCCATTAAATGTGAATGTTAATTCGGAAATGCCTGATTTCAAGAGATGCGTTTTGATTGACATCCCTAATTCATAGGGACTATTTTGGAATCAGTTTGTTTTAAGCATCTATATGTAACGCCTACATTCAAGCCTTATGGATTTTGTTTTTCAAATTGTTTCACAAAAACCACTTTGGTCTAGTGGTTGCATTGTTGGTTGTTTACATGGGAGACCGGGGTTCGATTCTTAGAAGTGTCATTTTTTTAACACATTTCCGCCAAATTAATGAAATTGGGAGTGCTGACTGGACATTCCACGTAGGCAATCGAAATATTAAAATGTTGATGACTGGACAATTGACATGATGAGTCAGCATTATCTGCTTCATGTACAACCTTCAAAGCATCAAGTGCAACTCATACTTAGCCTTTTATACATATAAAGATATATATATATATATATATATATATATATATATATATATATATATATATATATATATATATATATATATATATATATATATATATATATAAGTATATATATATATATATACTAGACGAGTACCCGTGCATAGCAACGGGATTTTATAGCGACAGATAGTTTATTGATAAAAAAAAGTTTATAGGTTATAAGCGAAAAATAATAAAAGTTTGAAGATTTGGGAATTAAACATAATGTTTTGAAATCCGGTTCGACCCGGGTGGTTTAACTGGTTGAACCGTTTCGGTCAAAAACGGGTTTGAAGCGTCCCAGGTCAACCCGGTTTGTGTTTTAATTGGTTGTATTTAATTTGGTAGATATGTTTTTAATTGGTTGTACAATGTGAATAAATCATTGTACTTTTAAGCAATGTTCTGAAAGGCTCAAGGCGCACTAAGGCGCAAAGGGGGTCAAAGAGCCTCGAGTCGAGGCACAAACCAAGGCGCGCGATTCATAAATATGAGGCGCACTATACATTTAGGTTTTTTTATAACATATGTGACAACTTATGCAGCTTAAATAACACAAAAATATCTATATTCAATGCATAATGCCACTTAATAGTTATTACATCTAACCAAGCTTGCATTTAAACCTAAAATATCAAGCAAGCAACATATCAGAATCCACGAACTACCCTAAATCCCTGAATATACATTACAATATATGAGTTTATGACTTATAGAATTTAACAAATTACCATGTATCTCTATCAACTATCAACATCAAAAAATCTATAGTTGTTTGGTAATACTTAACACAAAAGAAACAACATTTGTATCTGTTAATAAGCTACTAATCTTAGACATTAGATTACAAAAAATATATATTTCTTTGTTGATTATGTGTTTTAGTTATTTTCTAAAATATTAGGGTTATTAGATACTTTATAACTTAAACGGCCCAATGTATATAACATGTAGGCCCAAAATGTATCTTACTATTAAGAAAAAATGGCCAAAACTCTGTTACATCTTCTAGGCGCAAAAATCCCCAAGGCGCAAAAGCATAAAAATCCTCAAGGCGTATGATTTTTACGGGATTCATGCATGTCGTGAGCCTCGATCTGAAAAAATCCCAAAGGCTAGAGCCTCGTGAGATTTAGGGAGTAGGTGCGCCTTAGGCGCGCTTTTTAAAACATTGCTTTTAAGTAATGGATAATGTTTTGAAACCCGGTTCGACCCGGGTGGTTCAACCAGTTAAACCGTTCCGATCGAAAAATGGGTCGATTTAAACCGGATCAACTTGCTAGGTTGGGTCGAAAATGAGTCAAATTAAACCGAGTCAACCCGCCGGGTTTGAAGCGTCCCGGGTCAACCCGATTTGTGTTTGAATTGGTTGTATTTAATTGGTAGATATGCTTTAATTTGGTTGTATAATGTGAATAAATAATTGTACTTTTAAGTATTGGGGTGTTTTAATAAGAGTATTAATTACATTTCATTTTCTCTCTCATTTGACCATTGTTGAAAACTCAACATTTCACTTTTGACTATTTTTCCATTATAAGTAGTATAGATATATATATATAGACACACACCACACAATTGTTTTTTAATTGAAATGATACGGTATTACATTATGAGTTATCTAAGACTCAAAAGAACTAGCATACATTACTCATACAACATACACAAAGGGTGTTAAAACATATATCATATGTTATACGTCGTAGTTCAGTGGGCTCGTGATCTAAGCATGCTTGACCACATATGTGTGTGGTGCAAGGAACTAGATCAAAGTCAAAAGTGTAAGATCTAAAATCATCCCCTGTTCGGCAACAACAAAAAATTAAATTAGAATATAAATAATTTAAGAATTTATACACAATGTGTCTTCTCCCGTTAAAACTATAAGGAGAAAAAATTAATACTTGATTAAACTTTACCATAATAATTGCAAAGTTCATTTGGTATAGAAATCACGTTCGTTGATTTGGAGAACAATACGTAAACGAAGATAAAATACATGACATTCTTCTTCATTGCAAACTTATCTCTTTTGGATAACTTTATATATTAGGAATTATGATATTTCTTTGAAGTGTAAAGACTGGTATTTATAATTTGTTTATCAAATTGTTAGTATTAAGAAATATTTATATTAATATTATATTATAGACTTAGGATCAAATGAGAAGAAAACTTAAAATGAGAAGAATGAGAAATAACTATAACCACACATTTGAGATGCATCGACTTAAATTAGATGCATCTCTAATATTTTAGATGCACCATAATATATTTTCTAGAAAAAAATTAGATGCATATACATATATTAGATGTATTTCATCAAGTTTGACAAATCCTCTACATTTTTAGTCATCTGCGGGTCAATTTTGTTGTTAGTACTAATTTGCATCGTTTTCACTTCAAATCACTTTTCGGAATTAATTGGAATGCATCTAAATGAATAGAGATGCATCTAAATCAAGTCGATGCATCTCAAATGTGTGGTTATAGTTATTTCTCATCCTTCTCATTTTAAGTTTTCTTTTCATTAGATCCTTACCCTTATATTATATGTTATCTTATGTAATATTTTATTTTATCATATCTTATTATAATAAAAGTATATCAAATAACAATATTTATATTATTTATATAGAGGAGAGTTATTTTACATACAAAGTTTTTTTCACATACCAAAATACTC
Source organism: Artemisia argyi (assembly GCA_030686995.1). Classification (NCBI taxonomy): domain Eukaryota; kingdom Viridiplantae; phylum Streptophyta; class Magnoliopsida; order Asterales; family Asteraceae; genus Artemisia; species Artemisia argyi. The sequence goes on from JARVZY010002032.1 coordinate 415,332, forward strand.
ATCATCATCATCAATTTAAAAAGAAATCAATAGCTGAGATTAAAATCATTTTAATATTTCACATATTTATTATAATTTAAATATCTTATGAACCGTATATCGTCACGACCAGCATTTAATTATCTTTATATAAACGGGTACTTTGATATACTTTTGACATTTTTTTCACTTTTTTTTTATGTTTCTCTTTTTTTTTTTTTTTTTTTTTTTTGTTAAAACTTGCATGAGAAATCACATTGATTAAATACTAATTTGAATATTCTAATAAAATCACATGTGATATTAGTATTAAATCAAATATGATATGCAGTTAAACCATATGTGATTTAACACCAATATCAAATGTGATTTTATTAGTATATTCAAGTTAGTGTTTAATCACATGATTTCTTCATGCAAGTTTAACAATGTAAAAAAACGTAAAAAGGATTTTTTTCTTGTTGGTCGAAAGTGTATCAAAGTGACTATCTATAGAAAGATAATTAAATGCTCGTCGTGATGGTTATATTGTTTAATTCTCAAACTTTTATAACTTTTCGTTTATAACCTATAAGCTATTTTCTTGCAATGGCTACAAATTAAACCTGTAAGTGTTGCATCAAGAGTCAGACCAGAACTACAAGTTGACAAGTGTTTGCGTACTGTATGAAAATCGGTTTAAGAGATGGGATGAGAATAATTTTGTTGTTTTATTTCCCGTGTAGAATAGTAAGAACCCGCTGAGAATGATGACAATCAAGAAGCTCGAATAACACTTAAAGAAGAACCATAAGTCTTTTACGTTACTATTCATTAATACGCTATATAATAAATACACAACTAAAATTACTTATAAATCATTTGGTGTTAATATAATATCAGTATTGCAAAAATCGGCCTAAACGATCGATTAATCGGTGTCTAGGCGCTAGGCAGAAATTAACTGCCCGGATTTTCACTAATCGGCCTTATTAATTGGTTTGGTTAAAAAGTGGTCAACATACCGATTAATCGGATAAAAATCAGCCAACTTGGTTATGGATAGATATCAGCCAAATCAGAAAAATCGGCTAAATCGGCCAAATCGGGCATATGGTTTCAAAATTTATAATTTTTTATATAAAAAAATCCAATGCGATTAATCTCCGTCTAATTGGTTAAACGCTTGGCGGTACCTGGCCGCCCGGCTAGCGCCTAGCGATTTTTTTAACCTTTTTATAAATACAATATTCATATTATAACTTATTGTATCCAAATGTCTTTGTGTGTGACCCTATAGACTCACATAAAGTTAGCCGTATAAATATGTAATGTGCTTCGTGTAGGAACTTTCGTATTTCAAAAAAATATATTATTTCTTTATTAGGTAATATATTAATTATTATATTTTTTTAATTTATAAATTCGTTTTGTTGATATACTACACAAGTAAAAGATAAATACAAAAAATATAAAGAAGATGCAACTAACAATGTGATTAAACCTTTTAAATAATTATCTTTAATAATAAAAAACTATAATTAAAAATCATAAATCAAACAAAACAAAAATTTTAAATTATTTATTTTTTAATAAATAAAAAAAATATCACGAAAATTTAAAAAAAAAAAAAAAAAAAAAAAAAAAAAAAAAAACCCACGCGTGCGCGGGCAGTATAACCAGTTGTATCTAACCTAAGCTTACATTTACGAAATTACCAATAGGTTGTTGATAACAAATGCGAACTTTGTTGGTGTAAGTGTTGATTTTGCTCATATTGGGTGCGTTTGGTATGCTGACATGAATGACAATAGGCATGAGTTTAATAGTAGTAGTGGGTCCGTCACCTATAAAAGATTCATACCTAACACTCTTGATATATATGGGTATGGATTATATTTATCATTCATTAACATAGTGGTGAGCCCCTCATCTTAAACAAACACCTTTAATCACTTTCATTATCATGATCTCATTCTCATAGTGGGATACCAAATGCATCCTTAAACTTATAGTTGATAGTGTTTTTGGTTTCAATAGATGACGAACTTTGCGTATGTATGTGTCAACCCATAAAGTGCTGATTGGTAACTATACATAGGAAGGAAAATATTCTACCAAAAAAGAAAAAAAAAAAAAAAAAAAAAAAGAAAGTAAATTGCGGACTTAATGTTTGACCAAATTGCAGGTTTTGTCCTAAATAGTTTGAAAATGCATAGATTGTCCCGAAAATGAACCTTTTGCAAATTTTGGTCCTTGGCTTTAACGGACGTTAAATGTTTTCCGTTAGAAGTTACACGTTAGCCCTTATGACTAACAACTATTGCAGCGTTCATCATTTAAACAAACAACCATTTATAACTAAAAAAATTCAGTTTATTTAAACTTTTTTATTTTTATATATGTCTTTATAAAAACATATATGTTTTTATATAAGTTTTATATTTTTTTATACGTTGTTATATACGTTTTTGTATACATTCTTACATATTTTTTATGCGTTTTTATATATATTCTAATATACTTTTTATATGTTTTTATATATGTCCTTCTGTACTTTTTATACGTTCTTATATACATTTTTGTATAAGTTTTATATACGATTTTATACACATTTTTGTATACATTTTAATATACTTTTTTTATACGTTTTTATATACTTTTTAAAAAACATATATAAAAAATCAAAAAAAAAAAAAACTCTAAATAAACCGAAGTTTTTAATTATAAATGATCGTTAGTTTAAATGATGAACGATACAACAATTGTTGGCTAAAAGGGCTAATGTGTAACTTTTAACGGAATTTACCTAACGCCGGGTAAAACCAGGGACCCAAATTTGCAAAACGGTTTGTTTTAGGGACAATCTATGCACGGTCAAACTATTTAGGATGAAACCTGCAATTTTGCCAAACATTAAGAATGATTTCTGCAATTTACTCAAAAAAAGGTAAATTACACCGTTAGTCCCTAAAGTAAACCTTGTTTTTCGTTTAGTCCCCCATTTAGGTTTACTGGCAAATGAGGTACTCGAAGTTGCTGAACAGTGCGCATTTGGTCCCTAGAGCCCCGTTATGTTTAACGCTCGTTATCTTGGCTCGTTAGCTGATGTGGCATGGTTGGTTTTTTGGTCATTTCACCTTGTTTATTTTACATACAGTGTATCTTATTTAATAATTCGAGTACAACGTATCTACCCTTAGATACGGCGTATTCTGTTTTTAATTGAAAATTTTTCAAAACCCTAAATGCCGTACGGCGCATGAGTTTTGCTCATACGGCATATTAATTATTAAAAACAGTTTCGAATTCTTTAAATACGCGTAGTTCCTCACGACCCTGAAATGTATTTTTGCAACATTGACACTTAAATGCGTGTGGTTATGGCATTGGTCGAAGTAGTGGTTCTGGGTCAACGGAGATATACCATGCTTGAGAGCCTTCTATTTTCAATGGGTAACGAACCGCATGTTGTGACTGTTTGTTGCTAACTTTCTGGATTGTGCATCCATGGTGAGCTGAGAGTTTGAATGGACAAGGTTGATGATATGAGATGAGTAGGTTTGTCTAAAATTGTGAGAGGTAAATAAGTAGATGAGATGGGTAGGTTTGTGTGTACATGTGCAAAGTTAATACTCCTTTACCTCACACAATGAAAGTCAAAAATGTTTGGTGGAGATGTAGCCTGACCCTATATTTGTCTACACAAAAGAAAATTCAAACTATATTAGAAATAGTGTGTGATACTCTTGAAATAAAGTATCTTACCAAGTAGTCTTCCATCATAGATATAGCACACCCTTCAAGTAAAAAAATGGAGAGAAACAATATGGATGGTAATGATACAGACGTAGAGGTGTTGGACGACATCAATGAAGCAATTAAAATGACATGCATTGGGTATTATTTGGAAGATCAAAATATAGTTGGTTTACCTTTTGTTTCAAGGCTACCTAGAGGAGAAACTATGTGGTATTCTTGTTGGAGACATGCTTACAGAGGCAGAGGTGTTGTTGCAGTTGGTGGAAGTGGTGGTGCAGTAGCTATAAGTGTTAGAAGTGGAAACATAAGCAGAATTCTTTACCTATTCATGGCAACTCAAATATGCAAAAACTAACTTTGTAGAATTCTTTACCTATTCATGGCAACCCAAATATGCTTATTGATCCTATGAAATGTTGATACAACTAACAAGTATGCAGACAATCTAATATGCAAAGAATAGGGAAAATATTAAATTTAACCAAACGAAGTTGCATTACTAATTAGATACAAAAGATAAAGCACTGTTACAACAACTGCCATCCAAATACATAATTATTTAAAAACAATCTAATACAAGCGTATAAAATGTTAGGAGGAAAGCTTTCATTCATTTTTTATTGGTTCTTTTATGAGCTCCACAAGATACTTGTGAGTGCTTGTCCACATGAAGTGTGCGTCTTCCTTATTTCCTCACGAAGCTGAAATGTATTTTGGCAACACTGACAATGAGAAAAATGTGGTTCTGGCATTGATGCAAGTGGTGGTTCAAGGAGACAGGTGTAATAATAAAGAGAAGACCCCTGTACCCTTAGCTGGCCTATTCTTCCTATGATTACTAGCCTTGCCTTCCTCTATTTATCATCAGTTTCCTTCCTCTGGTTACTGGTACCCTCAGCTGGCCTACCTTTCCTATGATTACTGATACCATCATCTGATGACACTGATATACTGTCTTCCAAGTCAGTGCTGAAAGTAGCAAAATCCAAAACTGCATAAATTATACAACAAAGGCAAACTGTAATACAAACTATAATATTCACTTCCAAGAACAATTGTAAAACCTCGCGAAAATTCACATAATTAACTTCGGTTAATTTAATAAATAATCTTTGTCATTATTGTAATTACCATTTTTACGGGGAAATTTAAAATTTTCTTTGTATATTAAAATGGTTACAATTACGATATTGTCAAATTCGTCAAACGACAAAACAAGTTATTAACAAAATTAACAAAACATTAATTTTACTAAACCTAATTAATAAAAACCTAATTACTAAAATTTACTACTAAACCAATCGGGCCCTTAATCCCCTTTAGCCCAACCGGCCCATACCCAAAACCCAAAAATTCATTCTAATAATAATATTACTCGACTAAACATGCTTCAAATCGTCTCGTTTATTTCTAATTTTTGCACACGACCCAAGTATATTTTTAGCCATCCCCGTTAAGCTCCTAGCCAACTATTAGTGTGTCGAATCTCAAGTTCACACGTTGAGTTTTGATACGTTTTTACGAGGCAAAGTGTTTGGCTATTAATCGACCCAAACGAATTGTGATTAATTCATTTCTTATCCGTTTTAATCCCCGTTTGATTCTAAATGACCCTAATAATGTTTCTAAGATGATTATATGCTCAAATGTTCAATATGATCATGTATATACGAGTGATGAAAGATTTTGTAAATCGTTCATACATATATGGTTATGTCGACATGCATACATGATTCACCACAAACATATTCCTTCTTTTGTGCTCTCACAAACAATATAAAACTCATTTATGAAACTAGTTCCCTGACATGCATCGTCCTTGTGTTTCCTTGAATGAATTTCTAAACCACACAATTCTTTTCAAGATAATACATATATACGACATGCATGCACTAGATTCATATCATTTCCATACTCTTTCACTAAGTGTTTCTTCCTAAAAACTACTCCTACAAACTCATAAGTCGATTGTATATAAGCTTGGAAGCAAGGAAAGGAAATTGGGTTTAATATTTATAGTATAACGTTTGGGTTATATTGTGAAACGTGATTTTCTTGTGTTCCATTCAATCACTCTCGACTCTTGATCACCTCTAGGGTGTTTGTAAGTCTTCACAACTCGCTTCTATTCGAATTCCTACGTTAAATATTATTCATGCATAATATCCACATTTGTTTCATCGTATATCGTTTTGATATATTCATACGCATACATATTTATTATTAGTACACATAACGTGACTAGCCTCTATCTTGGAAGGCCTAGGAGTCACGTAGCGCACACACTTCACGTTTATTCTCACGTTACATGCATCAAATAAATCATTTTCGAATCATAATCCATCGTATAAAAATTTGTTACAACACTTAGTAATATTTCATGTTTTCCAAAATATATAAACAATTCAAACACCCTACAAAAGCATCGTATAACTTTTAAATTCATGTAACAAGCACTCAATATTCTTGTTCGACCTAATAGACCACCTAGAAAACTAATAGATTCGTTTATATAACTTATAAATATAATCACGTTTAGACACTTTAAACGAGCCAAAGCAAATCGACTTAAAACAGTTTTTCAAACAAAAACTTTATATAAAAACCTTAAGTTGTCGAGTGGGCTCAATCTAAGGCCCAATAAGACATCACGTTTTAACAGCCCACTGGGCCCATAAAATATATTTTTAGAATCACAAAGTAAGCCCAAGTTCAAGCCCAAAAGAATTTTCATGCCCTCGCCTCTAAAATTTTAAATTGGCTTATATAATGTTTCGTTAAGGCCCATTAGATAGAAAAATAAGCTTTTTATGAAATAAGCAGTTGAAATAAGCTAGAAAGTAATAAAAGAAGCCAAGGAAATTTTTATAAAATTTTTATAATCACTTTTGCTAAAATAGGACTAAAAATGTAACGCGACGACACGTATACGGACTAAATGTGAAAACTGTGAAAACTAAGGACTAAAAATGTAGAAACAGAAAGAAAGGATAGAAATTGATAATATAATATTGTTACAAGTTTAGATTGTAATATTGGACATGTAGGGGACTGTAATTGTAAATATATATAAAAAGGACTAACGGTGTGACGCTAACGCCGTTAGTATAAAAGTTGTAAAATTGGAAAAAAGACAAGGACTACACTTAATCTATTTGACATCCTTATTTTATTTTCTATTTTACGGCAACTCTCACGTCATATGCATTTTGTTATGTTTTATATATATATTATTTATTTTTACGTTAACTATATATATAACGATACCTAACAGGTTAATATTTTTACTTACGATTTAAAAGGGTAAAACTATGATGGATATTTTATATAAAGTATTTTCATATCATGCATGACATAATAATAATTTCACTTCACATCATCTATTCGTCATAACGAATAATGTTTATTCGTTATTCGTTCGTAGTTACCAAATAGTATTTGGTTATATTCTCTGATAAATATATTTATCAGGTTCTGTGTTAAAGACGTTCCCATAAATCTCATCCTATCTTACTTTTCATCATTTCCAAATCAATCCAGGTGAGTCATAGCCCCATTTCAAATAATTGTTTTTAACTCATTTGTGGGAGATACATGCTTACATATACTTTGATAATTTGATAAGTATATAAAATAAAATAAAATACATGATTTAAATCAATTTCCTAATTGATATTAAATATAATATAATTTGTGATTTATAATATATTGATATTCCCAATGTGATTATTTTGGTATGTGAAAAATCTATATTGATGAATTATTTGATTGAAATATTGATATTCATATGAAAATTGGTCCCAATTCGATTATTGTGATATGTAATATAAATGTGTTACTGGCGATATATTCAAACTGAATTTCTGATACTCAAAAGATGATATTTTCAAATTGAATTTCTGATACTCAAGCGATACTATTTCCAAACTGAATTTCTGATACTCAAGCGATACTATTTTCAAATTGAATTTCTGATACTCAAATGATGATATTTTCAAACTGAATTTCTGATACTCAAGCGATACTATTTTCAAACTGAATTTCTAATACTCAAATGATACTGTTTTCAAATTGATCTCTGTGATACGATATTTGATTTCATGATGTTATGCTAAATGAGCCCATAGGTCCTTGATATTGCCTAAGTTAGCTTATCGCCATAAAGCCCCTCTATCATGAGCCATTAATCACTGAAGAGTGAGCGCGAATATAGTGGACAGCTTCGAAACCTGTTTCGGGTTGACCTCCGATCCCACTAATGCTTGACGGAATGCCAATTGCAATTGGTTAGCCGCATTAGTCGTGATACACTATATTTGAGTAAAAATAGGAATTGGCAAATCACCTATTACACGAGGGCAAATTCATCATTGATTTGATGAACACCCGCCGTTTACGGTATTTGTTAACGTCTTGCGTGTCATGAGGCTTGGTGCAATATCTATAAAGGAATAGAATATATGTATTCAACATATATTTAGATACAGCTGTATAGGTTCGCCCATATGTGAATTGTTTATCTGATCGATTTAGTATCATGAGTTTCCAGCTCATGTTAAGATTATTGATGATTTATTGAAAATGATTGAATATTTATATGATTTATTTGTGATTATATTCGATATATGTTTCATTTCTGTTTGTATTTTATTAATACTAAATATTCCTGAAATCTAACAAAATAAAGGGTTTTTTCTAAAACTCTATGAACTCACCAACCTTTGTGTTGACACTTTTAAGCATGTGTATCTCAGGTAATTGAATGGAGCAGGACAAGACACGGAGTGGGCATTTATTACTCTGATAAATTAAAATGGTGTAAAAATCAAATTTGTCATTTTTACAAGTCTTTATATCTTTTCATAAGATTTTAAATCAAATGGTTCATCTTTTATCAAAATTATTATTTAAATGACAAATGATTTTCAAAATGTTTCTTTCAAACCGTTTTATTGGTTAAAACTTCGATCCTCACCGTAACACCCAAATTACTTTTCCGCTGCGATAAACTTTAAAAATGGGGGTGTTACTGATGAGGCGAAAAATGATCCGTTTTTAGGGGGTCATTTAAGCCCGAATCCGAATTTATTTGATCAAATATTGCCCTAAATCGTTCCTTTTGTGATTTTAGGTGTTTGGAGAGTGAATTCTGGAAAAGAGGCTATTTTGGACGTTTTTGGAGCATAAAGTGAAGAAAACAACAAAGTACCAAATCCAAGCTGGAATTACAAGGTGACGGCGTCAAGAATTTACTCTTGACGGCGTCAGAAAGGATGAATATTTTACCGAAGGTTGTGAAGGCGTCAGATGAAGAGATGACGGCGTCAAAATGACCAAGATTAATTTACCGAGGGTGGTGACGGCGTCACATAGGCCGTCACGATTGGATCTAGGGCGTCCGAGGAAGTATATGGCGGCGAGTTGACGACGTCAGATTTTACTCTTGACGCCGTCAGGACGATTTTCCTATATATAGTTTTCTAGTTTTTTCATTAAAGGGAGAGAAGTTTTGGTGAAACCCTAAAGACGATTTTGGTGCCTCTTTTACAGGTTTTTCAAGGGTTCCAAACCCTTGAGACCTTGCATTGTAATTGAGATAAGTATACTCTTAATTCAATCAATATGTCTATGTGTTAGTTGTCTATCTTTTGTTCTTATCTTAATTCTACTATGCTAGGCTAAATTTCCTTTGTGTTTGCTTAGATCTAATGAAACCTAGATGTTGATTATGTGTTGATTACTTGTCTATTCTTGTTTTGGATGAATGATATTATATGTTAGGCTTAAGAAAACTGGCAGATCTCCAAATGGTAACATGCTTGAACGTCTTAAGAAACATGAACCGAGGCGTACTAGGTCTTTATTGGTTGTATTTAATGCATGAGCCACTGTTTACAATCCCTATAGTTGTGCTGGGTCATGGTGTAGGAGGAGATAAGAGCTCATAGAGTTGGGGAGTTATGTATGCCACTCCACGAATGGTATTAAGGAATACAACCCGTCATTCATACAAGTGTAACAAGTAATTAACATGTAAAAGATATCTAGGGAGTAATGAAGTCTAAGTAAACACAATTTCTCCAACCACTGCTCACAACCTTAGTTTAATATTAGTTTAATTTCATTTTCATTAGTTAATTAGTTATAAAGTAGTTTTTGGGTTAGTTGATTAGCAACTAATTCCGCCCACTCCTTCAAAACCCGAGATTTTACTTGCTTTCATAAAATATAAAAACACAAAAATAATCATCTTCCATCTCTAGAACTATTAATTAGGCTTTCTAATCCTAGCGACACTATTCCTAAGCTGAACGATCAATCCCCCGGTACTTGTCACTATACTATACTACAACGATCAGGTACACTGCCTGGTGGGGGTTGTAAGCCTCGCGAGATCCCTCGAGAGGTAAAGCAAGGTGTGATTCCCACGCATCAAGTTTTTGGCGCCGCAGCCCGGGGAATAGTTATTGTCTAGGTTAGGATTTCTTTTTATTAGGTCTACTTGCTAGATTCCTTTCTAGTAAGATTTTATTTTTATTTTTAGGTCTTCTTTAGTCTATCTTATTTCTTCGTCCTTTTGTTCGTAACTCTTTACCATCCGACATCATGGAAGGTGGTAACATCTTTGAACCCATCATCCCACCACAACAAAACCCACCATTAGAACCCCTTAGGCCCCGAACCTTAGGAGAGTATTCCCGACCTAGCCACCAAGGCTACCGAAACACCATTGAGCTCACCGGAGCCAATGTGACCCCCTTGCGATCCGACACCATCCGGTTGGTGCAAAGCGGATGTGCATTCCATGGACTTCGTTCCGAATATCCAAACCAACACCTTAAGGACTTCCTCAAAATTGTAGATTCCATAGACCTAGGTGTTGAAACTAGAGAGACTACCCGTTTACGCCTATTCCAATTCTCTCTACGGGATCAAGCTAGTCAATGGCTTGAGCGTTTACCCGCGGGATCCATCACCACATGGGATGATCTCACCACTCGTTTCCTTGCTCAATTTTTCCCACCGGGGAGAACTACTAAACTTAGGAATGACATCTTGATGTTCCAACAACGTCAAAATGAATCTCTTTATGAACATGGACTCGTTTCAAGGACTTACTCCAAAAAGTCCCTCATCATGGCATAGATTTGTGGCTCCAAGTCCAAATTTTTTATGACCATATCGATATCCCCACGAGGCGAACCATTGACCAATCGGCCGGTGGTAAGCTACGTGATCTTAGTGGGGAACAATCATGGGAACTCATAGAAGATCTTGCTCTCTATGACAACGAAAGTTGGAATGATCCCCGTGATTTGAACAAAACGGTCAAGGCAATATCTTTGCCTTCGAATAATTCAAGCACTCCCGACCGTAGGATCATGGAACTTGAGGACCAAGTCAAGTTTCTCATGAAATCTTACGAAGCTCCGAAGCATTCAAGCCAAGTGAACAAAATCACTTCTTCATGCGAATTATGTAGTGGTCCCCATGACACTCGTGATTGTGTGGAACTCCCCGGAACAGCTTTTGCGGACTACGCATCCACGCGTACCGACGAAGCGGGAGATAAGTGGTACACTTTCAAGCCCGAGCCAAACACATACGGTGATTCATATAACCCCTCATGGAAAAATCACCCAAACCTTAGGTGGAAACAAAATCAACCAAATTCATCCAACCCACCTAATCGTTACCAATCAAACGGTCCACCATCCAACCGTATCTTCAACAACAATCCTTCTAACAACTATGGTAGTACCAACAATCTTGAAGGATTGATGTCGAAATTTATGGCATCTCAAGAAGCTCGCATAGCTAGGTTTGAAACCGAATTCAACCAACAACAAACGGAGATGACCAACAAAATCGACAACTTGTTGAAAGCCCTCAACAACCAAACATTAGCCACACCTAGGAAGGACACTAGGGACACCAATAGTGGAATCCAAGCTAAGGACCCCTCATCATCCAAACATGTCCACTTTGTCAATGTTGTCACTATTAAGCCGATAGATAGGGAAATAGAGGAGAGTGACAAAGATGAAGTTAGAGTAGAAGCCAATAGTGAGGATGAGAGTAGGGAAGTTGAGGTTAATAAGGATGAGGAATTAGAGGAGGTAGAACCTATAGAGGAATATTTTGATAAGTTGCCAACCAAGGAAGAACGGGAATACCATAAGTATTTATTCGATAGTCCCGAAACAACATATATCTTTGGCGATCCCCTGATCAAAATGGGAGACCCCTCTAACATTAACATCCCATGCAATATCGGGCACATGCATGTATGGAAAGCTTACATAGATCTTAGATCCCCCGTGAACATCATGTCTAGGACTTATTACAATTGGGTGATGAAGAAGCAACTCAATTTTAGGATAATGCCCGGTAAAAGTTGGATAAGTAATTTTGCGGGAAGAGTGAAGGGATTGCATGTCATTATAGGGAATCTCACCTATGAGATTGATTTTATGATAGTTGAAGACATTCGTCCGGTGATAGATGCTTGCCTAAGTCAAGTAGTATTCGGGAAGCCATTTGTTGAGGCCACTAGGATGAGTTATGATCCGACGTTAGGGATAGTTAGATTCAAGGAAGAGAATGATGAGGTTGCTTATCAAATGCCCTACAAGATTGAGCAATACCGCCTTCTCTCTAATTTCGAAAAGGAACGTAAGCAAGCGGCTTATTATAGGAATGAGGAGGATAGACGTAAAGGAGTAGAGTATGTTAGAAATAGGATGCTTGGTTTCTACAAAGAGTGCTTACAACTAGGTCCAGAATACAAAACTGGTTTAGAAGATGACCTAGAGAATGGAACCAATGATGAAATCACGTAGTAACCCACAACTTTGAGTCTAGCTACAAGACTCGTAAATAAAGAAAAGCGCTTCTTGGGAGGCAACCCATGTTTTGTGTGATTTTAATTGTTTGATTGTTATTTGCTTCCGTATGCATGCTTTATTTTTATTGTTGGTTGATCATGTTTCTCAATTAAAATGTGGAAATACTTTATTATGTTGTTTAGCCTAGTCTTAACTTCAACCTAAAGGTATTTTTGCAAAAGATAAGTGTAAGGGGAAACCCCAAATATGTTTTTTAAGAAACAAACCGATCATGATTCTCCACAATATTTAATGAACATGTGTATTCGTATTGTTAGAGTCAAATGCTTGTATTGAGTCATGATGTAGTTTTGCAGGATTTTCCAGGAAGTAGGACAAAGTTTTTCCAGAAATTTTCCGGAAACTCAACATAAAGATTTCTGCAGGTTCATTCTGACGGCGTCAGGCAATTGCTCTTGACGGCGTCAGGAGTCAAAAATCTGGAAATTTTACCAGTTTTGTTTTTCTAACGGAGTCTTATAAGTTTTTGTGAATTATTAAGTTTTATAATCTCCAGGAAATCTGCAAACTTCATTCCACAAGCATTATATCTTACTTTGTTTTCTAGGATTTAGTAACTTATATAGGATGCCGCCGATTTTACACGAGGTTGCCTTGTCTACTTTTGTCAGGATTTACAGGTTATTTGAGACAAGAAGATGATTTATATTCTGGAAGGGAAGCTTTGATTGTTCGTTTTCTTGGAGGAAGATTTAACCTGGCCAACCTAAAATCCATACCGAGCGAATCAGGGGAGTATTTGAATTCATTCTCTTTACTTTTAACTTTTACATTCTTTACTTGAACATTGGGGACAATGTTCATCTTAAGTGTAAGGGGAGGGTAAAAAGATGATACCTTACATATGCACTTTCGCTTGAGTTTGTTTTGTTTGATAGTAGATGAGTAATAAAACTATGAGAAATACTTGTTAGTGTAATTTTAGCGCCAAATTTAAAATTTTTTACAACATTTAGGAGTGAAACTCTAGCCATAGCAAGCGTCTCATGGATAGGAGGTTGTATGACTAGCACATAACCGTATATTCAGAAAAATTTTCCACCCAAAAATGTGAGGTTCGCCTTTAGATTTGATAGGAAAAGCATTCATTATTGGTGCTTATGAGTGTACCGGTAGCATTTAGATTCTAGAACTTGCGTTAGTGATGCATCCCGAGACCGCTAGTGAGACTACATTCGTGTAGTAGGATTTACTACATGATAAGAGGCATTAGGATCACCCTTGTGTTAAACCCGTATTATGATTACTTGACCATTTAAGTCATATTACTTGGCTAGTTAAGTCAACTAATTTTTCCCACACCCTTAGCGTTGTACTCATTTTTAGTACACGATACCCCTAGTACACCCCTCCGAGCCTATCTTTTCGTTTCTAACTTTAAGCATTTTACTTAAAGGAAGAATTTGTTACACCCCACTTAAATGTACACCCAAATCGCCTTAGCCTTCCGTGTATGCGCTCATTTTTAGTGCATTATTGTTATTTGTTAAACCCTAAGTTAACTTTTTAATTGATTACATGGTTGCTAAGTCGAGTCATATCCTTGTACATATTGTTTTGGGACGATTGGGACTCATGGGTAAGTACTTATTTTATGGAGTAATGGGGAAGAACAACACTTATTACCCCCATATGTACGTTAATCTTAAAAGTGCTCCAAGTGTTTTGATTTTCTTAATTCGAGTCATTAGAATAGTTTAATGTAAAGTATGTAAAGATTCAAGTGTAAGGGGAATTCTCATCCCCTATGATGTATTATTTTTTTGGATGGTAGGGTAAGAGTGTATGAAAAAAAAAAAAAAAAAAAAAAAAATCGAAAAAATCAAGAAAAAGAAAAAAAAAATAGAAAAGAAAGAGAGAAAAAACATACGGACTACCATCCCGTTTTCATTCTATGTTCATTTTATGTTTTTAGTTATTTTTCATTTATTAGCTTAAGTCGAGTCTAGTCTTGGCTTAGCAACGCCATCTTGTACATGTAATTAACTAAGATTGTTAACTCGCCACCAGTGAAATCCCCTTTATCCAACAAAACCGTGTAATTCATATCCCTACACCTAACGTTATAACCCTTTAAAAAGACCTCTTTGATAGTTTATCCTAGGTGCTTACGCCATGTGGTGGAGGTTTGATCCTTTCCCAAGCCTATGGTAATCTATTTTGCTATGACAGGTAGTGAGAGATATCTTCCATTTCCATAATGTTATATTACTTTATTACACCCGAGAGATGTGAGTATCTAAACACTATTTGTGAGGTGCTTGTGTATGACCTCCGTGCTTGTCTATTGGTCTTTAGTGGAACGATTATTTGTTGTAATTACTTTTATATTAGTGTTAAATGACCCCTAACTTGTCTTTTGAGTAGAATAAAAGCTCATTTGCTTGAGGACAAGCAAATCTCAAGTGTAAGGGTATATGATGAGGCGAAAAATGATCCGTTTTTAGGGGGTCATTTAAGCCCGAATCCGAATTTATTTGATCAAATATTGCCCTAAATCGTTCCTTTTGTGATTTTAGGTGTTTGGAGAGTGAATTCTGGAAAAGAGGCTATTTTGGACGTTTTTGGAGCATAAAGTGAAGAAAACAACAAAGTACCAAATCCAAGCTGGAATTACAAGGTGACGGCGTCAAGAATTTACTCTTGACGGCGTCAGAAAGGATGAATATTTTACCGAAGGTTGTGAAGGCGTCAGATGAAGAGATGACGGCGTCAAAATGACCAAGATTAATTTACCGAGGGTGGTGACGGCGTCACATAGGCCGTCACGATTGGATCTAGGGCGTCCGAGGAAGTATATGGCGGCGAGTTGACGGCGTCAGATTTTACTCTTGACGCCGTCAGGACGATTTTCCTATATATAGTTTTCTAGTTTTTTCATTAAAGGGAGAGAAGTTTTGGTGAAACCCTAAAGACGATTTTGGTGCCTCTTTTACAGGTTTTTCAAGGGTTCCAAACCCTTGAGACCTTGCATTGTAATTGAGATAAGTATACTCTTAATTCAATCAATATGTCTATGTGTTGGTTGTCTATCTTTTGTTCTTATCTTAATTCTACTATGCTAGGCTAAATTTCCTTTGTGTTTGCTTAGATCTAATGAAACCTAGATGTTGATTATGTGTTGATTACTTGTCTATTCTTGTTTTGGATGAATGATATTATATGTTAGGCTTAAGAAAACTGGCAGATCTCCAAATGGTAACATGCTTGAACGTCTTAAGAAACATGAACCGAGGCGTACTAGGTCTTTATTGGTTGTATTTAATGCATGAGCCACTGTTTACAATCCCTATAGTTGTGCTGGGTCATGGTGTAGGAGGAGATAAGAGCTCATAGAGTTGGGGAGTTATGTATGCCACTCCACGAATGGTATTAAGGAATACAACCCGTCATTCATACAAGTGTAACAAGTAATTAACATGTAAAAGATATCTAGGGAGTAATGAAGTCTAAGTAAACACAATTTCTCCAACCACTGCTCACAACCTTAGTTTAATATTAGTTTAATTTCATTTTCATTAGTTAATTAGTTATAAAGTAGTTTTTGGGTTAGTTGATTAGCAACTAATTCCGCCCACTCCTTCAAAACCCGAGATTTTACTTGCTTTCATAAAATATAAAAACACAAAAATAATCATCTTCCATCTCTAGAACTATTAATTAGGCTTTCTAATCCTAGCGACACTATTCCTAAGCTGAACGATCAATCCCCCGGTACTTGTCACTATACTATACTACAACGATCAGGTACACTGCCTGGTGGGGGTTGTAAGCCTCGCGAGATCCCTCGAGAGGTAAAGCAAGGTGCGATTCCCACGCATCAGTTACAGATTGGTATCAGAGCTACAGTTATAGAGAATTAAATGTTTTCAAACATTAAAACTATAACTACATTTTCAAAATAACGATTTTACACCATAATATTTTATGCCCTCCGTGTCTGCAGACTGCCGTGCTCCATACATTATTTGTTGAGATTATCTTACATGCTTAATAGTTACTCTTACACAATTGTTATTTAATCTGTATTGTTATATCTTTAACATACAAAATACTCATAAAATATTATTCTTGGGTTACTACTGTAGCATGTTTTCAGGAACGCCCGTGAATATCAATTCTACTCTCCATAATACTAATACCTCGTCAATCAATAAGAATTCTCCAAATAATGAAGATCCTTACGTACAAATAATAAAATCCCAACCTAATATAGAACTAAATCCGAGATCACCTCCGTCGTTACCTATTCGTTCACCTTTACGTCAAAGAATCCGGAGAGCTACCGAATCATATGAAAATTTGATTGGTAGCCAGGCAACATTCGAAGTTGGACAAGGTTCGAGCCAAGAGAAATCATGGACGAATGTTGAATCAATTTCTCCGTTACCTTATACTTCAGATTCTACAATACCAAATTCTCCAAATAATTTATCTTCACCTAACTCTCCCGGCTACGATATAAGCACTCCTGAATCCATGTGGAATCTTATTTATCGACATGCCGGCATATTGGATGCCCACACTGAACAGCTAAAAGGGTTACGACCAACTCAATTTGAATGGTACGACCGTAACCTTGACGCATTGTTCAAGAGGGCTGATGCTGAAAGGCAAACAATATGTGAGATAGGGATAAAAATTAATGAAATAAAGGACAACACCAACCAGGAACTTGGAAGTTTGGACTCCAGGGTTCGTTGTGCAAGAAGAGAACACGGTCAAACACATGTAAGAATTGAGGATATTGAGAGAACCCTATGGATGGCTAGAGATGCAGCCAGAAACCAGGGTCAAAAGATTGCCGCATTAGAGAGTATGTTGGCAAACCAAATGAACATGTGTCAAGAACGTTTCTCAAACATGGAAGCTGCACAACTTGAACTTGAGAAAGAAATTAGATATTTACGTCACACGCGTAACTAATTTTAAAATTTTACAAGTTTCCTTGTTGTTCATAATAAACCAAATAGACTTGGTTAATATTTCTTGTAATATTCAATAATTCTGCAACTTCAGAACGTGTAATCAAAACATATTGTATAATAACATCCTTTCTGTTATATATATATATGTTGTGATTCAATCTTTTCTTCCTTATAAATCATGCATGAAATGAATCCCCATATTTCATGCAAAAATCTCATCATTTGTTATTTCTAAAATAACCAAATGATTCTATTCAGATCAATGGAGTATTAATAAAAGATCTTGTATCGTTTATCTTGCAAAGACAATCGATCAAGTTATTAATATTCTGTTTACATCTGTAATATTATTCAATTCTACCGTAAGATTTCTTACAAATAATTAAGATTTCTTAAAAAATTTTCATAATTAACCTAAAACTTTAAGAATCATCTAAATACCAATTTTTGAAAGTGGAATTAAAGAATGAAGAAAAGATAATTAAACTTCATTTGAAATAGACAAGTCGGTTTGTTCCTTAGTAATCCCATATCAAGAGTTGATCATTAATAAAATGATACAACAAAGACATCTTGAAATTAGATTACAGTAGGGAGTCAATTCAGTCTATCATAAATGAAATAATTAACTTCATTATTTAAATTTTTCTAATATAATATGGATTCTAATGTTGAGTTTCATTTTTGTTTACAGAAAATGGACAACATGAACAATGCATATCAATCATCATCAGAAATTTCCATGACTCCTGGAGCTATCCAGAAATTGGTAAATGACATAGTGTCGGTGGTACTAGAAGGGACTACCGTAGTTTATCCGGGAAGAGAGACGGGTATACTTGGTAATCAAAACCCTGTAAATTTCATAAAGTATAGACCACCTCACTTAAAGATTCAAGAAGGAATAATCAACCCCACAGTCAACCATCATCAAGGAATTAGGCATGGAATGTTACCAAATGGAAATAATCAGAAGAGGAAGCTACCCGACACAGGAACCGTCAATTCCGTCTACTGCAACATCTTCAATGCTCAAGATCGTTATCGCAAACATCTAGAAAACCGTATGAAGTATCAACATCAGCTGGGAATCAATCAGATAGCTAATAGAAATTGTCTTGTCGCACCTGTTTCTGGAAGTGGTTATCTTGGAACTCTACCCTGGTGTAAGAAATGCAACCTGCATCACGTCGGGAAATGTAGGGTTAGATGCATGAAATGTCAGAAATTAGGTCATCAGACAATTAGCTGCAGGATTAAGGAAGTGAAAGTACAACCAATAACCATTGTATATCACGGATGTGGTGGACATGGTCATCATGTGAAACGATGTCCAAACTACAATGTTAATTGGAAAGCCAAGACCTTTACAAGAAAATGAAGAATCTTTAAAGACCTTGATAGTATCAAGGGAATGGCAACTAGATTGGAACAGATGAATAAATTCCTGTTGAAGATAAATAAAATCTAGTTTAAAATTTCCTAAGTTGTATTTCTTTCCTGTATTTCACTTCAAGTTACTATGGATGTAACTTAAACAATAATCTTTCTACTGTATCGAAAAATCTCCCTTGTAATATTTCCATAATAATAATAATCCAAGTTAATTTCAATTTCTATCTCATCTATCAAATAACAATATACAATAATTACTTCATAAATCTTTTAATATGAATCGTAAAATTTTCCACTTTATTTCAAAAAGAAATTACGTGTTATATCATAAAAATAGCACATTGAACACCATCTAAAACAATTTATATAAATATATGATTGAACCAAACATCACATCATTTGGTCCACAATTATACATAACCTGATCAACTATGTATAATTTAGGAAGAATTATGTTATGAAAGGAACAATGATATTATCAAATAATTTAATAACAATCTTCATTCAAAAGCAAGATAAAAAGCTAAAATAAATTGTTCATAATACATTGAACAACCCATAATAAATACCTATCATATGTCATCACCATTATGATAGGAATCAACAAAAGTATAATTAAGAAAAACACCAATAATTCACGATAACTAACAAAAGACATCAATAGTGAAATTTTTATTTAAAATCCATAAAAATTAATACATAAACAAATAATTAGCATCGGAAGTGCTATCGTCACAATTATTACAATACAAACAAAGGAATCTTCAATAGGTTGATCCGCAATGACAAATAAGACTCCCACCAACAAAACAATAGCAAGAGCCACCACAGGATGAATCACTTTAATTATGCTGAAAAATAAATATAAACCAAATATTAAAAATAATAATGAGACAAATTCTTAAAAATAAAACGAGTTTTATTCATTATTCGTTACAAATACATAAAAACATAACAAGAACTTAATCCAAAACAACCCTAGCTTAAGATTTTACCCCCAGATCTTGTTGACGGTAATAGCAAGGATGGTCAGGGGTACGACAAACATCAAGATCGCAACCAAGAATCCAAAGTCTTCATCCGGAACGTACGCCAAGTAGATAGCGGCAAGGACGACGTACACAATCGCTAAGATGGTTATGAGATGCGGCATTTTGGTGGATAATGAGAGGAAAATGGTTGATGGAAGGAGTGGAAAAATTGAAATGGTATATATAGGCTAGAAATGTGACCGTTGGGCACTATCCCCGACCGTTGGGTCACTATTACTAGCCGTTATTTTACTATTCATGACCACTAATTTCAAATGTTCACAACCCTTAAATACGTCAGTTACCTTATCTTGTTGGGTACAAGTAAATCTAACTGAATCCCGTTTCCGTAGTTTTAGGAAATAAAAATCTCCCGACAACCTCTGTTCAAAAATTCCTTACTCGAGTAATCACACTAAATTTAAATTTCGGGACGAAATTCAGAATGACATGTGGGTACTGTAAAACCTCGCGAAAATTCACATAATTAACTTCGGTTAATTTAATAAATAATCTTTGTCATTATTGTAATTACCATTTTTACGGGGAAATTTAAAATTTTCTTTGTATATTAAAATGGTTACAATTACGATATTGTCAAATTCGTCAAACGACAAAACAAGTTATTAACAAAATTAACAAAACATTAATTTTACTAAACCTAATTAATAAAAACCTAATTACTAAAATTTACTACTAAACCAATCGGGCCCTTAATCCCCTTTAGCCCAACCGGCCCATACCCAAAACCCAAAAATTCATTCTAATAATAATATTACTCGACTAAACATGCTTCAAATCGTCTCGTTTATTTCTAATTTTTGCACACGACCCAAGTATATTTTTAGCCATCCCCGTTAAGCTCCTAGCCAACTATTAGTGTGTCGAATCTCAAGTTCACACGTTGAGTTTTGATACGTTTTTACGAGGCAAAGTGTTTGGCTATTAATCGACCCAAACGAATTGTGATTAATTCATTTCTTATCCGTTTTAATCCCCGTTTGATTCTAAATGACCCTAATAATGTTTCTAAGATGATTATATGCTCAAATGTTCAATATGATCATGTATATACGAGTGATGAAAGATTTTGTAAATCGTTCATACATATATGGTTATGTCGACATGCATACATGATTCACCACAAACATATTCCTTCTTTTGTGCTCTCACAAACAATATAAAACTCATTTATGAAACTAGTTCTCTGACATGCATAGTCCTTGTGTTTCCTTGAATGAATTTCTAAACCACACAATTCTTTTCAAGATAATACATATATACGACATGCATGCACTAGATTCATATCATTTCCATACTCTTTCACTAAGTGTTTCTTCCTAAAAACTACTCCTACAAACTCATAAGTCGATTGTATATAAGCTTGGAAGCAAGGAAAGGAAATCGGGTTTAATATTTATAGTATAACGTTTGGGTTATATTGTGAAACGTGATTTTCTTGTGTTCCATTCAATCACTGTCGACTCTTGATCACCTCTAGGGTGTTTGTAAGTCTTCACAACTCGCTTCTATTCGAATTCCTACGTTAAATATTATTCATGCATAATATCCACATTTGTTTCATCGTATATCGTTTTGATATATTCATACGCATACATATTTATTATTAGTACACATAACGTGACTAGCCTCTATCTTGGAAGGCCTAGGAGTCACGTAGCGCACACACTTCACGTTTATTCTCATGTTACATGCATCAAATAAATCATTTTCGAATCATAATCCATCGTATAAAAATTTGTTACAACACTTGGTAATATTTCATGTTTTCCAAAATATATAAACAATTCAAACACCCTACAAAAGCATCGTATAACTTTTAAATTCATGTAACAAGCACTCAATATTCTTGTTCGACCTAATAGACCACCTAGAAAACTACTAGATTCGTTTATATAACTTATAAAAATTATCACGTTTAGACACTTTAAACGAGCCAAAGCAAATCGACTTAAAACAGTTTTTCAAACAAAAACTTTATATAAAAACCATAAGTTGTCGAGTGGGCTCAATCTAAGGCCCAATAAGACATCACGTTTTAACAGCCCACTGGGCCCATAAAATATATTTTTAGAATCACAAAGTAAGCCCAAGTTCAAGCCCAAAAGAATTTTCATGCCCTCGCCTCTAAAATTTTAAATGGGCTTATATAATGTTTCGTTAAGGCCCATTAGATAGAAAAATAAGCTTTTTATGAAATAAGCAGTTGAAATAAGCTAGAAAGTAATAAAAGAAGCCAAGGAAATTTTTATAATCACTTTTGCTAAAATAGGACTAAAAATGTAACGCGACGACACGTATAGGGACTAAATGTGAAAACTGTGAAAACTAAGGACTAAAAATGTAGAAACAGAAAGAAAGGATAGAAATTGATAATATAATATTGTTACAAGTTTAGATTGTAATATTGGACATGTAGGGGACTGTAATTGTAAATATATATAAAAAGGACTAACGGTGTGACGCTAACGCCGTTAGTATAAAAGTTGTAAAATTGGAAAAAAGACAAGGACTACACTTAATCTATTTGACATTCTTATTTTATTTTCTATTTTACGGCAACTCTCACGTCATATGCATTTTGTTATGTTTTATATATATATTATTTATTTTTACGTTAACTATATATATAACGATACCTAACAGGTTAATATTTTTACTTACGATTTAAAAGGGTAAAACTACGATGGATATTTTATATAAAGTATTTTCATATAATGCATGACATAATAATAATTTCACTTCACATCATCTATTCGTCATAACGAATAATGTTTATTCGTTATTCGTTCGTAGTTACCAAATAGTATTTGGTTATATTCTCTGATAAACATATTTATCAGGTTCTGTGTTAAAGACGTTCCCATAAATCTCATCCTATCTTACTTTTCATCATTTCCAAATCAATCCAGGTGAGTCATAGCCCCATTTCAAATAATTGTTTTTAACTCATTTGTGGGAGATACATGCTTACATATACTTTGATAATTTGATAAGTATATAAAATAAAATAAAATACATGATTCAAATCAATTTCCTAATTGATATTAAATATAATATAATTTGTGATTTATAATATATTGATATTCCCAATGTGATTATTGTGGTATGTGAAAAATCTATACTGATGAATTATTTGATTGAAATATTGATATTCATATGAAAATTGGTCCCAATTCGATTATTGTGATATGTAATATAAATGTGTTACTGGCGATATATTCAAACTGAATTTCTGATACTCAAAAGATGATATTTTCAAATTGAATTTCTGATACTCAAGCGATACTATTTCCAAACTGAATTTCTGATACTCAAGCGATACTATTTTCAAATTGAATTTCTGATACTCAAATGATGATATTTTCAAACTGAATTTCTGATACTCAAGCGATACTATTTTCAAACTGAATTTCTAATACTCAAATGATACTGTTTTCAAATTGATCTCTGTGATACGATATTTGATTTCATGATGTTATGCTAAATGAGCCCATAGGTCCTTGATATTGCCTAAGTTAGCTTATCGCCATAAAGCCCCTCTATCATGAGCCATTAATCACTGAAGAGTGAGCGCGAATATAGTGGACAGCTTCGAAACCTGTTTCGGGTTGACCTCCGATCCCACTAATGCTTGACGGAATGCCAATTGCAATTGGTTAGCCGCATTAGTCGTGATACACTATATTTGAGTAAAAATAGGAATTGGCAAATCACCTATTACACGAGGGCAAATTCATCATTGATTTGATGAACACCCGCCGTTTACGGTATTTGTTAACGTCTTACGTGTCATGAGGCTTGGTGCAATATCTATAAAGGAATAGAATATATGTATTCAACATATATTTAGATACAGCTGTATAGGTTCGCCCATATGTGAATTGTTTATCTGATCGATTTAGTATCATGAGTTTCCAGCTCATGTTAAGATTATTGATGATTTATTGAAAATGATTGAATATTTATATGATTTATTTGTGATTATATTCGATATATGCTTCATTTCTGTTTGTATTTTATTAATACTAAATATTCCTGAAATTTAACAAAATAAAGGGTTTTTCCTAAAACTCTATGAACTCACCAACCTTTGTGTTCACACTTTTAAGCATGTGTATCTCAGGTAATTGAATGGAGCAGGACAAGACACGGAGTGGGCATTTATTACTCTGATAAATTAAAATGGTGTAAAAATCAAATTTGTCATTTTTACAAGTCTTTATATCTTTTCATAAGATTTTAAATCAAATGGTTCATCTTTTATCAAAATTATTATTTAAATGACAAATGATTTTCAAAATGTTTCTTTCAAACCGTTTTATTGGTTAAAACTTCAATCCTCACCGTAACACCCAAATTACTTTTCCGCTGCGATAAACTTTAAAAATGGGGGTGTTACAACAATATTTAAATCAATAACATCTATAAGGTAAAAAGACATTCCAAACTCCTCTTTAAGAGCTTGATTATATTTACCTTGTAGCGTTTACTTCTTTATGTTGATAAACAACTCATCAAGAAGATCTGTAGTCACTTTTGTCTTTCCTTTGTCATCTATAAAGATAGTAAAACTGAAATAAATAAGACTTATTTGCTTTTCCAAACACCATTTTAAGAGCTTGAATACTTTTACCTTTCATTTCAATCTTTGTTCTCATAAACTACTAATCAATAAATTCATCTACATTTTCCTCTGTGATGATTTTGTATGGTCCATATCTTGCTTTTATATGCTCCAATAGTTCATCATTAATGGTATTGCCCAGGTTAGACCATATTTCTTCATCATCCGCCAAACATTCAGTCAGTTTAAGCCCAACCTTGTATCTGATATCTGCAAAGATTATTCAAGAAAGCTAAACTGTAATACAAACTCAAATGAAAGTATTTACATTACATCATAAGAGGTTGAAAAAAGTAACCTTTCAGGATTTTGGCCCTATATAACACATGTTCAAGTTTTGCAATCCTATTTTCCATACGATTACAAACACTCTCCGCATTTTCCTTGTCATCTATAAAGATAACCAATAAGACTAGATGTGATCACTTATACAGAATGAAACATGAAACAAGACTATACGTGTTAACCATTCACCAAGAATAGATGTGATCACTTAACACAAGCAACTAGACACTACTGTTAACCACTCACAGTCAAATATACTTACCAAAATTAAACTAAGCCAATTTTTAACACATAAAGAAACTAAATAAACAACGTAAATTACTTGAAAGTACTACAAAACAAAATTACAAACTTAGTCAATACTACTTTTTGGCATCACTCACAGTCAAATATAATTACTAAAATTAAACTAAGCCAATTTTTAACACATAAATGAACTAAATAAACAACATAAACTTACCAACACCAAACCCATTGCATAGTTTCACTACCAACAGGGCTTCCCATCTTCTATTGTGGTGTGGGTGTACTCAGGTTAGGGGATGCAACCGAAGGCGTGGGTAGCGGACCGTATTTTCTAGGCCTCCCTCTCCCTCTATTTTTCTTTACCACAACCCTATTCCCGCTTCCAGTTTGACCACAATATCCATGTTAAAAAATTTAGGGTTTATGTATTCTAAAGAACTAATTAGGGTTTATGTTTGTATATGTTAGACAAATAGACAATATGTTTATATTTGTGTCAGCCCCAAATGAAGCAGTTTGATATGAAAGTTTTATCGCGAATTTTGTCCCTTAAGGTTTGGAGGATGAATAAGGTGATGTTTCCTTTTTGCTTAATGTCTTAGATCGTAACAAAACTGAATAGAGACAGAAAATTTAGGTGTTTCTTTTTAACTTATTATAAACACAAATCATAGATGTGGAAGAGTGTGAAAAAGAGGGGACTCCCATCCAGGATACACTATTACCCATCCATTACAATAATACCCCTACTATTTTTTTTTCATTTTCTTTGAACCTTTAAAACAAATACACCAACCCCATCTCTACCAAAATATGCTATCCATGTCGCCGGCCACACCATCGTTGATCATCCGTATCACTGTCGTGCATCCATCATCACACCTCCACTACGCTAGCCATAAGTGACTTTGAAGAGATCTATGATATCATCATCGCAAACGTCTCCTTCCTTACAACCAACCAACCACCATCGCCACCGTTGCCGTCCCTTTCTGGTCTCCGGCGTTCTTATCAAAGTCGTAATCCTTCCGGTCGGTTTTATTATACTTTTTCTTTCCACTCATTGAGATAAAAGATTCTAAACAACAAAGAACTCTCGTGGTGTCCTCTAACTTGTTTTTTCAACTACAAGATTGGTTTGCTTTACTGTTTATGTATTTGAAAATAAGTTTATGTACTTTTTCATTTTATACACGAACATGTTTGTAAACTTGTAATTTTTTATTGTGTTTTTTGGTGAGATGAGGTTATGATGTTTTAGTTTTTACTCCCGTGGGATCATCTAACTTCATTTTCACTGATTTTATTTGGTCAATTTTAGTACCAAATGGAAGGGTAAACACATCAATTATTTTGTTGGAGATCTTTATTCAGGATGGAAAAGAAACATACATTTATTTATAAGATCCTTACTCCAAAGAACTGTATTTATCTACACAGGATCTATATCCAAATAGGAAAAGAAAAGAAACAACCCCTAAGGGCTAAGTCATTTTGCATAGGTGCAGGAAAGAAAGCAAACAGGTGGATTTGTGATTATTGAAGAAAATGAGGGTAAAATATTCATTTCACATGGCCTCTAACGTGAAAAACTAACGAGTGTTAGCCATAAACAAGAATTTGCAGCTACAGTAACTCTTCAAGGGCATAACTTGCAGAAAAATGGAATGTTAGGGACATTTCTTGCAGTTTTTTTTTTGCGGACATTCCTTGCAATTTTCAGAAAGTTTATGAACATTTTTTGAAGTTTACTCTTTTTACTAATAACAAGCTTGTCAACTTATATTAACGGCTTATCTACGTCTAAAAACTGAATTTGATAAGTTCATAAGACTGTGATGATAGTGACCGCAAATATAATAGTCAATTCAACGTCACATCAGTTTTTCAACACTGCCAACATCATCATCAATATAGTGTAATAACACAGACAACATCACCACAAAAATATACTCAACTTGAACACAAATATTCCCTACAATACACTCACACACAAAAAAAAAAAAAGAAAAAGAAAAGGTCGGTCGTTCAAACAACCGACTTGTGTTAAAAAATTGTCCAAGATGCGTCGATCGGGAGTATTGTTAGAGACGCGTTGTGAGTGGCATAAGGACATGCCTATTGACCCACCCACTAGTCTGATGGATTCTTTTCTTTACAATTTATCCCAAACTTGATTAGACGATATTACATTAAATAAGTTAATTAAACCAAACACCCTCGGGTTTCGAAAAATCTATTCACTCGACTGAGTTTTTACAAACTTGGATTTCATATTGGCTCCTTGACTAGATATAGTCAAGGATTCTTACATATAAAAATACAGAAAGTGACCGTAAGATACTAAATTATCATCATAATAAAGTTTGGATGTTATAATATTTTGTTTCTAGCTGGTTACTTTTAACTATGATCCATAAAATAAACAAGGATGGGCGCCCGCTGCGTTGCAGCGGGTGTTTATTCATACGTTTTTCTTGCGTGTCAACAAATATTTTGGTAAGAAAAAAGGGGTTTTTTCGTACGTTTTTCTCACAACTTTCTGGTTTTAAGTAGTGTCGATAATTTTTGTGCTGGTTTTTTTTCTAGTAACCGGGTTTGTCCCGGTGACTGACCTATTTTAAATAGCAAAACTTTTTTTGGGAAGACCGTGTCGACCCTACGGTTTTGCCAACTGTATTTGTAATTTGGTTGCTTAAAACATTTATTATAAGGTTAGGCTTTTTTTTTTTTTTTTTTTTTTTTTTTTTTTTTTTTTTTTTTTTATGCAAGTGAGATGGTTAACTTAGACATTTTTTTTTTGTTCTTTTTGTTTTTCAAAGAAAAAAATACAATGGTTTTTAAAAATTAAAAATACGATGGTTTTTTGTTCTTTTTGTTTTTCAAAGAAAAAATATGATGGTTTTTAAAGTATTTATTAAACTTCAATATTTTTTGGAAAATTGTATGTATTTCAAAAGCATATCAATATTGGGCTCGTTTTGTTCGTTATTGAGAAACCTTTATGCCGGTATTTTTTCTATTCAACAAATCGTGATATATCTGTTTGATACTTGGTAAATAAAATTTGATGTATAAAAAAGTTGTTAATAGTGAAAAGTTTAGGGTGTGTATTGTAATTTTCTTTTTAAGTGCTCTCTTTTTTTAGTAAAAATATGGGAGTCTCGTAAGCCTGAGCAAAGCCCACGTATTTTGCAAATATTTTAATGAAAATTTTGCATGTAAAAGGTACAAATACTTTTTTAAGTATCTTCGCTCCATCGTAAAACCTGTACTATTTTATTGGTAAAACATTTGTTTAAGTAAACACGGAAATCGAGTCCGTGCCCCATAGTATGTAGTAGGAATTTTGTACAATATTTCATTCTTTTTGGGTATATGTATATGTTTGGAATTATAATAGATCGACAGATCACCATGTATCATTTGGTTTTTACTTTTTAGTGATGGCCACTTGCATCACTAGTGCATAAGAATGACGAAGTAACTATCGAATTATTTGAAGAGAACTTATTTCCAACCACACCAAAACAAAAACATAACTTTCATTGTCGCCATGTTGTCAAACTTGACTGATCTTCTCGTGATTTTTTAATATGTAAGCCAGAGACATAAAACAAGTATTTAAAACTGTTTTAAGGTCTTCCTTATATATAAACCAAAATTGATTTTACTGCTGTTTCACCAATAAAAGGTGAATGTGATTAAGAGGTCTTAAAGTATGACTACTTTAATGTTTAAAATTATGCAACATTTTTGTTGATCGCATCAAAGAAACTTACATTTTCAAAAACCAGTAAATTACTTTAACACAATTTTAAAAAGGCAAATTATAGTAGGGTCGTAAATGAACGAGATGAACACGGACGAAGCTCTGTTCATGTTTGCTTGTTTAACTTTAAATGAAAAAGGAAGGGACACGGACGCTTAACGGATGAACTTTGTTGTTTATGTTCGTTTATTAAGAAATGTTCATGTTCGTTTATGTTCATTCAATTACACATTAAATGGACATAAACGAACGAACACAATTGAATGTAAAAAAATAAACATTAAGTATTCAAAATATACATAATATTGTGTTTTATTAGCTTTGTTTTCATCTAAATAGACTATATTTTAAGTCTATAGATATGATATACAAACAAAATTAAAGTAAATAACTGAAGATAAACAAAAATGAATGACCGGATAAATAAACGTTCATAACATAATTGAACGGACGAGACTTTTGTTAATGTTCGTTCATTTAACTAAATGAACGTAAAATGTTGTTCATGTTTGTTCATTTAAAAAATAAACGAACATTTTACCGAACGGTTCATGAGCTGTTCACTTTACGGCCCTACAGATTAGTTGTATTTATAGGTTTTTCAATTATTTCTAGAAAAACAAACAATGCTATAATTACATTTTGGAGAAATAAGTCGAGGATTTAATCTCAAATTCACAGGAAACAACTGAACATTGCTTAGGCCGGCCTTTAGTAAAGGTCGGTCGACATCAAAATTTAAACCTATTAAAGACATTATAAACTCCACCTTATTCTAAAAAAATTCTCAAACGCTAACACTTGTTTCCATTTTAATACCGACTGTATGAAAAGTAGACATGCCCTACCAAGGTACCACAAACCTGAGTGGGTTGGTGAAGTGCTCAAACTCCATGCCCACTTTCATATTGCTCCTTTTTCATAGAACTCATAATAAGCATTAATTTTGCCTTCACCTAATTCACCACTCTTGTATATGCATAAACAAACATATGCAGCAACATTTTGTTTAACTATATATTGTTGTTGTTGAGCTTAAACTTTTGAGGGTTTAACGGCTTTTTGTTTTTGTAGCCATCTAACAAAATATATCAAGATCAAACTACTAAACGAAAAGTTTCATCCGGAAGTAAAAAATATACCATTCTGATCAGATTGACACAATGCGAGAACTATAAATTATAGTACTAGTTTACTGAGGTTTGATCATAGATGGATATATATATATATATATATATATATATATATATATATATATATATATATATATATATATATATATATATATATATATATATATATATATATATCGAGATAGGGATGTCAAATTTTGCAATAACCCTACATGTGATATGAAAATAAGTAAGATTGATTCATAGGCTCATATTAATAAATTTTGCAATAACTACACCATGTGATATAAACGTAACCATAAACTCAAACCATTAATATGAGGTAGACTCTTTTAAATCGGTGACCTAAGATTAGGCGTAGTAAGGTACACGGTCGCAAAAGGGTTGAGTTGGGAAAAAGATTTGTGTGCTCGGGGTGTTTAATTAAATGATTTTTTGGGGTATTTTTTGGTGGTGTTCTCAGTCACCTTGTTACACCAAGTTAGTAATGAAGTAGTTTATAAGAGAGAAAGCTGATGTGGCACGGGATGTCGGTCTCTTCATGATCCTTATTACACTTAGTCTCGCAATATTAATATTTCTTCGAATAGTTACCTTGAATTTGCAACATGTACAGTTTCATTGTTAGATAAATGTTCACGTTAATTTTAGTTTTAGGTCCATAAATCATCTCATCATAAACAATGATCTCGAGTCTAGACACAATACTTTATGCTTAGTGTCCTTTCTTTGAATTCATATGGAATGATTGCTGATAATATCAAATTTTGACATCTGTCATGGAGTTGGGTATTAAAGAACCCCTATATAAAGATCTCACAACTCTATCTTTAAAAAAACCACTAGTGCTTTCAACTCATTTCTTCCCTAGCCTCTCATTCCAATGGCTTTACACAGAGTCCATGTTCGATTTTCTCTTTTGTTCATGATCTTCACCTTAGCGTTAACTACTCGCGTGACACTTGGTGCAAATGACAAGGACAAGGAGGAATGCACAGAACAGTTAGTCGGACTAGCCACATGTTTGCCATACGTTGGAGGCAATGCTAAGTCTCCTACACCAGACTGTTGTACTGGTTTGAAACAAGTATTGAATACCAACAAGAAGTGTTTGTGTGTGGTGATCAAAGATAGAAATGATCCTGATTTAGGCCTCACTATTAATGTCACTCTTGCATTAGGACTGCCCGATGTTTGTCATACTCCGGCTAATGTTACTAAATGTCCTGGTAAGTATATATAATCATATACATAAGAGGTATTTGGTTTGGCAGTATCTGATATATATGATTATAGGTGACACATGAATAAGTCAATTATGGTTGCTTAGGAATGGGTCAAAACTGTCATTTTTTTCAGTATGAACATGTTTTTTGGCTGTATGGGTCACATGCCGACATTCTTTGGTCCATATATTATCGAAAAATAAGTAATATTAGTCAATTATGGTTGCTTAGTATTAGATATGTTTGCATGTGTGTTATTTTGTCATATTAAAGTTACATTAATATGCCTAATAGGAAAAAAGTGACAAATGATGAAATGGAAATTGTGTTATGCAGAACTTCTAAAGTTGGCTCCCAATTCCCCAGAGGCACAAGTTTTCTATCAATTTGGCCACTCTTCTAGCGGAGATGCACCTGCTAGTAGCCCAAGTGGTAACATTTTATTTTCATTCTATTTGTTACATTAAATTTCTCAGAATTCTTTAATTAATCCATACACTTTTTATGTGTATAATATGTATTTGTTTGAAACAGCTAGTGCAAATGCAACAGCAAGAGGCTCTGGAACAAGAAGTTATCGACCAACTGGTACCTCGACTGGACTTGGAAATGATTCTGGAACTGCGACGACATGGTCAAAACACAAAATCATTCTTATGGGAGTCATCTCGTGCATTTTCAGTTTTACATTTGTTATGTAATCTTGTACTGATCTCTGATTTGAACACTTGTGTGTATTTTTATCGAGTGTTTAGTTGTTCGACAAATTATGTTTCAATAATCTATACATTTTTTTCCCATATACTAGTACTGCTACTAATGGAACCATCAAGTTTAATTGGAAGCCATACTTTTTAAAGGAATGTAATGTATTCAGTAAACAAGATGATGACAAAAGACCACAATCGATTTACAATTTCTAAACTGAATTTGAAATAAAAGGAACGACAATTATACTCATGTTTAGAAAGATAGGCTACTCGTTTGAAATTGTATTATATTGTGCTCACATACATTGTATTGTAATAATATACATTTGGCAAAAATATAACGGGACAGGTCAGTGTATTTTCATTAGAAAATACTCCCGTTCCGTTTTAAACAATTTTCGTAGGACCTCCTCCGAAAGTAAACACTTTTCTTAAAACCACTTCGAATGATAAAATTTTCACAAGATATCCTTGAAAGGCATAGCTTTGTAACTAAAATTAAAACTTCAATTTTTTGAAAAGCCCCCTCTAAACTAAAACTTTCACAAAACCCTTTCAAATGATAAAATTTCAAGAAATGTCAGGTATACTTTTGTAACCAAAATCAAAATCCCATTGTTCACTCTCCAATAAAAAAAATGTCAAATAAAAATAAACAATTTGAAGAAATTGTCGTAACAAAAAAAAAAAAAAAAAAAAAAAAAAAAAAAAAAAAATCCATTCCGTGATAATAATTTTCGTAAGACCTCCTCCAAAAGTAAACACTTTTCTTAAAACCACTTCGAATGATATTTTTTTCACATGATATTCTCGAAAGGCATAGCTTTGTAACTAAGAGTATCTACAATGCTTCAAACCACTAAAGACTTTTTTCATTTATTACATTAAATTTTTCAAAAACACTATCTTTCAAAAAGTCATTTTACAAACTTGTTCCAATGCTAAGTTTTCTATAAAGGCTTTTTGAAAGAAAAAGTACACTACAAATAGTCTAAAACAATGAAGCATTAATTATAAACATCTTGCTCCAACGGGTTGGAGAACTCCAAGTCTTTGAGGAAAGCTTTTTGAAAAGCTATGTGTTGCAATGGTAAAAAGTTATTCAAAGATTTTTCAAAATAGTAAAAAGCTATTGCAAAAGTCTTGCATTGCGGATGCTCTAAAATTAAAACAACAATTTTCAAAAAGCCCCCTCTAAAACTACAACTTTCAAAAAACCCTTTCATATTGTAAAATTTTCAAGAAATATCACTGGGATACTTTTGTAACCAAAATCTGATTCTCATTGTTCACCCTCAGTTGCCAAATAAAAATAAAACAATTTGAAGATATCGTCGTAACTAAAAAAAATGAAATACAATTAGAATGAGAATAATATCTTCTTAAAAAAATCGTTGAACAATAATAATAGTCCATACAGGGCCCTATTATATTTATAATTTTTCTAAGATTTCATAAATCGCAAGAGCATATAAAAATTTAATGAAAAAAACATATTCCTAGTACGAACAAAATTGAAGAAGTTAAAACGACTTTAAATGATTACGACATAAAAAATCCTGAAAATTTCCCGCCATCAGTTACTTGTTAAAGAATGATCAACTCAAATGAAAATCTAGGAGAAAATTGGAAAACAACAACAATTGACATTTGAGTTGGGATACATAAACATTTTATTCTAATTTTAGAGATATATAGAGAATTACTAGTTTCAGGTTAAGGGCCCTTTACTTTCTTATCAAAAAATGTTATGTCCATTTAAACGCGTAGTTCTCTCCACAGAACGGTTTATAACAGCGAAGAAACCTTAAACTTTTGCACCACTTTTGAGTGGTGACTGACGTTCCTCAAGGAGATTGAACCAATAACCTATATTTTTATATTTTCTCAAAGCTTTAATTGATCGGTCAACTAAGAAAATGGCTTGTGTCCCAATGGTACCTTTTGTTGTGTGAGAAGCTCCCTTATAAAATGATTGTAAGTTCAAGTCCTACTTAGGACATGTGCGATAATTTATAGTTATATATAGTGAGATAATTAATTGTCGTTCTAAAAATTAAAAAAAAAAAAAAAAAAAAAAAAAAAAAAAAAAAAGCCGATCAACTAGATGTTGTAACTAAAGTTTTACTTCTATTTCTTGTTACATTTTTATTTACTTTTTAAAATTAATTTTTACAATTGCTTATTTCATCTGCTTATCTCAGAGTAAAATAAGCAAATAAGTAGGTTTTAGCGGCCTTTTTTTATATATATATATAAATATAGTTGTGTTCGTATTTAGTTGTGGAATGTGTCTATATAGGCTGACCTAGATTTTCCGAGGGTGTTTTGGATTTACGTGTTTCTAGCTTATGTTTCCGACTTGTATAAACTTCAATGTAAGCACCTATTGACGTGGTAATTGAAATTTGCGTAATTAATCAATATATAAGCATATAAGCCCATATATATGTAGTCCCTTTTGAGCAAGCAAATAAGAAAATGAGATATTTTTCAGAGAAAAAATGCCAATGTATACCTTAAAAAGGGGTTTGAGATTGTATTTTGGGGAAGATTATACAGGTTATTGTATTTTTATACCTCATATAATGATATCTCGAGTGTGCTTTAATCGTGGCATGCCACCACGATAAAACTGATATCTCGAGTGTGCCACATTTGCATCCTAGCTAAAAATAAAAGTGAGAAAAGTTATAAATAAATGAAACTATTGAGTTAAAAGTAAAACTCTCGACAAACCACAAGGACAAAAAATAATGTAGTTAACTCTTTTATTTAACAATTTAGACGAAAATACAAAAATGCCCTTATATTGAACGGTCAAAATTAGTCAAACTAACGGTTAACAAGAAATTGGACTAAACGTGTTACGAGTCGTCGGATTTTCGATTGGATCCATTACTTTTTAACCTACTGGACTAAATTCGTTATATCAGGTAAAGTACAAGAACCAAAAATGTGGTCAACTCATATAAAATTTTGAGTTGGATATTAAAGAACCCGTATACAAATAACTCACAACTCTATCTTCAAAGAAAGAAAGAAAAAACACTATTGCTTTCAACTCATTTCTTCCCTCTCATTCCAATGGCTTTACACAGAGTCCATGTTCGATTTTCTCTTTTGTTCATGATCTTCACCTTAGCGTTAACTATGTTAGAATTCAATTACCATGACAATCATATAAATCAAAGTGCACATGTATGCGGAAGCGTAGGATCAAGTATAACACATAAATATTAACTAAAACATAAATAGGAACGTACCGTGGTGATTCTAGCCCGAACAAGAATCAAAAGCAATTGTCTTTAACAATATGAAGAACCCTAATTAGGGTTTATATGGATCAATGATTAACCCCTTACCGTTTTGTTAATCGATCCCTTGATAATTACTAAAGTAAGTAATTACCTCGTTCTTGTACACACAAACTACCAACGAATAAAGGTTTGATGCAAGTAAACAAAACACTTATATTTTAGACTTGGAAAAATCGATCCAAACCCTTGGGAGGTGTTGATTCGATCGGCCAAGAAACAAAGAAAGAAAACAAGAATTTTAGGGTTAGAGTGTGTGCACAAAAGATTGTGAAAGTCTAACCCTTGGCCTTGTATATATACTAGAGGATTTCTTGGTGACCAAGCAAACATGGGTTGGGCTTGACCCACCCTTGTTCGACCGGCCATAGCATCCCACAAGGGATTCTAGATCCTTCTTGACACCCAAGTTACACTCTAGTCCTTATCTTTCATTACTAATGATAGTTAGTCCATACGGTTAATAACTAACGACCATTTAGTCCATTAAGTGTTTATAAATATATATATACGATACATTTAACATATATATATTTATTATACATTATTCTTGTTTGTAAAGTGTGCAATCCCGAGGTCTCGGGTTCGATACTAGACATTTACGTATTAATATTTATCCATATATTTAACAGCTCCCACTTGGATATCTATTAATAGTAAAATGACATTGGTTAGCGTCTTGCAACACTCCAATGCCCCTAGTTCAATCCGAGCTAGGTTTTCTGGAAAAAACCTTTAATGATTCATCATTATAATTATCCTTTTGTTTCTAATACCACATTAATAAAGATGTGAGGTTCTTTATTAAATTTCTGTTTCTCGTCTCTTCATGATTTAACAAAATTACCAAAACATCTGAACGTATTCCAGATAGACTTTGGGCGTGGCCACGCAAACATTTTGTAAATCCTACGAGGGGCCCAGCAGTATTAAACTTCTGAACAAATCAGAAGGAACAAATTCTCTCTTGACTACAAGAATAACCCATGAACTTTGCAACACTTCTGAAAACAACCCTTATGACTCCCTGTTACGGTGAGCGGTAGATTGCTTCACAAAAATGCACTACATCCATGACACTTATCTGGTATCTCAAGTCTGAGGATAACTTTAAATATGATTCTCACATTTAAATATTAAATCATATTATTGGGATAAGTCCAATATTCAATTCATCGAATATTATGTGAAATTGGTATGTCAACGCATAAATATACTTTCAAGTATATTCTTAACCAATACTCAGATTTATCTTAGTTTAATAATATTCCCATATCATTAATCGACAATGGACAATTTAGAACAACATAAGTTATTCACGGATTTAAACATGCAAATATAGGACACAATTTATTATTAATGAAAACAAACGTACTAAGTACTTTAATTCATTATAAATAATAATTGCTTAATGTCCTTTATCCAAACACTAAATAGATCAATGCATGATAATTCTAGTTAATGAATCTTGTCTCAAGTAATAACTTGAAGACAATTATGCCTCAAGCAATGACAATCATTCTTGTTGACAAGGCATTATTTCAACTAACTTTGATCTATCCGAATTTTGAGAATACTTAATTCAAGAATTCAATAAGTAAAATTCTTGTATGTGTACATCCAACTATCTTGATATAGCCACATAATTCTTTATAAATAGTGTGATATCCTCATTCACCAATTTATGATAATCAAACTTTCAAACCTTTTAAAGTTTCAAGTATTCTAATTCTTTAATGTATAATGCAACTATGCTCTTAGTAAGCACAACTAGTTCTCATGGCCATTAACAAGGATAAAATCCTACCATGACTAGTTATTGAGTGTCATCTCAATTAAACCAGCATCATTGTATATTAAACACAATATGCTCTTAAACTTTCCGTAAACTTAATATCCATTGTGTAATGTTTAGGAGCTATTCCATTTTAAGGATCATTATTCTAATTTCAAACATTTTCCATTAGAATATCTATTACACAAGTTATATACTAACTTTTAATTGGATATCCAATATTGTCAAATCATTAAGCACTTAAGCATGATACAATCAATAATATAATGCACATGAAAATCCTTCAGTCAAACTTAGATTTATATTCATGTTCTATCTTTTCATAATATATATCCATTTTCTAAATGATATATTATGTTCTATTAGAATTTATTTACCGCACATGTTTATTTAATAATAAACTTTTGTTCCAAGGTTGTATGTTATATTTCCTAAATCTTTCAAGTAACGTTTCATTCCAAATTAAGTCTAACCTTTTACTTATATGGAATGTTACTCTTATATGTTATACAACATATATGATTTAGTAAATCATAACATAATACTCCCACTAGCTTTCTGGAATACTTAGAAATTACCTTATTTTAATTATAAACCTAAATATAGATTTAATAATTTATCATAATAATAATTTCCTAGATGCATGCATTTATCCATTCATGGATTATTGCATTTTGTACACTTCCAAAGATTTTCTTGAATTCATAAACTCCTTTTTGATTACTTATCGTCCTCGCTCAAGTAATTATTCAAGAAAGAGTTTTTGATATTCCATTGTCAAATTTCACATTCATGTAAATATGACAATTACCATCTTTATATCTTTAATGTACTTAAGAAAGAGTATTCAATCATAGTTAATTGCTTAAGTATGATTAATAATCTTGTCATAAGATATT
The DNA here is from genome assembly GCA_030686995.1 of Artemisia argyi. Classification (NCBI taxonomy): domain Eukaryota; kingdom Viridiplantae; phylum Streptophyta; class Magnoliopsida; order Asterales; family Asteraceae; genus Artemisia; species Artemisia argyi. Next base: position 453,346 of record JARVZY010002032.1, read on the forward strand.
CATTAAGATATGTGTACAATTTTTGTCCATATGATTATTTCACAAAGATTTAAACCACTAGGGTTACATTATCTTTGAATAAACTCATCATAATTCTCTAACTATTAAGAATTTAAGATAAACCAAATTTTCTAAATTTGAATATCTTTATGAACAGCATCTATAACATTCATAATATGAGTAATTCACCCAATTCATTATTTTGGTAATACAACATCATATAATCATCAGCATATTAATTAAATATCTGAGATATCCAAGTGGATCTATGAATGATAATTCCATCATCTTGAGGTTTATCATTTACATGTTAAGCCTCATCATGATTTTAACTAGTGTGGTTTTAGAAGATTATGTATCTTGTAATTCTATCTTTTCTAGATAAAATTCTCTCACTTGCCTTTAGCAATATAGAGATTATCTATAACTACTTAGCAATTAGAGCAACAATCCAATTTTCTCTTTTAGGACATTACAAATACACATTGATAGTTCCTGATATTCTTTTGTTAACAACCTTCTTATAAGTAACTTAACAAATTCAGAACTTCAATTTAAGACTTAATGTGATTCATCACAACAACGTCTTATTAATCTTCTAGGAGTCTAATTGAGTATATTCAAGCCATACTCAATTTCTAACCTTGATAACTTTCAGAAGAAAAGAAGTCATAGTTATCTTTAATCAAACAATACCAATAGAGTTTGATTCTTTCTAATTGAACATACTATCCATATGTGATACTTCAATTAGAATTAATATTGTAAGAAGATCTAACAATATATATAAGATAACCATATTCCTGTTGGCATACTTATTTACCAACTAAGTCAACTTAATGGTATAATAGTATTTCCAAGCCAACTGCATGCTTTATAACACAAGTACTTTTTAATCAAGTCACTTCATGTTTATGTCGCATTAAAACATAAACGTGTTATAATCCCACTATTCGTTATTAATCATTGATCAACTCAATGACTTCTTGTATATGTCTTAATTAAAAGACCATAACAAGCTAACGTCTTACTTAATTATAAGTCTTGTAATACTTAGAAGACTTTATGTTTATAAATATACAATAATGTATAAACATGTATAATTAAAGTAATCATGAACACCATCATTTGGTTTCATTAATATTTTCAAGTTAACATACTACTTCATTTATTTATGTCATTCTAAGAATACATAATTATTGAAGTAGTCTTATATTACTTCATGCATTTATGTCATTCTAATAATACATAAATGTTAAAGTTGAAGTAGTATCGTTATTGACACATGTTCTAATAGATGTCTAATTTAGAAACTGTAAATTATCCATGTTGGTCTCACACATACATGGAAATTCACCTTGTTGTTAATATTTAGCCTGCGTCTCACGTTTACTAAATTTCAACACCAAGTGTTTCTAAGATTAGATGTATTAATCTAATTAGAATTATAATCTCTTACTTGCAGTTAAGAGAATCCTTTAAATCATATTCTTATGTGTTGTACTTTGCACATAATGAAGATTTCTCCCACTTGTGCATGGTACAACACCATGTACCACATAAACAACACGCACGCGTTTGTTAATGTGAACAATATGATTTGTGTCATAACATAGTAGATATAGAGTTTACTCAATCAATCAAGAAAACGTACATGACTATCCTTGAAAATATTAGTGTCTATATTTGGAAAGTAATTACCTTGAGATATTCAAAAGATAATCTAAGTTACAATCAAGACAATAAATCTTGTAACTCCCACTGAATTAGAGAACATAATAATAGTCCCTTATTCATTCATAAGAACACAATACTCCCACTAAATTTGACAACATTGTAAATGTTTCATTAATTAGTGAAAGAAATAGTGTACTATTTACTTTCCTACATCTTTTAAGAAAACCCATTCAAACAATTATATAGGTTATAAAAGGATGTAATCTCCTTCATAAATGTGATTCATCACATTCCAAATTATTAACTTGAAAAAGCTGGGCATGCAATTTCTTCCTGTATAGATCTACCATACCAACAATTGTATGTAGTATCTTTAAATGGTCAAATCAAAACAACTAGATAAAATAATCTAATTTGTCTTTTACCATTTATGCAGTAATTAGTCTAGTTTCTAATTTAATAACTCATAAGGTGCATATACTCTTACTATTAAAGTTTGCTATGAGTTATGTATTTAGAATTTAGACAATTCTAATCATCCTATTATACCTTTCTCATTCATGAAAAGGAATAGGATTTAAGTCTCACACTTCTCGTAATGGAAAGAAGACTATATTTATTCTTTTTGTATATATTGACTCTAACCAAAAACCCAAACGGGTGTAGATCAATTAAAAGAATAACTTACGTTTACGGTTTGAGTTGCATTAATACATTTAAAGAATTTACAAAATTCAATTTTAGTATTTTCGATAATTTATATTTCCAAGAAAATATAATACCCAAGGCTATATTCATATAACCAACTAATTTTCTTGAAAATCTAGGATCTAACTTTACATAGTTTCACCACATCAGTTGATCTGCTAGTGGTGAAAGTACAAAAGATAGTAATCTGTCGAACAATAATTGGCAAACAAGATTTCCAATTCCTAGATCATTATGGGATTTACATCAAATTGATTCATCAATTTGCCTTGTAAGCATGTTTCATCCCATCTCATGCCTTAAGTTCTAGGTCTCACGCATCAACTTAATTAAGTTGTCTAACTTAGAAACTGCAAATTCTCCATGTGTGGTCTCACGCACACTCGGAAATTTACCTTGTCATTAAAATTTAGCCTGCGTCTCACGTTTACTAAATAATAACTTCAAGTGTTTCTTATAGTTAGATGGCATGTAACTTAAATTTTTTAAGGGTATTTAGTTTGATGTGAAAATCAAAACATGTACAAAGATGCATGCACTCATCTTTATAACATAAGTTTTCATAAAAACTTTTTATATCCAATTCGTGAAATTAATACACAAAGTTTTACTTGAGGTTTATGCCAAAACCCTAAGATGACTTTCTACAACATATGATTTTAAAAGTAATTCGTTTAAGACATATTCAAGATTGTGATAACCAAGGCAGACTCTAAGGCTCTTTTCTACGCCTTCAAATCACGGTTATGAATATCATCTTAAAAGACTTAATTTTAAAAGCATATTTGCACAAAACATCATTCAAGTAAAAGTTTATGGATTCAATCTCAAAATAGTAATAGAGTTTGAATTTTGCTAGTCTCGACTGGGAGCTGATTACCGTGCGAATCGGACCACGATTGTCATAAGACCTTTGCAAGATTCTTACTTTATCACTTTAGGGTTTCACAATTATTAGTCCGTATTAATTTTCTTTATGAAAACAACCCTTTTATTGCTTACAACAAGTCCAACTAAAACAATAAAACAAGTATCAAAGAAAGTCAAACAACCAATAATAAATAAGTGAAACAATTAGCCACATGCAATCCGTATTAGAAAAGATCCTAATAAAACCAATTCTAGGTATAATAATGCATGTAATCAACTAAGGCCTTCCCCTCTTAATGGAGGTGAGCCACATACATTGACGAATCAATTGCGTAGGCCAAAGCTAAAAACACACCACATAGCATAAAAATTGATTTTAATATGTATTGGAGTCTTCCCCAATTTAAGATCTATCTTACATGTGATAAATAAAAAAAACAAGATCCATGACGAACATGCATGTAAGTCACGGATTAAAACCTAACAATTAGCACGTTGGTCACAAGATACGATCAATTAACCGGTTAATGACCTAGGGTTTCTAGTGATTACACATAATCCAAGAAAACCACAAAACCCTAATTAGGGTTTCATGGAAAAATCGACTCCCCCCCCCAAATTAGGGTTAGGGTTTCGAATTTAAAAAAAAAAGGAAAAACCCTAGATCAAAAAACATGTATCTAAAACAATTAAAGATCCGATTTTTATTACGTTTTAGTAATCAATTACATGTTATACATGGCTCGGATACCACTGTTAGAATTCAATTACCATGACAATCATATAAATCAAAGTGCACATGTATGCGGAAGCGTAGGATCAAGTATAACACATAAATATTAACTAAAACATAAATAGGAACGTACCGTGGTGATTCTAGCCCGAACAAGAATCAAAAGCAATTGTCTTTAACAATATGAAGAACCCTAATTAGGGTTTATATGGATCAATGATTAACCCCTTACCGTTTTGTTAATCGATCCCTTGATAATTACTAAAGTAAGTAATTACCTCGTTCTTGTACACACAAACTACCAACGAATAAAGGTTTGATGCAAGTAAACAAAACACTTATATTTTAGACTTGGAAAAATCGATCCAAACCCTTGGGAGGTGTTGATTCGATCGGCCAAGAAACAAAGAAAGAAAACAAGAATTTTAGGGTTAGAGTGTGTGCACAAAAGATTGTGAAAGTCTAACCCTTGGCCTTGTATATATACTAGAGGATTTCTTGGTGACCAAGCAAACATGGGTTGGGCTTGACCCACCCTTGTTCGACCGGCCATAGCATCCCACAAGGGATTCTAGATCCTTCTTGACACCCAAGTTACACTCTAGTCCTTATCTTTCATTACTAATGATAGTTAGTCCATACGGTTAATAACTAACGACCATTTAGTCCATTAAGTGTTTATAAATATATATATACGATACATTTAACATATATATATTTATTATACATTATTCTTGTTTGTAAAGTGTGCAATCCCGAGGTCTCGGGTTCGATACTAGACATTTACGTATTAATATTTATCCATATATTTAACAAACTACTCGTGTGACACTCGGTGCAAATGACAAGGATAAGGAGGAATGCACAGAACAGTTAGTCGGACTAGCCACATGCTTTCCATACGTTGGAGGCAATGCTAAGTCTCCAACACCAGATTGTTGTACTGGTTTGAAACAAGTGTTGAATACCAACAAGAAGTGTTTGTGTGTGGTGATCAAAGATAGAAATGATCCTGATTTAGGCCTCACTATTAATGTCACTCTTGCATTAGGACTGCCCGATGTTTGTCATACTCCAGCTAATGTTACTAAATGTCCTGGTAAGTATATATAATCGTACATAAGATCGAGGTCTTTGGTTTATCGGTATCGGATATGATTATAGGTGAGACATAAATACGTCAATTATGGTTGCTTAGCAGTGGGTCAAAGCTGTCAATTTTTTCAGTATCAACATGTTTATTGGCTGTATCGGGCTGAGTCACATGTCGACATTCTTTTGTCCATATATTATCGAAATTGAAATGAGTAATATTTTTAGTCAGAAACAAGAATAAACGCCTCTAAGGTACGTTGGTTAGAGTCTATTAATAAGAAGGTTAAAATTAAATATTCTTAATTGTAGTACGACTATTAGATATGAGTGCATGTGTGTTATTTTGTCATATTAATTAAAGTTACATTAATATGTTTAATAGAAAAAAAATGACAAATGATGAAATGGAAATTGTGTTATGCAGAACTTCTGAAGTTGGCTCCCAATTCCCCTGAGGCACAAGTTTTCTATCAATTTGGCCACTCTTCTAATGGAGATGCACCTGCTAGTAGCCCAACTGGTAACATTTTATTTTCGTTCTATTTGTTACATTGAATTTCTCGGGATTCTTCGATCCATACACTTTTTATGTTTATAATATGTGTTTGTTTGAAACAGCTAGTGCAAATGCAAGAGGCTCTGGAGCAAGAAGTTATCGACCAACTGGTACCTCGACTGGAGTTGGAAATGATTCTTCGACATGGTCAAAACACAAAATCATTCTTATGGGAGTCATCTCGTGCATTTTCAGTTTTACTTTTGCTATGTAATCTTGTACTGATCTCTGATTTGAACACTTGTGTGTATTTTTATCGAGTGTTTAGTTGTTCGACAAATTATGTTTCAATAATCTATACATTTTTTTCCTTCCATATACGAGTACTGCTACTAATGGAACCATCAAGTTTAATTGGAAGCCATACTTTTTAAAGGAATGTAATGTATTCAGTAAATAAGATGATGACAAAAGACCACAATCGATCTACAATTTCTAAACTCAATTTGCAATAAAAGGAACGACAATTATGCTCACGTTTAGAAAGATAGGCTGCTCGTTTAAAATTGTATTATATTGTATTGTACTAATATACATTCGACAAAAATATAACGGATGGATTACTATTCATTAGAAAATACTCCCGTTCCATTATAAATAACTAGCTTCCAGGCCCGGCCGATGGCCGGCTAGTTTTAAAAATTTGTTTGTAAGATAAAAATAAATAGTCCAATGGTTTGATATGTTGTGTCCACTAATAAAGTCATGTTCTTTCTTGTGGTAATTTTATCTTTGCCGATAAAGACCTTGTAATACCTTTAAATGCATCCTCATATAAACTTACCCATATAATTTTGTTTGTTTCATTGATCGAAGCTTGATGGCTATTAAGAGCAGACTGCAATGTTTGGATCTTTTTCTTCAATCTCACAAATTGAAGTTATTGAATGATATTATGTATACTTTTGTAAGCACTTTTGACACGCGAAGTGCCAATAATTTGTTTTTCATTTTTGGACACCATGAGTTATAAGTTGACCCATACCAAAACTTACCCTTTCAAGCCCGTTACTCAGCCCACAACACTCCCATTTTCCTACCGCTACTTTCAAGGAACAACAAACTTATACCCTGTACTTGCCAATTTGATTTTTCGTGTCCTAAATTCCATCTTTCGACAAAATATCAATAACTTTGAAACAAAAAATATTGCTCACAAACTATAAAGATTAATGACTGTGACTACCTACTATATTTAAGCAACCTATACAATCATCTTATTTATAGATTAAAATTATTATGATAATGACTTATTTCCGTAATTATAATAAGCACATGCATTATCTATGAGGAAGTTATTGGAAGATGGACAAAGGAGTTCCCGGGTCAATCCTGACAATTTATATGTACCGAAAAGGGACCCACGTAACTCGTCTACTCACATAGCATAATAACTACTAAGAGAGCTCATATTATACTTAAATCAACTCTACCTGATCTCAACTCCGAAGAAAATGCATACATAAGCATAGATCATGGCAATAGCCTAAGTAACTAATTTGGCATCCAAACTGAAAATAGGTTTGGTTGACTTTGCCCATACTTTGTAATTTTCTTTCATAAAAATATGATGTGTAGCGACATAGTTACATGGCAACTTTCATTTTACTCGTTGTAGATAACTTAATCTCCAAATTGACCAGTGAGGGACAAATGGGTCAAAACTCAACATGTAAGAGATGAAAGCCAGAAGGCGCAAGGTGACGTAGATTGTCTTTTTCTCAAATTTTATAGTAGATAATAAGGAATTATAAGAAATGTTGGATAAAGTATGTGTTCTTAAGCAAATTAGGTTGGTATTATAACTATCTACAGATAACAATAAAGGAATTGATTTCAATTTATAGCAAGACATGGCTTTAAAGTATGTTGCATGTGTGTACCAAGTAATAATTTCTTGAAATGAACGTTCTTTGTGTGACTGCAAGAACTCTTTCTAATTTCTATTTGATATAGCCATTTAAGAAACACGTTTACCTGAGCATCAAAGGTATTCTTTGTCTGTAATATGCTTTTGTAACTGCATCCCCACCACAACATGAACAAACGCCAAAGCTTGCTGTTTGTAATATGCTTTTGTGATCTGCAAAAGACATTGGTTCATATAGTGGTTGCACCCTTACAATTGTTCTTCAACCAGATGCTTTAGATTCTCATTCTAAATTATCCAGCAGCAGAAAATAGCTACCGAGCTGGTCTATAAACTCATTATTTGGAAGAACGGTTAATGGAAGTACTATATTTAGGATCGTTTTTCATCTGTGCCTTCAGATAATGAATCTACAGTGATACCCTCCCGACCATTCAAAACCTCACCTATCTTTTCACCATCCTTAGATTTCAACTCTACATTTTCATCAGACTGATTGTTAATTGTATTTGTTTCTAAAGATTGTTCTCTATCCTCCTTATCATTCACACAATCCAGTATCTCACCCTGTTTACCGATACAACTTACAGAATTACCCTTCTCCTGGTTCTCCTTGTGTGTATCTGATTCACCCGTGAGAGCATTAATCATGTTCTTAGAATCTGAAAGCCGAACTGGAGAAAAAGTAACAGATCATGTTGGATACGGGATACTATTCGCAACCCATTGCACTTAAAAAGAGTAAAAAGAAACAATTATCAGCATCAGCAATATCCCGGATATAGTGAGCACCAGGTAAGTTTCCATTAATTATATCCGAAAATCTGCTACAACACTAACCTATTGATTCAAATAAACAACAATTCATTTATTCAAAATCTCTTATAAGTTAAGTGTATCTTGTTCAGAGGCTAAAAGGCGCTAGGCTAATTTTATAAGTATATTAAAATTCTTACTTCGACTGGTAGAGCAATCAGATACCATCCCAAATCATCCCAAAACAATGTATATTTATATATACTACTCAGAAAGTATTTTCAATCCTAAACACCACTATAAAGATTTTTTAATTTTAATTTTAGGGAAAAATCATGCACTCAACTTCTTTTCTTTTTTTCTTTCCTACCAAACTGAAGCATGAACTGAACTTCACATAACCGCAAAACATGTAATAAAGTCTTAATTTGATCTTTTTCTGAAGTGTTTTGCTTAAGTGTCCTACTTTGAGCATCTAACAAACTGAGAAAAGAAGAAGTAATTACATATATAAGAACACTTACGATCTCTTTTGCAGCCCGAAGGATCAAAGAAATTTTTTGAAGGGATGTGGGGAACACCTCGTTATCGAAAACCTCAATGGAGAAGGTGATTGTGGTAGCATTTCGGAAAGGTCTCCTCATCCACCCTTGTGGTCTAGATGATGAAGACTTTCCTATTTTCTTTTCCGATCTATGTTGCAGCCCTAAGGATCATGGAAATTTGTTGAAGGGATGCGGGGACCACCTCGTTATTGAAAACCTCCATGGAGAAGGTGATTGTGGTAGCATTTTGGGAAGGTCTCCTCATCCGCCTTTGTGGTCAAGATGATGAAGACTTTCCTATTTTCTTTTCCGCACTGACTTCTTCCATCGTTCTCTTTTCTTTACCACTTCATTATCTCTCCCTTTGACAGATCACTAACCCCAACTTTTATTGGTGTATTTTAGCACATATCTTGTGGAACTACGTTTTTTGCTTTCTCTAAAAGAGGCATAAGAGAATTTGCAGCTGCTTTAGGATCCGTTGCATATGCCCTCAAACCTGTTCAGGTATAAAATAGACATATCAATTACTACATCAATCTCCTTCCATTGCAGATAGATTAGAATTTCAATGTTTAGCTTAGATATGTAGAGATTGAATTGAAACTGCAATTAGTATAAAGATTATTAGTTTAATACTTACATTTGCACATCAATTGTTTCTTGAATCTTGATTGAATAGATACCAACATAGTACTTGGATCAGTTGTGTAAGAGCATGAAAAAATATAATTGTGCTTTCAAGATATAATTGTGCTACCAAGTACGAATATTATGCGAACCCAAAATAAAACTGAATCAAAAGTTGTAAAATTAGTACCATGTAATTGTAGCCTATGGCAGTCCTAATACTCTCTAACTCCTCATCATCCCCATACTTTTTGGGATTCAATTTCCATTGCAAAACACCCAATTCTACAAAAATCCCAAACCAACAACTAAAATCAGAAAATTCCACAAAATCACAATCCATCTTACTTAATTAAACAAAATTAGAAACAATAAAAAAATGATCCATTGATACCAGATATGTAATGAGTGAAAACAAACTGAGGAGGATTGCAATGATGAGGAAGTTGTGGGTTTCCATGCACATCATCCATAAAGCATGCCTGCAAAACCATAATCACAATCAACCCATTTGATAAACAAAAAAATAAAAATTCAAGAACTTATTATTTACCTCAAGATTAGTTTCCATAGAGATTAAAAGTAACTCGTATCTTTTCGAAGACATGAGGCGAGAAATACATTGTGATAAAGAAAACAATTAGCAATAGTTTTTTTTTTTTTTTTTTTTTTTTTTTTTTTTTTTTTTTTTTTTTTTTTTTACATATTTTCAAGGTTAACATTAAAAATTAAAGATAAAAGTCTACCTTGAAGCCTTGCATCATTAAGAAGGAGTGCTCATTAGATTAAATAAATTGTGATATTAAGAGCTTTGAACAACCCCATCTAACAATTTTGGCCCTGTAAATTAAAGAGTTGGGAGAACAATAGGGTCTAAAGCAAATGAAATAATCTCACTGATATGTAGTTAAGTAAACCTACATTTATTATAACAACCTCTCCAATGTCGTTTAGTAACGCATTTTTTGTTGCCAATTTCAACTTCCATACTTGTTTGTGTAGCAGGGCTGCTGATACAAATCACTTCAATATTATCACCTTTAGTTACTTGTAAAAGGGGAAATGGGATCATTTGCAACCTGTAAATCACAGAGTAATGTTACATCAATATTACCAGGATGCAAAGTGAAGTTGTGCAAACATGTTTTGTAGAATCTGTAATAGTCATCAATTGACTGAAAACTACATTCCATCACAAATCAACAATCGTTAAACAATTCGTCAAAACACTTTATATCAAGTTTAATCAGACATAAAACTACGTTCAAAAAACAGGTTTCAAAAAAATCATTCGGGACTTTCATCGAACACTTGGTATGCAAAACTCTTATCAATTATCATAATCAATAAATGCATACGTAACTAATCTCTAATCAATCATACATCAAAACTGAGCGGCTAAACTTTTGTTATTCAATCGAAACAAAATTTCTTTTAAAAAAATACCTTAGAATTGGTCGGATCATTTCTGTGGGTTTGATTAAATTGAAAGTGATTTAGCTGGTTACTAATTAAATTGAATGTGATTTTGCTTTCATGATTTTTTATTAGGGTTTTTTGTATGGTGATACTGGATGATGATTTGTGGTGGTGTGATTTTTGATCTACTATTGATTTTGTGATTTAATTTATGGTTCTGTGTTTTTCGATTAGGGTTTGAGAGGAGATTGATAACGCTCAAAGTTAACATGTTTTTATAAGCGTTATTAGTGTTTTTGTGTATGTTATTTGGTTGTTTTTTTATGCTTTTGCCACTAAATCATATCAAAGTATGTTTTTGTAGCATATGTAGCCAAATGCAGGAATAATGGAGAAAAAGTGAAGGAAATGAAGTATACACGATTACACGAAGATTCCCAAGCTCAAAAGTCCAATCTATGAAGTAATTCATATGAGAACCTAAGTTTTGTCATCTCAAAGTTCCAAGTTCAGAAGTTAATCAAGTTTGGATAGTACATAAAGAGCTACACAAGTCAAAGTCAAAGTCCAAAGCTACCAGAAATTACCATCCGATCGGTTGGTGTGAAACCGATCGGATGGCCATAATTACCCTTCACCAACCGATCGGTGCCAACCCGCAACCGATCGGATGGTCAATACTGCATGTTTTTGCCAACTTTTGTGCACGAATCTTGGTCTTTTGTCCCATGGTTCTAGGCCCTTTTTAGTGTCTTATTGTCCAAGTTCAAGCATTTAAGTTCTTATTTATGACCAAGAGTGTTGGACAAGCCTATAAGGGACCTCAAAAGTGCATAACTCAACACCATTCAACACACAATTGAAGATACCATTTACTCTCATTACTACACACAATTATTATCATCTTCTAGCTCTCTAAGGAGGAAAATTCGTGCAGAAAGAACCAGGAACTTTGGAGGACCAAGGAAGCAACATTTGGAGTCCAAAAATCTCAAGAAATCATCACCAACTCTTAGGTTATCAATGCCTTGTCATTTGTTATCAATTTCAAAGCATTGTAAGACTTATAACCATGGATTCTTATGTTAAATATTCTGAGTTTATTTGCATGTTTGCCATGAGTGGCTAGTAATCTTTTTACACTTGTTTTGATGATGTTTTATACTTAGTGATAGTGATGATTGTGATAACATGTTTTAATTCAATTTCAAGTCAATCCTAAGAACCAATTATACCTTAAGTTTCATCGTGACATTTGTTTAGCCAAGGTTAACTAATTGATAATAGTTTCAATGGTCGAAAGATTTGTTATTACTCAACTAGTTATAATAATTTTCTATGAATGATTGTTTTTCACCATAATTATTCTTGACTAAACAAAGAAACAAGAAGTATGATTGTAATAAGAATTCTTTTATAACGTCAAATTGGATTGTTTGTAAACCTTTAGTAGGACGAAAGTTTAAATGTTTATAAACGATTGTGACCTTTTTGTCTATGAAGAGGTTACCTTTTATATTGACCATTTCCTAAGAGTATTTGATTGGTAATAAAAGTTTTTCTTGTGTTTAAGATACCCACCATACCTTATGAACCTTGGATAGATCTTGAATTGATTGGTTTACACCTAAAGCTTGTTTTTATGAACTAAAATCTTGACGAAGGTTTAACTTGTAGAAACAATAGATTAGATCACCATCTAATTATCTCAACCAACATGTTATCAAAAGTTATCACAATCATGTGTGTCATTAAGTAGAAAACTAGTCTAAACAGGTGTAGTTTTTAATTTATTGAATTTGCTTATTATCATATTTGCGTACATTAGAGATTTACTTTTAGACTTATATTTCGATTTACTCACAAATCCCTGCGAACGATCCCGACTTACCATCATATCTTGCTATAACGGACGAGTATACTTGCTCGTATGTGTTGTTTCTAGATTTGGTAATTCACTCCTATAAATTTAAAACTTGCACTAACAAATAGCACATCAAGTTTTTGGCGCCGCTGCCAGGGATTTTGATCGTGTTTCTTTAAGTTTTAAAAGTCCGTTTCTTTTCGTGTTCGTTTTCTAAAAAAAATAAATAAAAAAAAATTCCATAGCAACCAACCGATCGGTTTCTCACATTTTAATTTTACCGTAGCGTCCAACCGATCGGTTTGATTCTCAACCGATTTGGTTTGAATTTTTTTGTTTTTATTTTTTATTTTTCTTGTTCTTTTGTTTAGGTAATTGATTTGATTCTCTTGATAGTTGTATGGACACTCGTTCTACTACTAAAAAGCTTAGTACACCTTTATCCGATCCCGAAAGTTTGTTTCGTAAGAAGAGATCTTCAACTATTTTTAATTGGTTTGATAATCTTTCCGAAGAACATCCAATTTCTAATCTTTTTGAACCATTACCCATGGCTGACGATTTACCCATGTGGGCCGCCAATAGAACCGTAGCACCCACTCCTGGAGCTGCTATTGTTGTCACCGACCTTGGTGAAAACTTTACCGTTAAAGGTCACCATCTTTCTATGATCAAAGACCGTCAATTCGATGGCCGTTCGCGGGCCGATCCGCATAAACACATTGCCGAATTCATTGAAATTTGTGGCATGTTTCGTTATGGAGACACTAATGTCGATGCTATCAAGCTCAAACTTTTTCCATCATCACTCGCCGGAGATGCCAAAGTATGGTATAACGAATTAACCCCAGGAACTATTAATACTTGGGAGGAGATGAGGCAAGCTTTTGTAAGCCGATTCTTTCCACCTACCATGTATGATAGGTTAATGGGAGAAATCCGTCCTTTTTCACAAAATCCTAATGAATCTCTTGTTGAAGCTTGGCTTCACATGAAAGATTTACTTCGCAGTTGTCATGGTCATAATTTAGGACGAGGAACAATAATCCAAATCTTTTATCATGGTCTTGATGAAGCATCTCAAGCAATCCTTGATGCCGGAGGAATTTTCCTTTACAAAACACCAAATGAGGCATATCAACTTCTTGAAGATCGAGTACTTCTTAAACTCGATTGGTCAAAAGATTCCAAAACTAAACCCTTACGAAAACCGTTGCTTTTGCTGAAAGTTTAGATAATTCAAAACTCATGGACAAAATAGAAGCCTTGTCTTCTCAAACGGACTCGCAATACAAAGATATAAAAGGAGAAATGAAAGAAATGCGAGATGGCTGTAATAATTGTGGAGGAAATCACACATCATCCGAGTGTGATGACCAACCTATGAATGGACCCAAGGAAGGGGAAGCCAATTATATCCAAGGAGGATATCGCGGAGGAAGTTTTCGTGGTAATTATTACGGAAGAATTTCTGGAAATTGGCAAGATCGCCAACAAAGGGATAACAACCGTGATTTTCAACCTCGAACAGAAAATCCAAACCCAACAAATTCAGATAAAAATGAAGAATCTGATTTCGAAAAAATGATGCGAGAATTCGTAAATGCTCAAAGAACAACAAATGAGTTCGTAAAAACTCAAATTTTCAATCTCAAAACCAAAGTTGAGCAAGGTCAGAAAAATCATCAAGCTTCTATTCAGGATCTTGAACAAAAATTTGGTAGACTTTCTGATCAATTTTCTTCTCGAATTCCTGGTACATTACCAAGTAACACCCAATCCAATCCAAAACCATCTGGATCAAATGATAAGAATTATCGTCCACCACACAACAGAAATGAGCATATCAATGCTGTATTCACTCGAAGTGGTCTCTCATATGATCCACCACCCATTCCTACCGATAATACTCTTATTCAAGAAGAGGAGGAAGAAGCTGAAGAGGAAGAAGAGGTTGAAAAAGAACCAACCCAAAAACCAACCGTTCCACCAATAAAGCCTTATACACCAAAAATACCATATCCACAAGCCCTAAGAAAAGAGAAAAGAGAGGAGCGAAATAAGAATTTTTTAGAGATGATCAAAGAAGTTAGAATTAACGTACCCCTCGTTGATGTTCTAGCTGGAATGCCCAATTATGGGAAATTTTTGAAAGAACTTCTTAATAATCGAAACAAGTTAGAACAAATTTCCGCTACTGTTCTTAATGAAGAATGCTCTGCTATAATTCAAAACAAAATTCCACCAAAACTTGGAGTTCCCGGAAGTTTTCTTATACCATGTACATTAGGAAACAACATCACATGCGATGCTTTAGCCGATTTAGGTGCAAGTATCAATTTGATGCCCTATTCGTTGTATTCTAAACTTTCCATCAATACATTGAAACCTACTAAGATGAGTATACGGTTAGCCAACCATACATACCAATATCCTGTTGGGGTTGCTGAAAATATGCTTGTTCGAGTTGGTAAATTTGTTTTTCCTGTGGATTTTGTCATCTTAGAAATGGAAGAAGATAGTCGAGTACCCTTAATCTTAGGAAGACCTTTCTTAAATACTGCTGATGCAATGATTAAAGTTAAAGGTAAAGAACTAAATCTTGGAGTAGGAGAAGATCGAATCACGATCTTAATCGATAAAGCAATGAAATATCCAAATTCCAGTGATGACACATGCTATAACATCGATGTAATTAATGAAGTCACTGAAGAAGAATTGGATGCATTACTTGACGATTCGAAACCATTCATGACTACTTCAGAAAAGATTAGTGAAACAGATTCTGATAAAGAATTTGAGGAATTCATGGAAATAAAAGTAGAAGAAGAGGAAGAAGAGAAATTTGAAGATATCATTGATAAAGATCAATTGAAAATCAAATCATCTCTAGAAGAACCACCCACTGATTTGGAACTCAAAACCCTTCCCAATAATCTCGAATATGCTTACTTAGAAGAAAATTCACTTCTTCCAGTAGTCATATCGTCGTTGCTAAAAACAAATCAAAAAGAAAGACTCGTTTCTGTTCTGAGGAAGCATAAACGCGCTTTTGCGTGGAAAACTTCCGATATTCCAGGAATTAGTCCTGATTTTTGCAAAAACAAAATCAATTGTGAAGAAGGTTCTAAACCCGTTGTAGAAAGACAACGTCGACTCAACCCAAATATGAAAGATGTTGTTAAGAAGGAAATCATTAAACTTCTTGATGCAGGAATTATTTATCCTATCGAGGATAGCCCATGGGTGAGTCCAGTTCATTGTGTTCCAAAGAAAGGAGGAATGACTGTAGTGACAAACGAAAGGAATGAGTTAGTTCCTACTAGAACTGTCACTAGATGGCGAGTATGTATTGATTACAGAAAACTTAATAAAGACACCAGGAAAGATCATTTTCCTTTACCGTTCATGGATCAGATGCTCGAAAGATTAGCAGGAAACAAATACTTTTGCTTCCTTGATGGTTTTTCGGGATATTTTCAAATTCCTATCGATCCAGCCGATCAAGAGAAAACCACATTTACATGTCCTTTTGGAACCTACGCTTACCGGCGTATGCCTTTTGGTCTATGTAATGCACCTGCAACTTTTCAAAGGTGTATGATCGCAATATTTCAAGACATGCTTGAAAAATCTATGGAAGTTTTCATGGATGATTTTTCAGTTTTTGGTGATTCTTTTGAAACTTGTCTTTCCAATCTCGATAAAATGCTTGAAAGATGTGAAGCTGCACATCTAGTTCTTAATTGGGAAAAATGTCATTTCATGGTAACTGAAGGAATTGTGTTAGGACACAAGATATCAAGTTCAGGGATGAAAGTAGACAAAGCTAAAATAGATGTTATCACCAATTACCACCACCAACTAACGTTAAAGCCGTTAGAAGTTTTCTAGGACATGCCGGTGTTTACCGCTGATTTATCAAAGATTTTTCAAAAATATCACGTCCTATGACTAAACTTTTAGAAAAGGATTCTGTATTTTATTTCAATGTTGACTGCATTAAAGCTTTCGAAACATTGAAAAGTCAATTGACTAGTGCCCCAATTATGGTTGCACCTAATTGGTCACTACCATTTGAAATCATGTGTGATGCAAGCGATTTCGCTGTTGGAGCTGTTTTAGGACAACGTGAAGGAAAACATTTTCGTCCTATTTACTTTCCTAGTAAAACACTCAACAATGCTCAACAAAACTATACGGTTACGGAGAAAGAATTGTTAGCCGTAGTTTTTGCATTCGACAAATTCAGATCTTATCTTGTGCTTTCAAAAATGATAGTTTTTACCGATCATTCCGCACTCAAATATTTGTTTAACAAACAAGATGCAAAACCACGTCTTATCAGATGGATTTTATTACTGCAAGAATTTGATATCGAAATAAAAGATAAGAAAGGAGCAGAAAATCTTGCAGCTGATCATTTATCACGTCTTGAGAATCCAAATTTGGAAGAATTAAAAGAAAATGAAATTAATGATTATTTTCCAGAAGAAACTCTCATGACGATAGATAAAGACGATGATGAGGAAATACCATGGTTTGCAAATTACGCAAATTATCTTGCAGGAGACATTTTAAAAAAAGGGATGAGTCACTACCAACGTAGTAAGTTCTTTTCAGAACTAAAACACTATTATTGGGAGAAACCTTATCTTTTTAAGATGTCCAAGGATAGAACGATACGAAGATGTGTTTCGGGTGCCGAAACAAGAAAAATTCTTGATGAATGTCATCATGGCCCAACTGGGGGACATTATGGTCCTTCCACTACAGCTAGAAAAGTTTTTGATGCTGGATTTTATTGGCCTACAATTTTCAAAGAAGCGTATACTCTTGTTCAAAACTGTGATACGTGCCAAAAATCCGGTAACCTTTCTCGAAGAGACGAAATGCCTCAAAAGAGCATTCAAGTCTATGAAATATTCGATATTTGGGGAATTGATTTTATGGGACCCTTCCCTAAATCACACAAATAAATATATATCCTCGTTGCAATCGATTATGTTTATAAATGGGTTGAAGCTGAAGCTCTTCCTACTAACGATGCACGAGTTGTTGTCAACTTTCTCAAAAAGCTTTTTGCTCGCTATGAAATTCCTAAAGCTTTAATAAGTGATAGAGGATCCCATTTCTGTAATAAACAAATGGAGAAAGTAATGAAATGATATGGAGTTCATCATCGTTTTGCTACAGCTTATCATCCACAAACTAGTGGTCAAGTCGAAAATACCAATAGAGCTATAAAAAGAATACTTGAAAAAATGGTTAAAGACAATCCTTCAGTTTGGTCAAGGAAATTAGATGACGCTCTATGGGCATTTCGTACGGCATATATGTAACACCCCCAAAATTTGATACAGCGGAAGACTCAACAAGCTTTCGGGGTGCTACGGGGATTGGTATCCATTCAAAGTCATGAAAGAACGAGATAAAGTAAACATAAGAAAAGCACAATCAAAACGGGTTTTAAAGTTTACATTTATCCCAAGAATTATCCAAAGTAAGGCCCAAAAGAAATAAACATAGGTCCACAATAGTTATCAGAGTTTTAGAAAAATAGATCCATAACCGGTGCCATTACCAAGCCTCCAATCCCAAGCATCCATAGAGCATCACTTAATTACCTGAGAAAACGTGCTAAAAGTCAGCTTTCGCTGGTGAGATCATAGGTTTAAATTCATAATTCGATATAGTGGACATATACGTAAAACGCTTGCTAGCTAGACTAGGCCTCAATCATCCAACCAAAATAATCCAACCAAATCAAATCAACCCTATAGGTGCACGCTATAGCTCAAATCAATCCAATCAATAGCTTACCTAGCTCAAGTCTAGGCCTCGCTCTATAACCAATCCAATAGCTTACCTAGTTCGGGACTAGGCCTCGCGCAACAACTAAATCAATAGCTTACCTAGTTCGGGACTAGGCCTCGCTTAATTCTACCTAGTTCTATAAGCATAGCAAGTTTTGAAATAAATAAATAAAGCGATAATAGTCCACATAAAACATTTGCACGTTTCTCACCCCAAGTATTGAAAACAAAGTTCAAGAGTAAAAAGTGGGGCTATGACTCACCTCAAGTCCAGAAAATCCTCAAACGAAATCGATAGAAGAAAGACGTAAGCAGACTCAAGCAACTCACGTAACGGCAACTACAGACTCGACACTTTCTAACAATATCAAACTCGTTCAGAAATCATTTTCTCAAAAATCAAATATTCCCATTCCCGAACGTATTCCGTTTTACTTTCCAAAAATATCCGTTTCTCGAATTAACTTCGTATTAATTTGAAATTCGACGTTTGGTATCCATATGGGTGAAGGGTCGACACAACTCAAACCAAAAAGCCACAACAAACGAAATAATAAACCAACTATAGGTCTAATATTAGCCCAACATACTATTTAAATAATCATCGAAGCTTATCAAATCCGTCGATTTGGTAATCTCCCATATTTATTTACGTAATATATCGTTCCAAAATTATACCCAACCTAAAGCACATAGCACAAAGAATTCTATTTGGTATATATCGTAGTCCTATAAATTCCCTATATATATCGTCGAATCGGCCAAATTCCACGAGATACATAGTAATTTATTACCCTAAAACATATACCACAACCTATGGGCGTCGTGGGATACGATGCCCATTAATATACTCATTTTATATAATCAAATAACTCGATCTAATCCGTCGATTAAATAAGTCACTTGCTATAGAAAATGTTTATATTAATCGTCATATATCCGTGACAACACAAAAGTCACAATATAAAGTCCACTTGGACTTTAAATAACCACAACTCGTATAACTCGATAAGTTTCTAAATTTATAAAAATCACGTTTTTAATTATTATTTACCCGACTTATTATTTCGCCGTTATTTGTAGTTATTATTTATAACAATAGTCCGACATTTATTACACTATTTGCATAGTATAATAATTATCGTTATATTATTATAACGTTTACTCGTGATCGTTTTATTATTAATATACACATTTATATATATATATATATATATATATATATATATATATATATATATATATATATATATATATATATATATATATATATATATATATATGTTTATCGCGTCTATATACGTATATAAACGATTATATTCTCAATAATATTATTACGAGTATTATTTTTTTATATTTGACTTTTAAATATTTATCGAGTCATAGAATTTGGTCACATGTCCGAGTCATGACTCTCGGCTCATAGTCCAAGTCCAATATAAGAACCAAGTCAAAATAAATATATCATCTCCGTCCAAATCAATCCCATAACCACGTGCTACAACAAGAGGGTCCGACTACCGCACCCAACTAACCTATCTCCGTCATCTAATGACCGTCTCACAATCGGTCCCCAAGTATCCACACTCGACAACACATCTCCAATATATCTCGTAACCCAAATATGCCACTCAAGTCCAAAATAATAAATCCAATAAGTATCCATGGTCAAAAAAATCACAACCACGACAACAACAAAAATAATAATCCGACAAGTAACAATATAACCGAAAACAAAACAAATTACGGGTTGAGTTACCAAGTCAACCCGGGTCAAAATACACCCGAAACAAGATACGGGAGTCCCACCCGAGACCATTTGGTCTCGGCTAGCTCTATCGAGCCACTCGACCCAAACAGCCCCCTTGGGGGTGTCGGCCGAAAAACCAAACGACCAAAAGGTCGACCCAAGCATCACAACCAAGCTCCAATAATCCGATAATCATCAAATGGCCAACGATAGCACATCCAAGACCCAAGCCGAGAGCCAATGTAGTGTCAAAGTAACAATCTCAAAATAAATCATCACGAATGAATCAAACCAAACCATAAATAAGTAATAAATCCTCATAATTAACGTACGATCAAAAACACATTCCAACGTTCATAAAACATCTCGTCCAATTAACTTTGCAAAAATTCCAAAATTATAATTTTTAATGTAATGCGGGTTTTAAAAACAGCTCCTTATTTTGCCAGTTGTCACATCCTCCTAGCCTCAGAAGGAACCCGTCCCGGGTTTCTCTCAGAACAGCCCATCTACGAAATAAAAAGCTTCGGATATCTCTTTCGAAACTCATCCTCACGTTCCCACGTGAATTCCGGTCCATGCCGCGAATTCCAACGAACTTTGATTAGCGGGATGCGACTTCTCTTAAGTCGTTTAATCTCTCTATCCAATATCTCAATCGGTTCTTCCACAAAATTTAAACTCTCATCCACACGAATATCCTTGATTGGTATAATTGGCGTTTCCTCCAAAAGACATTTCTTCAGATTGCTAACATGAAACACATCATGAACTTTATTCAATTTCATTGGCAATTCCGATCGATAAGCTACGGGCCCAATTCTTTCCAAAATAAGAAATGGTCCAATGTAGCGGGGATTTAGTTTCCCACGTCTCCCAAAACTTATTACACCCTCCAAGGCGAGACTTTCAGCATCACTTTGTCTCCAACCTGGAATTCTAGGGGTTTACGCCTCTGATCGGCGTAGCTTTTTCTACCTATATCTAGCTGCTTGCAGTCGATCTCGAATTTGCGTTACCTTCTCAGTAGTTTCCAAAATAAGCTTAGGGCCTGTGAGTTGGCTATCTCCAATTTCTGCCCAACCAATAGGTGAACGACATTTACGACCATACAAAGCTTCAAATGGTGCAGCCTTAAGACTTGTGTGGTAGCTATTGTTGTAGGAGAACTCCGCAAGGGGTAGATATTTCTCCCAGCCTTTACCAAAGTCTATTATGCATGCACGAAGCATATCCTCCAAAGTCTGAATAGTTCTCTCACTTTGACCATCGGTTTGGGGGTGATATGCAGTACTCATATCAAGTCTCGTCCCCAAAGCGGTTTGAAGTGATTGCCACAATGCTGACATGAAGCAGCTGTCGCGATCAGAAATAATCGATATCGGAACTCCATGACGAGAAACAATCTCCTTTACATACAACCTCGCAAGTTTATCAACACTATCATCTTCACTAATTGCCAGGAAATGAGCAGACTTAGTCAAACGATCCACAATTACCCATATAGCGTCGCAACCGCTAGTTGTCTTTGGTAATTTGGTAATAAAGTCCATCGTGATGCGCTCCCACTTCCAAACTGGGAGTTCTGGCTACGTCAATAATCCTGACGGTCTTTGATGTTCTGCCTTAACTTTAGAACATGTCAAACACTTACTAACATACAACGCTATATCTGCCTTCATATTTGGCCACCAATATAACTTTTTCAAATCCTGGTACATCTTGTCAGACCCAGGATGAATAGAGTATCTTGACTTATGCGACTCATGCATAATCAACTCTCGAATTCCTCCATACAATGGTACCCAACTTCGCTCTCCAAAACATAATACTCCATCAGAACGCTTAACAAATCCCTTCTCATTTTCTGCCATCCCAAATATGTTCTCAGCAGCTCGATTCTCTGCTTTCAACGCTTCCGTTTGAGCTTCTAATATTTGAGACGGTAATGGCGATACGATAGTCATTCCTAATGACCTAACTCGTAATGGTGGAGTTCTCTCCTTGCGACTAAGAGCATCAGCAACAACGTTTGCCTTACCAGGATGGTAGCGAATTTCACAATCATAATCGCTTAGCAACTCAATCCAACGTCGCTGTCTCATGTTGAGCTCTTTTTGGTTCAAAATGTGTTGCAGACTTTTGTAGTCAGTAAACACTACACACTTGGTTCCATACAAGTAATGTTTCCATATCCTTAAAGCAAAAACCACAGCACCTAACTCCAAATCATGGGTGGTGTAGTTCTTCTCGTGCTTCTTGAGCTGTCGGGAAACATAAGCTATCACTTTCTCTCGTTGCATTAACACAGCTCCCAAACCTTTATGAGAAGCGTCACAATAGACGACGAAGTCCTCGTTACCATCAGGTAACGCTAAGATAGGAGCACCACACAACATTTCCTTAAGTAACTGAAATGCTTCCTCTTCCTTATCTCCCCATTCATACTTAACACTCTTTTGAGTCAATTTGGTCAACGGTTTTGCTATCTTTGAAAATCCCTCAATGAATCTTCGGTAATAACTGGCTAATCCCAAAAATTGACGAACTTCTGTTGGGGTCGTAGGTGCAGCCCAATCTTTAATCGCTTCAATCTTAGCAGGATCCACATGAACTCCTTGTCTATCAATCACATGACCTAGAAATTGTACCGTCGGAATCCAAAATTCACACTTTGAAAACTTGGCATACAGTTTCTCCTTCCTGAGCAATTCTAAGATAAGTCTTAGATTCTCCTCATGCTCCTTCTCACTCTTCGAATAAATCAGAATGTCATCGATGAACACAATCACAAACTTATCTAAGTAAGGCTTACACACCCGATTCATGAGGTCTATGAATACCGCCGGTGCGTTAGTCAACCCAAACGGCATCACCTGAAACTCGTAATGCCCGTAACGGGTCCTGAAAGCCATTTTCGGAATATCTTCCTCGCGAACTCGAAGCTGATGATATCCCGATCTCAAATCGATTTTTGAATACACACTCGATCCTTGAAGCTGATCGAACAAATCGTCGATCCTCGGTAACGGGTATCTATTCTTTACCGTTAACTTGTTCAACTCTCGATAATCAATACACCTGCGAAACGATCCATCCTTCTTCTTCACAAATAAGACCGAGGCTCCCCAAGGCGAAGAACTTGGTCTTATGAATCCCTTTTCGGTTAACTCAACTAATTGTCTCGACAACTCTTCTAATTCAATAGGTGCAAGACGGTAAGGCGCTCGTGCTATAGGTGCAGCACCAGGTATCAACTCAATTTGAAATTCCACATGTCTAGTAGGCGGAATTCCCGGCAAATCATCGGGAAACACATCCGAAAAATCACGAACTATAGGTACATCTCCAATGCACCTTTCCTTCTTCTCCTTCTCTCCTTTCTCAGGAATTTGAGCTAAGAAAAGGCAACATCCTTTTTCCATTAGCTTCGGCGATTTAGTGCAAGATATGACCGCTAATCTAGATGGGCCTCTCAAATCCTTTCTATCTCTTGGTATGTTCAGAATCTCCTTGCCGTATGGCACACGCATGATCTTCTCATCGCAAATTATATGAGCACGATACTTAGACAACCAATCCATACCAATAATAACATCAAAACTCCCTAACTTGACGGGTAGAAGATCTATGTTGAAAGGACGATTCAGAAAGTTTAACGTACAACCGCGAATGATAGTCCTAATCCTCTCTATGTTCCCATTAGCTAACTCTACATCATAACCAATTCCTAAGGCCATCGGGGGTTTCTCTAGTAAGGGTGCAAACTTAGTGGACACAAAACTCTTATCGGCACCAGTATCAAATAGTATGGAAGCATAACGATTATTGAGAAGGAACGTACCAGTAACGACGTTCGGATCTTCTCCTCTCTCGTTCCCAAGTGCATACACTCTCCCATGAGCAGCTCCAGCTTCCACACGTTGGTCCCCATTATCTTGTCGTCCACGGTTTCCATTATTGTACCCATTACCACCCGATCCTTGATTTCCTCGGTTCCACGATTCCCTACACCCATTCCTATAATGTCCCTTCTTTCCACATCCATAGCAAGTAACATTTGCCTTGTTCATAGTTTCAGGAGTAGCTTGAACCATAGCAAGTGGTCGAGCTCTACAATCCTTAGCTATGTGTCCTATCTTAGAGCAATTCTTGCATATCACAGTACATCGACCAGAATGATGCTTATAACATCAGTTACACTTGGGTGCATCTCCATTATAGTTCTTCTTGTCTCCATCTCCCATAGCATAAGCTCTAGTAGTTGTTTGTCGCTAGTTTCGACGATCATTACCCTTAGAGTGATCATCCCTCTTCCTCTTTCCATTCTTGTCTTTCTCAGCTTCTTCCAATGCCAATGAGTCCATCAATTGTTGAGCGATAGTGATAGCCTCATGAATGTTTGCAAGCTTAGCAGAAATCACATCGTTCCTTGTAGCTACCGGCAACCCATCGGTATACCTTTCAATCCTTTGAGTCTCAGTCCTAACCATATCGGGACAAAGTAAGGCTAACTCTCGGTTACGGCGATTGTAAGTTGCCATATCGGTACCTTTCATCTTATGGTTCCAGAACTCAATCTCCAGCTTCTTAATCTCATTCCTTGGGCAGTAAGTCTGAATCAGCAAGGACTTAAATTGCTCCCAAGTCATAGCATAAGCCACATCACTCCCAACCGAATTTCAGTAATTGTTCCACCAAGTTAAAGCTTCATCCTTGAAAGTAAAAGAAGCAAACTTTACCTTCGTATTCTCCGCACAACCACTGACATTAAACACTGACTCAGTATTTTCTATCCACTTGACCAAGTAGACCACTCCTTCAGTTCCACCAAACTCAACGGGTCCACAGATCTTAAACTCCTTGTAGTTACATCCATTAGCACGAACAGGTGGAAATGTTCCAGCAGAATTGTTGGAATGATTTGACTCAGCTAGTAGCTCAGCAACTCGTTGCTCCACAAGTTGATTGATCATTGCTTGATCCACAGTAGGTGTATTAAGTGGAACATGATCATTGTCTCCATGAACATCAACATTTTGATTCCTGTTGTTGCGGTTAGTAGTGTCCAGGTTATCAGGAGTAGGGGTCTCAACATTTCGAGTAGGACGGCGTCCTCGACGACCAGGGGTAGTCGTTGCAGGACCTGTTCTGGTAGCTCTAACAGGGTTTCGTCCTGGGGCCATTGATCTGAAACATCATACAAGTTCGTGAGTCTCTAATAGAACTTATCATATGCTCAACAAGAATTTAATCAACGAAGCCAAGTCATGGAAAGAATATCAACAGTACACCACAAGACATCAATAAGGCGAATAGGAACTCAATTTCCATAATATCCAAAATCCACATAATACCATATAATAATAACCATCAACCATACAATAAAGATAATAACCATCAACCATACAATAAAGATCCAACATCGTTCCAACTACCGATAACACAAAAGATAATAATCGTTCCAACAAGACGAGTAATCAACTGAAAATACATCAAAATAGGATAACTAGCTTTTCCAACCGAACATTCCTCGGTTAGGAAAGCAACAAGATAACATAGCTCAAACGTCTAGCCACGCTGCTGGCGGAGGCTCCTCAACTCCTGCCTCAAGCCATCAAGATCTCTCCGTAGTGATCCTAACTCTACACTATGTGTGTCGTTGTCTCTCTTGAGGTCAGCCACCTCCTTCTCCAGCTCGGCATTCGTTTGCCATAACTTGCGGTCGGCCTCTCGAGCTGTAATAAAACCTCGCTGTAAACTCTCAATCTGTTCGTGAACCTCCATCAAATTCTCCTCATCTCAGTCGACCTGCCCTCAACTACAGTTATATCAACTCTCAAATCTGCTATAAACTCTCTAATAACCCTCTTAAGTCGATCAGATAATCGCGAGATCCTCTCGCCCTGTGCAGTAATCTGAGCCCACATCTTACCAGTCTCACCTAACTCTGCATGCTCAGCAGAAACCTCAGAAGGTGCATCCGACTCCACGGGACTACCAGGTGGTGAATCAAATAGAAATGGATGATCAGGTGAAACAGGCTCAATCAGATGTATAGGTAAATCAGGCTCCTCAGCTTGAGCTGGCGGCACTAACAGAGCATCATCATCAGGCATCTCCTCCTCCTGAGGGTTATCCTCCTCCTGAGGGTCATCATCATCGCCCTGCTCAGCCTCCTGAGGGTCATCAACCTCATCCTCACCCTCGTACTCCTCCTCCTCCTCATCGGAAGAGTACATCATCAATCGTCGTCTCCTAACAGGTGAACCATGTGGTGAAGGGGTAGGTGATCTAGGACGACGACGCAACGATGCAGGTGGCACCTTTGACAGAAGAGAGTGAGCATCTATCTGTAAAGGTGCTGAAGTAGGGCGTACCGACATACGTGCCATAGCTCGGTGGGCAAAACGTGGAGCCACACGAGCCAAAGCCTGATGAAGTGTAAGCTGCCTCGATGTACCAGGGAGCCCTAGAGAAGATGAGGGTCCCTGCGTAGATGCAGCAGGTGGTGCTGAAGTAGAACTTGTCGGTGTCACAGTAGCTGAATGCATGGCAACCTGGTAAGGATCATCAGGAGCCATGGTGAACTGTGCTGGAAATACTGGTGCAGTAAGAATATCCTCAACAACATCGGGCGTACGGGAGGCCATAGTCTGTAACAACGGCTTAGGGTAGGTGTAAGTGTTTCAAAACAACTAAACCGCGAACTCAAAATACCATATCAACATCATCATGTAATCCCAAATCATATATAACCAAGAAAGATTTAAATTACCGCATTACCAAAATCATTCGTAAAACAATTAAGCCATATAATTCCTCAAACGCATATAATTCCTCAAAACGCCATCATATCACTAAATCAATAAACCTCAAAACCTCAAATCATCTCAAGAATCTCAAATCTATCAATCATCTCAATAATCTCATAATACCTCAATAATAACAATGATGCTTCGGCTTGGCGGGCTGGCGGGCAATGGTCGAGGATCGTTTTCTATAAAAATCAGTTATAGTTTAGGTGTCTATTTACCTAGTTCTCTATAACCTTGGCTCTGATACCAATCTGTAACACCCCCAAAATTTGATACAGCGGAAGACTCAACAAGCTTTCGGGGTGCTACGGGGATTGGTATCCATTCAAAGTCATGAAAGAACGAGATAAAGTAAACATAAGAAAAGCACAACCAAAACGGGTTTTAAAGTTTACATTTATCCCAAGAATTATCCAAAGTAAGGCCCAAAAGAAATAAACATAGGTCCACAATAGTTATCAGAGTTTTAAAAAAAATAGATCCATAACCGGTGCCATTGCCAAGCCTCCAATCCCAAGCATCCATAGAGCATCACTTAATTACCTGAGAAAACGTGCTAAAAGTCAGCTTTCGCTGGTGAGATCATAGGTTTAAATTCATAATTCGATATAGTGAACATATACGCAAAACGCTTGCTAGCTAGACTAGGCCTCAATCATCCAACCAAAATATCCAACCAAAATAATCCAACAAAAATAATCCAACCAAATCAAATCAACCCTATAGGTGCACGCTATAGCTCAAATCAATCCAATCAATAGCTTACCTAGCTCAAGTCTAGGCCTCGCTCTATAACCAATCCAATAGCTTACCTAGTTCGGGACTAGGCCTCGCGCAACAACTAAATCAATAGCTTACCTAGTTCGGGACTAGGCCTCGCTTAATTCTACCTAGTTCTATAAGCATAGCAAGTTTTGAAATAAATAAATAAAGCGATAATAGTCCACATAAAACATTTGCACGTTTCTCACCCCAAGTATTGAAAACAAAGTTCAAGAGTAAAAAGTGGGGCTATGACTCACCTCAAGTCCAGAAAATCCTTGAACGAAATCGATAGAAGAAAGACGTAAGTAGACTCAAGCAACTCACGTAACGGCAACTACAGACTCGGCACTTCCTAACAATATCAAACTCGTTCAGAAATCATTTTCTCAAAAATCAAATATTCCCATTCCCGAACGTATTCCGTTTTACTTTTCAAAAATATCCATTTCTCGAATTAACTTCGTATTAATTTGAAATTCGACGTTTGGTATCCATATGGGTGAAGGGTCGACACAACTCAAACCAAAAAGCCACAACAAACGAAATAATAAACCAACTATAGGTCTAATATTAGCCCAACATACTATTTAAATAATCATCGAAGCTTATCAAATCCGTCGATTTGGTAATCTCCCACATTTATTTACGTAATATATCGTTCCAAAATTATACCCAACCTAAAGCACATAGCACAAAGAATTTTATTTGGTATATATCGTAGTCCTATAAATTCCCTATATATATCGTCGAATCGGCCAAATTTCACGAGATACATAGTAATTTATTACCCTAAAACATATACCACAACCTATGGCCGTCGTGGGATACGATGCCCATTAATATACTCATTTTATATAATCAAATAACTCGATCTAATCCGTCGATTAAATAAGTCACTTGCTATAGAAAATGTTTATATTAATCGTCATATATCCGTGACAACACAAAAGTCACAATATAAAGTCCACTTGGACTTTAAATAACCACAACTCGTATAACTCGATAAGTTTCTAAATTTATAAAAATCATGTTTTTTAATTATTATTTACCCGACTTATTATTTCGCCGTTATTTTTAGTTATTATTTATAACAATAGTTCGACATTTATTACACTATTTGCATAGTATAATAACTATCGTTATATTATTATAACGTTTACTCGTGATCGTTTTATTATTAATATACGCATTTATATATATATATATATATATATATATATATATATATATATATATATATATATATATATATATATATATATATATATATATATATATATATATATATATGTTTATCACGTCTATATACGTATATAAACGATTATATTCTCAATAATATTATTACGAGTATTATTTTTTTATATTTGACTTTTAAATATTTATCGAGTCATAGAATTTGGTCACATGTCCGAGTCATGACTCTCGGCTCATAGTCCAAGTCCAATATAAGAACCAAGTCAAAATAAATATATCATCTCCGTCCAAATCAATCCCATAACCACGTGCTACAACAAGAGGGTCCGACTACCGCACCCAACTAACCTATCTCCGTCATCTAATGACCGTCTCACAATCGGTCCCAAGTATCCACACTCGACAACACATCTCCAATATATCTCGTAACCCAAATATGCCACTCAAGTCCAAAATAATAAATCCAATAAGTATCCATGGTCAAAAAAATCACAGCTACGACAACAACAAAAATAATAATCCGACAAGTAACAATATAACCGAAAACAAAACAAATTACGGGTTGAGTTACCAAGTCAACCCGGGTCAATATACACCCGAAACAAGATACGGGGTCCCACCCGAGACCATTTGGTCTCAGCTAGCTCTATCGAGCAACTCGACCCAAACAGCCCCCTTGGGGGTGTCGGCCGAAAAACCAAACGACCACAAGGTCGACCCAAGCATCACAACCAAGCACCAATAATCCGATAATCATCAAATGGCCAAAGATAGCACATCCAAGACCCAAGCCGAGAGCCAATGTAGTGCCAAAGTAACAATCTCAAAATATGTCACACCCCCAGAGTCAGGTCTAGCGGAAGCGTACATGTAGCTGGGGTGTAACTCAATTGGTATTACAGCACAAGTCCAAAATTGGTTTTCACTTCAATCATTTAGAATAAAATCGTTTAACTAAAAGTATTGAATTTACATTGTTTAAAATTAGTGCGGAAGTAGGCCCTTAAAATAGTTTAAAACGGTCCCCATAAGAATATCAGAGTCTTCTATGACCATGCTATGCCCTGCCAAAACCTCTTGTAGTGTGCCATTGCTTAAAACCTGAAAATACATGTTAAAACGTCAGCATAAAGCTGGTGAGTTCATAGTTTTAAGTAAACAAGTATTTCCCGTAAACAAGTGTTTCCAGAAATCAAGTATTTCCCAGCAAAGGCATCGTAAATCCAC
The DNA here is from genome assembly GCA_030686995.1 of Artemisia argyi. Taxonomy (NCBI): domain Eukaryota; kingdom Viridiplantae; phylum Streptophyta; class Magnoliopsida; order Asterales; family Asteraceae; genus Artemisia; species Artemisia argyi. The sequence continues at coordinate 483,639 of JARVZY010002032.1, forward strand.
TCAGTTACAAGTCCCGGGATGAGTGCTCAAACACTCATCATTTTTATCGTATCTGGACTGCCAAAACATCCAAAAACACCCAAAAATGCATCAAAATACGCAAATTATCCCAAAAGTGTATTTTATATGTTTTAGATGCAAAATGTTTAAAAACAAATGAAAAACGAACAAAGTTTGCACAATTGGCAGTTTCAGTCCCTCAAGTTTCAAAATTTGGCAAAACTAGTCCCTGGAAGTTTAAAATGAAAGAAAAGTCAACCCAAGGCAAAGAAAAGTCAAAAATTATCAAAATAAGTCCTTGGGTGATAAAGTTTGAGAAAATTACACTTTTACCCCTTAAAATCCAAAATTGACATAAATGGTCCCTGGAGTTTTAGATTTTGGCAGAATTGATCCCTGGTGGAATATTTTTGGATGGAAAATCATATTTTATCCTTGGGAAATCACAGGTTGGAAACATTGGTCCTTGGGTGAAAGTTTGAGGAAATTGCAATTCTGGTCCCTCAACTTTGAGGGTTTGGCAGAAAATACCCCCGATGGTTTAAAATGGAAAATTACATCAAAAATCCTTGTGGAATTATAATGTGGCAAGTTTTATCCTTGGAAGGAGTTTTGAAAGTTGGCAAATCAAACCCCTGAGTTTTCAGTTTTTACACAATTGGTCCTTGTAATTTGCTACAACCATACGGACCCTTGTTTTTGTTATTACCAAAACTAAACCCAAAATACCAAGCCCATCCTCACCACTCAAACCAGGCCCAATTACCCTTAGCCCACCCAAAACACCCTAACCATTCTAAATAATCTACCCCGCTGACCTGGTCAACTCCCATCCCCTCCACCTCACCACGCCTGCTACACTCCAACCAAAATCCCATCATCACCCCTAGCCTATTCACCACCTGCACACTCCAACCCCCCCCCCCCCCTTGGCTAACCCTCCAAACACCCCAGTCCAAATACCCCCCTCTGGCATCAATGATCACAAGAAAACTCCAAAAAACCATTTTCCCGCCAAGAATGAATTGAAGGCTAGGATCAATCCTAGCCATCCAACGGCTTGAAAAGAAGGTGGGAAAGCACCCTGAGCCAATTGGTGAGGTCTATAATTGAAGAGAGAAGGCCAGAAGCTAAGGAGAGTTTTTTTTAGTTTTAGTTAATTTTTAAAATCATTTTCATGTAATTTTCATCCTCAGTGTAATTTAAGCTTGAAGTTTATGTTCTTAAGTCTTTGTATTGTAGTTTGAAACTATTTTCATTAATTGAATCAGCCTTTCTCTTGAAATTCAGTTTATGTTTTTCTTATTATTACAAATTCTCAAGTTATTTTTAGATGTTGGTTTAAGATGTTAATTAAGGAACCTTAGGCTCACTTAAGCCCATATATAGCTTATTAAAGCTATTAGAAACTGGTGAAGTCAGTTTATCTTAGAAAACAAAAACAAAAAAATAATTTAAGAAAAAAAAATCAAGGAAAAAGAATAGTGAGAAAATAAAAAATGGTGCACAAGAGAGAAGAAGCAATGGAGCAGGTTTATTTCTGGATGGGGTAAGGTTTAGTGTCTCATGGGAGACATCTAGGTTGTAGTTTGGTGCCCTGGTAACCCATCTCAGTCCTAAATCAATTGTAAGCTTCAATTTCATTTTTTTTTCCATTTCACTGTTCCATAGCTTATGTGTTAATTATTTTTGTGTCTTAATGCTTGTTGAGTATATTTAGATAATATTTTTGCTTAATATCACTTAGGTGTTCATTATAAATCTTTGTGCTCATTTTAGATCCTAACTGTATCATATAAACATAATCTGTGTCAAACCTGTTGTTGTACTCATTTGCTGTTCATTATAGTTTTCTTGCACTTTATTTAGTATTTATAATCATATTGTAGTCACTAGTATAGTTTTTAGATCTTAAATATCACTATTATCTTTCAAACTTTGTTAAACTGCCAAGTTAAGTGGTGTTTGGATCAGTGGATTCAACCACTGAATCCTAAGTTCTGGTTGTTGTTTGTTGTTTAGGAACACTACCTAGGTCAATTTGTGCTTGAATCAACCATTGATTAGGTCATTTGTCACCTAAAAGTCAAAATCAACATCTCACCACCACCACAGTTAACTGTGGTGGTATTTAAGATCCATAATCTCCTAAATTGGTTTGTAACTAGTAGCCTTAGGGTAATTTAACTTTATTTCAATTGTTTACATGTTATACAATCAGTAGAGTAAGCCCAAATCTCATAAAAGTCAAAGTATACAAAAATCCTAAAAAGTCAAAAGCTGTCTAAGTGGATTTTGAGCAAACTTTGGAGGTTTGTAACTTGTTAGGTTTAAGGTTTTAGGGTCTGATATTTGGCAAGCTTAATCTTCACCACCTTGTTAATTTTTGAGATTTTTCCCAGATTTTTAGGAATTTGTTTACTGGGTCCCACAAAGCCACAAAGTGACTTGCAGGGCAACACATCTGCCCTGCTCTCAGCAGACCACCCTCACACCACCACCTTTTGTGGTGGTTTGTGTCCTCCTTAGTGACTCTCAGCCATTGTTTTTGGTTCCACTCAACCCCCCTCCTACCAGGGAGTAAGTTTGAACCCTTTGTTTGACCCCTAGGATAGTGGACCCCACCTGAAATTGGTCATAAACCTTGGCCCTTAATCTGCCTCAGAACACAATTAATTAAGTGCTTATTTTGGCTTTTTGGCTTATTGAAGCTTAATTGTTGGTTGTTATCTGTTTAATCTTGTTCATTATACTCAGAGAAACCAAATTTGATCATTGTGGACCCCACACCTCCTCATTTGAGCTTAAAATACTCCACAGTCAACAAAAGTCAACTGTGGGTATAATAAGCACTTCAAGTGCTTATTCTTTGGGTTAAATCAAAAGTGTTTTTGGTAAAAATAGTTGTTTTTAGTTTATTATTAGTTTAGAAAAAGAAAAAAACCAAAAAACCAATTTTAAAAATAGTGATAGCTTCTATTTAATAGGATTTATCAATTTATTTTTCTTTTTAATTTATTTCTAAGTAATATATCAATTTTATATTTTTAGAAATTCTATTTTAGGTTAAAATACTTTTATAAATTTTTCCAGATTTTTATTTTGTCTTTTAGTGTTTTTTTAATTAATTTTAGTTTAATTTAGTTTTAATTAATATTAATCAATTAAATAGCATAATTAGATTGTATATAGTATAACCTAGTTTTTATAATTTTTCTAGCTTTTATTTTAGTTAAAACATTTTTATAAATTTTTCTAGAATTTTTACTGTTCATTTTCTATTTTTTATAATATAATTAGTTTAATTAGTAATTAATAAGTAATTAGAATAATAATTAATTAATTAGTTTAAAAATACATAAAATTAACTTTTTATAATTTTTTAGGATTCCTGTAATAGTTAATTAGATTTATAAAATTTTTCTTAATTTTCTAAGTCTTTTTAGTATTTTTAATAATTCTAATTAGTTTAATTAGTATTAAATAGATAATTAGTAATTAATTAATAATAAATAATTAAATAGTGTAAAAATAATTTTTATTTTTCTTAAAATTTTCTTTAATTATTAGGATTGTAAAAATATCAATTTTACACTTTTAACCCTTCCCGTCCTTCAGTTGTACTTTTTGTTTTGTGCGTCTGTTTACGTTTTTTAATTAAAACGTACGTTTTTAGTTTTTAGCTCAAATCTTCGTAATCTAAATTCCCGTAATCAATCACGTAGCTTTCCTAAGCTATAATTGTTAATAAATTCCAAATAATTCTGATCATAACCCTTTTCTGTGAATAATCACCCGATCACAAACCCGTTTCAATTACCATCCACACCTCGTCGGGACATAACGACCCGGGGAAACCACTATATTCAACGGCTCCTGGTAAAGACTTATCAAATCCGTTGACAGCTGGTGGTTTGCTCAAAATCACACGGTTATCAGGTGTGCCACAGTTCTTATACCTAGCTACTCCAGAAGTGATGGCTTTTGGTAAAGAGTTTAAAATCCATCAAGTTTTTCTCAAAAGATTTCTAGGGACTAGCAATAGTTTAGTGTGGGGGATTGATGAGTGCTCAAACACTCATCATTTTTATCATATCTGGACTGCCAAAACATCCAAAAACACCCAAAAACGCATCAAAATACGCAAATTATCCCAAAAGTGTGTTTTATATGTTTTAGATGCAAAATGTTTAAAAACAATTGAAAAACGAACAAAGTTTGCACAATTGGCAGTTTCAGTCCCTCAAGTTTCAAAATTTGGCAAAACTAGTCCCTGGAAGTTTAAAATGAAAGAAAAGTCAACCCAAGGCAAAGAAAAGTAAAAAATTATCAAAATAAGTCCTTGGGTGATAAAGTTTGAGAAAATTACACTTTTACCCCTTAAAATCCAAAATTGACATAAATGGTCCCTGGAGTTTTAGATTTTGGCAGAATTGATCCCTGGTGGAATATTTTTGGATGGAAAATCATATTTTATCCTTGGGAAATCACAGGTTGGAAACATTGGTCCTTGGGTGAAAGTTTGAGGAAATTGCAATTCTGGTCCCTCAACTTTGAGGGTTTGGCAGAAAATACCCCCGATGGTTTAAAATGGAAAATTACATCAAAAATCCTTGTGGAATTATAATGTGGCAAGTTTTATCCTTGGAAGGAGTTTTGAAAGTTGGCAAATCAAACCCCTGAGTTTTCAGTTTTTACACAATTGGTCCTTGTAATTTGCTACAACCATACGGACCCTTGTTTTTGTTATTACCAAAACTAAACCCAAAATACCAAGCCCATCCTCACCACTCAAACCAGGCCCAATTACCCTTAGCCCACCCAAAACACCCTAACCGTTCTAAATAATCTACCCCGCTGACCTGGTCAACTCCCATCCCCTCCACCCCACCACGCCTGCTACACTCCAACCAAAATCCCATCATCACCCCTAGCCTATTCACCACCTGCACACTCCAACCCCCCCCCCCCCCCTGGCTAACCCTCCAAACACCCCAGTCTAAATACCCCCCTCTGGCATCAATGATCACAAGAAAACTCCAAAAAACCATTTTCCCGCCAAGAATGAATTGAAGGCTAGGATCAATCCTAGCCATCCAACGGCTAGAAAAGGAGGTGGGAAAGCACCCTGAGCCAATTGGTGAGGTCTATAATTGAAGATAGAAGGCCAGAAGCTAAGGAGAGTTTTTTTTAGTTTTAGTTAATTTTTAAAATCATTTTCATGTAATTTTCATCCTCAGTGTAATTTAAGCTTGAAGTTTATGTTCTTAAGTCTTTGTATTGTAGTTTGAAACTATTTTCATTAATTGAATCAGCCTTTCTCTTGAAATTCAGTTTATGTTTTTCTTATTATTACAAATTCTCAAGTTATTTTTAGATGTTGGTTTAAGATGTTAATTAAGGAACCTTAGGCTCACTTAAGCCCATATATAGCTTATTAAAGCTATTAGAAACTGGTGAAGTCAGTTTATCTTAGAAAACAAAAACAAAAAAATAATTTAAGAAAAAAAAATCAAGGAAAAAGAATGGTGAGAAAATAAAAAATGGTGCACAAGAGAGAAGAAGCAATGGAGCAGGTTTATTTCTGGATGGGGTAAGGTTTAGTGTCTCATGGGAGACATCTAGGTTGTAGTTTGGTGCCCTGGTAACCCATCTCAGTCCTAAATCAATTGTAAGCTTCAATTTCATTTTTTTTCCATTTCACTGTTCCATAGCTTATGTGTTACTTATTTTTGTGTCTTAATGCTTATTGAGTATATTTAGATAATATTTTTGCTTAATATCACTTAGGTGTTCATTATAAATCTTTGTGCTCATTTTAGATCCTAACTGTATCATATAAACATAATCTGTGTCAAACCTGTTGTTGTACTCATTTGCTGTTCATTATAGTTTTCTTGCACTTTATTTAGTATTTATAATCATATTGTAGTCACTAGTATAGTTTTTAGATCTTAAATCTCACTATTATCTTTCAAACTTTGTTAAACTGCCAAGTTAAGTGGTGTTTGGATCAGTGGATTCAACCACTGAATCCTAAGTTCTGGTTGTTGTTTGTTGTTTAGGAACACTACCTAGGTCAATTTGTGCTTGAATCAACCATTGATTAGGTCATTTGTCACCTAAAAGTCAAAATCAACATCTCACCACCACCACAGTTAACTGTGGTGGTATTTAAGATCCATAATCTCCTAAATTGGTTTGTAACTAGTAGCTTTAGGGTAATTTAACTTTATTTCAATTGTTTACATGTTATACAATCAGTAGAGTAAGCCCAAATCTCATAAAAGTCAAAGTATACAAAAATCCTAAAAAGTCAAAAGCTGTCTAAGTGGATTTTGAGCAAACTTTGGAGGTTTGTAACTTGTTAGGTTTAAGGTTTTAGGGTCTGATATTTGGCAAGCTTAATCTTCACCACCTTGTTAATTTTTGAGATTTTTCCCAGATTTTTAGGAATTTGTTTACTGGGTCCCACAAAGCCACAAAGTGACTTGCAGGGCAACACATCTGCCCTGCTCTCAGCAGACCACCCTCACACCACCACCTTTTGTGGTGGTTTGTGGCCTCCTTAGTGACTCTCAGCCATTGTTTTTGGTTCCACTCAACCCCCCTCCTACTAGGGAGTAAGTTTGAACCCTTTGTTTGACCCCTAGGATAGTGGACCCCACCTGAAATTGGTCATAAACCTTGGCCCTTAATCTGCCTCAGAACACAATTAATTAAGTGCTTATTTTGGCTTTTTGGCTTATTGAAGCTTAATTGTTGGTTGTTATCTGCTTAATCTTGTTCATTATACTCAGAGAAACCAAATTTGATCATTGTGGACCCCACACCTCCTCATTTGAGCTTAAAATACTCCACAGTCAACAAAAGTCAACTGTGGGTATAATAAGCACTTCAAGTGCTTATTCTTTGGGTTAAATCAAAAGTGTTTTTGGTAAAAATAGTTGTTTTTAGTTTATTATTAGTTTAGAAAAAGAAAAAAACCAAAAAACCAATTTTAAAACTAGTGATAGCTTCTATTTAATAGGATTTATCAATTTATTTTTCTTTTTAATTTATTTCTAAGTAATATATCAATTTTATATTTTTAGAAAATCTATTTTAGGTTAAAATAATTTTATAAATTTTTCCAGATTTTTATTTTGTCTTTTAGTGTTTTTTTTTTAATTAATTTTAGTTTAATTTAGTTTTAATTAATATTAATCAATTAAATAGCATAATTAGATTTTATATAGTATAACCTAGTTTTTATAATTTTTCTAGCTTTTATTTTAGTTAAAACATTTTTATAAATTTTTCTAGAATTTTTACTGTTCATTTTCTATTTTTTATAATATAATTAGTTTAATTAGTAATTAATAAGTAATTAGAATAATAATTAATTAATTAGTTTAAAAATACATAAAATTAACTTTTTATAATTTTTTAGGATTCCTGTAACGGTTAATTAGATTTATAAAATTTTTCTTAATTTTCTAAGTCTTTTTAGTATTTTTAATAATTCTAATTAGTTTAATTAGTATTAAATAGATAATTAGTAATTAATTAATAATAAATAATTAAATAGTGTAAAAATAATTTTTATTTTTCTTAAAATTTTCTTTAATTATTAGGATTGTAAAAATATCAATTTTACACTTTTAACCCTTCCCGTCCTTCAGTTGTACTTTTTGTTTTGTGCGTCTGTTTACGTTTTTTAATTAAAACGTACGTTTTTAGTTTTTAGCTCAAATCTTCGTAATCTAAATTCCCGTAATCAATCACGTAGCTTTCCTAAGCTATAATTGTTAATAAATTCCAAATAATTCTGATCATAACCCTTTTCTGTGAATAATCACCCGATCACGAATACGCTAAAGTTACAATTCACACTTCAATGGGACTTAACGACCTGGTGATACCTTATATTACCCGGAGCATTGACCTAGGCTATTTGACTTTGTTGACCATTATTTGGTCAATATAAGTTAGGTGGTTTAGCATCAATCATCCCGCCATAAGAGACTTGTAACCTGTGTGTTTACAACCCACTGCCAAAAGTAATATGTTTAAGTAAACAAGTCATTTGCGGAACACGAGATTTTCAGTAGCAAGACAATATAACAAATACAATGTCACAGCTAAAACAAATAAGGTATACAGTGCCTAAGCTCATGACCCCGAAGCTCGACGTAATCGTATGCAATCAAGCATAAAATGCCCCAAGTAAGTGTTTGCCAGACACTCGGAAGTAATCCGAATGATATGCGTCCGTTTAACAGGTTGGCGCGACCAACTCGGACGGGGTGTCAACCCAATAGATCTATCCACAGCATTTGCGCTCTCGCGCATGTAATTAACGGTTCATGATAAAGGGGACTTCAGTGGCAGTAATAGGTAACTCACGCAAAGTAACAATTTTGTATTTATGTCCGCAAAAGCAAGAACTTGTGTTCATAAGAAAGAAATCAATGATGGAATAAGTAATTCATAATGTATTCAAGTAATCAATCAAGTATTTCAACCATCCAGTAATGTTTGAGAAAATGAATCGCGTTCAAGTAAAACAAGCATTGAATTTAAATAGTATGGAGCATGTATCTTCCCCCAAAATAGTTGTGAAACAAGTAAAAGTAGGGGTTATGAACTCACCTGGTGCGATAGCTACGATGACAAAAGTGAATACACAGAAATGAGGCACGATCTCTAACCGCAACCTAATATGAATGGTATGATCTAATGTAAGAAATGAAATAATGCTACACATGCAAATACGTATGTTATCGATACCACTCGTTAGTTTTGAAAATAACGTTTATCGTCGAAAATATATACTTTTGACGTCTCGTTAGGTTAATAACCACTTTTCATATAAATATGTTGAAACACTACTCCACGATCCTTGTTTGGTGTTCTATCGGCAAATATAATGTTTTCGTCTCAAAAATAACATTTTCATTACTTGAAAATATGCCCGAAATGGCCTCGCAAAACAAGTCGCGAAATGTTGTACGTTAATGGTTAGTGATAAAACTCGGCGTTTTTGAAAACCTTGTAACAATATCTTGAAGTCGTGTCATTTAACTTTTGGTTATACGGGTCTTGATCGATGAGAAAATCGACTCTTATTGTTGTTACTTGAAAGTATTATGTTCAACACTTAGAAAATTTCATTATAGTAAAAGCTGTCAAAATATATATAGTTTATCGGGTATATAGATGAGGTCGTAGTTTATTCGTTACGAGTTCAATGATCAAACGGCCAATTGTTTTGAAAAGCTTGCTGGGAGATCTTGATTTCATAAAAGTACGGCTCGGACTCAAACTGATCCGATCATAAAGAAAAACAGCCGAGAAAGTGGTGTCTCGCAAAGACAGTTTTGCGGCAAAATAATAATAGAAAAGCTGATGGAAATTTGTAAAAATCGTCTAAGTTCAAACGCTTGTATCATTTTCGTTATAAGCTCGTTTTCTACGTTCTTTATATCCCCGGAATCGTGGGACAACATACTAATATATTTTTGATAAGTCGGGACGGCTAGATCAAGTTTTAGGCCTCAAAACAGTCCACGAAATCTGCTCAACAGCAAGGTATTTTTCAGAAAATAGTTTTCGTCGTTAAAATTGAAAATAGCATATCTTTTTCGTCGTAACTCGGATTTTAGTGATTCAAGCGGCCACTGTTTCGTTTTTGAAAGTATTTTCTGAATATCTAACCCAATGTTACCCAGAAACCCCTGAGTGTTCTGAAATTGGCGATTTGGGACAGAACCTATATTTGAAAGTATTTTTCGTTGTTAATATTTGGAAAAACATATCTCCTTCGTTATTAACTCGTTTTTATCCCCGTTTTCGGCCATAGTTCCGTATCGGAAAGTATTTTCTGAATCTTAGGTCCAAAATTACCCAGAATTCCCTGATCTTTCCACGTTTTGCAAAAATGGACAACAACTTTCTATAAGTGTCAAAACTTGGTTTTCCTAGTTACTAACTTGTTCAAAAACCAACCAAACTACTTCAAATCATCCCAAATCCTACCATACACCTTCTTAGGGTGTCATGGGGTCCTAAACATAACCAACCTTGGTGGATCTCATGAGGATGTTAATGAAAACAATAGATCTAGTGTTTATGATGAAAAATAATTAAAGTGGTTTAAATAACTTGTATATTTGCATGATCAAGTGCTAATATAACTAAAAAAAAACAATAAAATGAAAGTATGAAAAGATGATAAAGATGTTCTTGAGCTTACTTGATGATGTGATGAGGTTGATGAGAAATGTGTAATGACTTAGGGTTTTTATCATAAAACCCCAACAAAGAAGGTAAATGAGACTTATTGAACACTTGATCTTGGAAAAATTATGAACTATGGTTGGTGTTGTGTTCTTGGCCGAGCAAGGAAGAAAGAAAAGGAGAGAATATGTGTTGTTTTTGCTAGTTTGATTTGTAGAAATGAAAGTTATGGAAATAATTCAAGAGACAAGAAAACATATACATTAAATGAAGCATGGTTTACTAAAGAAAAGATGTAGAAGTAGTCATGTGGGGCGTGGCTTTTTGGAAGAAAATATGGCAAGGTTAGATTTTTGATTAATATTGTATGTGTTGGTTAGTTTAGTGTATACTTTGGGTGTTATCGGGTACCGAGTTATCTTGAAATAAATATTAACGAAGCGAAATAAAATATGACGAATGTTGTAAAAATTATAAAATATTATTCCTTGCAAGAATCGGGTGTTAGAATAATTATCGGGTTGAAATATCGTTAACCGACGAAGTAATAAGCTCCGACCGTAAAATATAGTAATTGATTTCAAAACACCGGGTAAATTAATAATATAATTTTTATATCATTAAAATAAGTATGAAAATATGTTAGGATCGTAGTCGGGAATATTGGGTATACGTTTGTAGTAAAAACTGAGTGGTAACGTTAATTACAAATTAAACATACATATATGGAAATAATGCATATCCGTGTAGGTTCTAAAGTAATGATGATGTGTAGACTATTCCAGTCTATATGAAATGTCATTAATGAATAATGCATGAATTTGCAGCTAAACCACATTAGTTATACGAATTTGAAGACTCGTAAACTCAGTTTACGATGAAATGAACGGCAAGCGTGAATAGTGATTTCCTTCCGGAAATGAATAGTGTCATATGAATAGTAAAATTTTTGAACACTTCTCGGAATCACAAACTGACTCCGAAAATGATGAATAGTGACAGGTGAATAGTAAATGATGAATAGTGAATAGGAGAAATGTCCTGAAAATGCGGGTTGTTACAAAATAAATCATCACGAACGAATCAAACCAAACCATAAATAAATAATAAATCCTCATAATTAACGTACGATCAAAAACACATTCCAACGTTCATAAAACATCTCGTCCAATAAACTTTGCAAAAATTCCAAAATTATAATTTTTAATGTAATGCGGGTTTTAAAAACGGCTCCCTATTTTGCCAGTTGTCACAATATAAGACACCAATTGGTACGACACCATACAGACTCTTGTATGGGAAAACATGTCATCTACCGTTCGAACTTGAACATCGTGCTTATTGGGCGTTAAGAAGCTGTAATCCTGATTTAAAAATAGCTGGAGAAAAGAGATTTTTGCAATTACATGAACTTGATGAGTTAAGACTTCAAGCTTATGAAAACTCCAAGCTATACAAAGCAAGAACCAAAGCCTATCACGATAGAAAGCTAAGAATTCGAAAACAATTCAAAGCTGGAGATAAAGTTCTGCTTTTCAATATGAAATACAAGTTTAAAGCTCCGAAACTCAAACCAAAATGGTTTGGACCATATATAGTGAAACATGGATTTCCATCAGGTTATGTTGAACTTTATGACAAACATGGTGGAAGTTTCATTGTAAATGGGCACATAATTAAACTCTATTATGATAAGGAGCAATTAAACATGATTTCTAATGAAGAAATTTCATCCGAATTTGAATATGAAGCTATCACATTCATGGCTCCACACAAGGAAATGGTTCCTTGGGCACACAGTAATGGTTTTATCTATGATGCTCTTCCTAGAGCATGGGAAAACGTTAAATTGGAAAACATAGATGAAACAGGAGAGGGAATTGTGATAGGAAATGTGTTGTATATCCCTGAAAGGAAACATAACACTAAAACTTCATAATCTATTTCGAAGTTTGAGTCCGGCTGAGGACTCGTTAATAAAACAAGCGCTTCTCAGGAGGCAACCCGTGTGTTTGATTTTTATTTTTATTTTGTTTTTGATTTTCAGTGTTTATGCCCCAAAGTTTTACTACCTGGTCTAACTTAAGTGTGGGGGTGTGCCACTAATTTGAATAAAACTGCAATACTTTTTGTTTGTTTGTTTTTGTTTCTAATAATACAGGTGTTGACTACAAGAAACAGAAGATTGGATAACACCGGATATCATGGTTTATTTTCTCATTTTCCCTACCTTTATGCTTTTTCGTTTATCACATTGAGGACAATGTTTAACTTAAGTGTGTGTGGGGGGGGGGGGGGGGGTGAGTAGGTAAAATAAGAAATTAAGTCTAATATCGATTTAATTTTTAAATTTTGTTTGTCCTTGTAATCTAGTTGTTGTCACGCTTTTAGGAATAATTTATTAGAATAACTGGATCGATCCACTAGTAAAAAAATAGTAATTTTTGAAAATTTTGAGATGTGTCCCGATTAATATTGCAATCCATTTCTGGGATTGATAACATTTGCTAGCGCATATTATAACGCTTTCCACTAAATTGTGAGGATTTGAGCCTATTTCATATCCAGCATACATCTTTTATGCTTGAATCTTTTGTTATGAGTGTGCCGGTGATTTTATTTATTCTAGAACTTGTGCTTGTAAATCATTACGAGACCGTTGTGATATTACATTTTTGTAATATAAGTATACATACGTGATAAGAGGCAACTTTAGGATTTTAACCAAATAGCCATCATTGTTGAATTTTAGCTAGTCACATTGATTAGTTAATTTTCAATTTTTAACCCTTTTTGTTAGCGTTCATTTTTAACGCTAGATACCCTTAGTTACACTTTTCAAGCCATCCTTTTCGTTTTTGTTAAATGCAGAAAAATACAAAAATATTTTACACTTTAAACCTTAGCCTAACCCTTGTCAAATTCTAAATGGTGGGTTGCTAGTTGCTTGGTTGATGGATAGTTTCTGATGATTATTAGTTAGCCACACTTCACCAATCATGTGTGTGCCATTCCGACAAAGTCGGAGACTGCAGCTTCTTATTTGTATTGTTGTGGTGATGCTTATGCGAAGTGTGGGGGAGTTTATTTGCAAAAAAAAAAAAAAGTCATCGTAACTATAAGGTGACAATTATAGCAAATGTGCTATATATGTGAATAAAGGAAATCTTGTGATATGTTGTTAGCCAATGTGCTAAGCATGAAGAATATTGTTATGGCGAATCAATATATCGTTATTTGAAGAAGAGGAAGATTGTAACTATAATCATTTATGGGTTCGTGGTTGGTCGGTAACTAGCAACAATGGGTATTTGACTTAACTTTATTTTTCTTTTAAAACCAATTTCATAAATTTTCCCATGTCTTATCCCTACCCTTACCAAATTACTTTATCTATCCGGATATTGTAATGGCTTTGTGAGAATATCAAGTGCATGAATATTGTAGTGACCATCCGATTTTTGAGTAATCAAGAACTCGCGCCAGTAATCTATTATGTTTTTGTATGAGATGTTTAAACATAAGCCTGGTACAACCCAAAGCCTTACACTATAACCCGAAAAAAAACCTCTTTGATATGTAGACTTGGTGCTTACGCCATTGCGGTGTAGTTTTGTTTCTTGTACAAGCATATGGTAATAATTAGATCATGCCTGAGCAATGAGTGTGATTTCTCTTATTTACTCCACTACCTAAATAAATGAGTGATTGAGTGAATTATACTTTGTTTCTTTTTCGTGAGGTGTTTAGAAATGTTAATCAAGCAAGAAAATCATTGGGTATTGTCAAACATCTCGATTTTTCACTACTAAAGCTTAAAACGATGAATCTTATCTTGTACTTGTACTTGGTGGATTTGCATCACATTTTTCTAATCATTTTTGGTTACCATGTGGATATTTACTTTTCTTCTAGATTTGCTTGAGGACAAGCAAAGCTTAAGTGTGGGGGATTTGATAACGCTCAAAGTTAACATGTTTTTATAAGCGTTATTAGTGTTTTTGTGTATGTTATTTGGTTGTTTTTATATGCTTTTGCCACTAAATCATATCAAAGTATGTTTTTGTAGCATATGTAACCAAATGCAGGAATAATGGAGAAAAAGTGAAGGAAATGAAGTATACACGATTACACGAAGATTCTCAAGCTCAAAAGTCCAATCTATGAAGTAATTCATATGAGAACCTAAGTTTTGTCATCTCAAAGTTCCAAGTTCAGAAGTTAATCAAGTTTGGATAGTACATAAAGAGCTACACAAGTCAAAGTCAAAGTCCAAAGCTACCAGAAATTACCTTCCGATCGGTTGGTGTGAAACCGATCGGATGGCCATAATTACCCTTCACCAACCGATCGGTGCCAACCCGCAACCGATCGGATGGTCAATACTACATGTTTTTGCCAACTTTTGTGCACGAATCTTGGTCTTTTGTCCCATGGTTCTAGGCCCTTTTTAGTGTCTTATTGTCCAAGTTCAAGCATTTAAGTTCTTATTTATGACCAAGAGTGTTGGACAAGCCTATAAGGGACCTCAAAAGTGCATAACTCAACACCATTCAACACACAATTGAAGATACCATTTACTCTCATTACTACACACAATTATTATCATCTTCTAGCTCTCTAAGGAGGAAAATTCGTGCAGAAAGAACCAGGAACTTTGGAGGACTAAGGAAGCAACATTTGGAGTCCAAAAATCTCAAGAAATCATCACCAATTCTTAGGTTATCAATACCTTGTCATTTGTTATCAATTTCAAAGCATTGTAAGACTTATAACCATGGATTCTTATGTTAAATATTCTGAGTTTATTTGCATGTTTGCCATGAGTGGCTAGTAATCTTTTTACACTTGTTTTGATGATGTTTTATACTTAGTGATAGTGATGATTGTGATAACATGTTTTAATTCAATTTCAAGTCAATCCTAAGAACCAATTATACCTTAAGTTTCATCGTGACATTTGTTTAGCCAAGGTTAACTAATTGATAATAGTTTCAATGGTCGAAAGATTTGTTATTACTCAACTAGTTATAATAATTTTCTATGAATGATTGTTTTTCACCATAATTATTCTTGACTAAACAAAGAAACAAGAAGTATGATTGTAATAAGAATTCTTTTATAACGTCAAATTGGATTGTTTGTAAACCTTTAGTAGGACGAAAGTTTAAATGTTTATAAACGATTGTGACCTTTTTGTCTATGAAGAGGTTACCTTTTATATTGACCATTTCCTAAGAGTATTTGATTGGTAATAAAAGTTTTTCTTGTGTTTAAGATACCCACCATACCTTATGAACCTTGGATAGATCTTGAATTGATTGGTTTACACCTAAAGCTTGTTTTTATGAACTAAAATCTTGACGAAGGTTTAACTTGTAGAAACAATAGATTAGATCACCATCTAATTATCTCAACCAACATGTTATCAAAAGTTATCACAATCATGTGTGTCATTAAGTAGAAAACTAGTCTAAACAGGTGTAGTTTTTAATTTATTGAATTTGCTTATTATCATATTTGCGTACATTAGAGATTTACTTTTAGACTTATATTTCGATTCACTCACAAATCCCTGCGAACGATCCCAACTTACCATCATATCTTGCTATAACGGACGAGTACACTTGCTCGTATGTGTTGTTTCTAGATTTGGTAATTCACTCTTATAAATTTAAAACTTGCACTAACAAATAGCACATCAGAGATGTTGTGTGTGTGTTTTTTTTAGAAGGGGATATACGGAATGAATGAGAGAATATTGTTTCCTCCCAAATTTTTCTTGCATTGACTTTTTAGAAACGAATTGAAGTAGGACCGTCGGATAGGCTAAAATGCCACGTGGCAGGTTTAGAAGAATTTTGGAGAGGAGATTGGTCAAGAAAGCCTTGTTTTATATAGATAGTAGATTTTCGTAAGAACTCCAGTAAACACTTTTCTTAAACCACTTCGAATAATAAAATTTTCACAAGATATCCTCTGGAAGGCATTGTAAAATTTTCAAGAAATATCATCGGGGTACTTTTGTAACCAAAATAAGAATCTCATTGTTCACCCTCAATTGTCAAATAAAAATAAAACATTTTGAAAATATCGTCGTAACTAAAATGAAATACAATTAGAATGAGCATAATATCTTCTTAAAAATCAAAAATCGTTGAACAATAATAATAGTCCATAGTCCATACAAGGCCCTATCATATTTATGATTTTTGCATGATTTCATAAAAATCGCAAGAGCAAATAAAATTTTAATGAAAAAAAAATATTCCAAATACAAACAAATTGAAGAAGTTAAAATGATTTTAAGTGATTACGACATAAAAAATCTTAAAAATATCCCGCAATCAAACACTTGTTAAAGAATGGTCAACTCAAAGGAAAAGCTAGGAGAAAATTGGGAAAAACCAACAATGGATATTTGAGTTGGGATACATAAATATTTTATTCTGATTTAAGAGATATATAAAGATTTACTAACTAGGTTAAGGGCCCTTTACTTTCTTATCAAAAAATATTATGTCCATTTGAACTCGTAGTTCTCTCCGCAAACATGTTTATATCGGCGAAGAAACCTTAAACTTGTTAACCTCTTTGAGTGGCGACTGACGTTCCTCAAGGAGTAAAACCCTTAGCCTAAAGCAACGAGTACATGTTAAAGTTAACTATAGTCCTTTTACTTTTAAGCTATTTTTTTTTTGTTTCTTTTTATGCAAAAATCATGAACAAAAAAGAACATCGCGTATAAATTTCATCAAATTCATAAATTAAAGCACAATCCACTCAATTAATAATATAAAGACATTATAAAAGCCAAAATAAATCTATAGTTAGGTATCTCAAACACGTAACTTAAGATTATCTTAACCTTTTTATCATTCTCAAATACCCCTTTATCAACAAATTTTCACACCAATAAATAAAGTGAATTTGCATTTGGGCTTTGTAAACTGGTGACACTGATCCAAACTCGTTGGAGGTGCAAGACATTAATATGACATATTAAATTGAAATAAGTACAAAAGCCAATACTAATCTTTTACAATCGTTCATTTAATGATTCTCAATTCTTACAACCAACCTTGCCACATGTCACCATACTAATGGGCATCAGTATAATCATTTATTTAGAATATATTTTGATGTCATGGATTATGTAATAGATAATGTATATTATTTTTTTAAATAATAATTATACCATTGATTTCCGTTTTCAATTCTTTATAAAACTAGTCCAATATTGAAATAGTTACATACACATTCTCAAATCTTGATTTCTAGTTTCTTAACCTTCTTATATCTAGTTTATATATTATGGACTATCTAAATTATTTCCAAACTCTTCTAAAATCTAAAGAAAACTCTTAGTTTTCTCTAAATCTAAATCAAATGCCTAGTATACCAAATCGTGAAACTTCACAGCAAATTTCTAGAAATTTATTTGAAGATTCTCACTACCAAGCAGAAGTACCAAACAAATATATACAAAATCGGAAACCAAAGAAGATATAGCACTGACTTCAGCATGGGGTCATGTTAGTGGTGATTCAACCCGCACAAACAATCAAAGAAAAACTTCGATGTGGGCAAGAATTTGTCTAATGTGTGATCAGACCAGAGCTGAAAATCCAAAAGATATCGGCCCACGGAATGAAAATCAAATGAAAGATCATTTTAAATGACTTAGCGAAAACGAAGCAAGTGGGTCGCTGCTTACACAACATATAGTAGAAAAACTAGTGAAATGAGTTTGAAAGATATCGAACTTGATGCTAATAAAATTTACAATGGAGATGGTAGCTAGCAAGTTTTTAGACTTGACTGTATTTAACGAAATTATGTGTAAAAATCCTAAGTGGAAGTTAAACATAGATCGTGACAAGATACGTTTACAAGAACCTAATGAAGAAAGTGGTGCCAGTACGAAAAGATCGAGAACTCGTGACGAAGGAGATTATGTTGTTCATTTCAACCAAGAAACACAAAATAGTGGTGGTTCAACTATTCAACGACCTATTGGTGGAGACGATGCTAAAAAGAAAGGAAAGGGTAAGATGTACCCTAATAATGAATTTTTTTTAAAGAATTGCGTGCAATGAGGATCACTGGGGAAAGTGAAATCGAAGTCATGAATAAAAGGGTCGAGATAGATAAGAAAATAGAAGAAAAATAGCTTAAATGGGAAGAAAGAGAGCTCAAAAAAGAAGAAAGAAAAACTAAAAAGATGTATCTTTTACATCTGAATGCTTTGCTTGCAAAAGATCATTTATTGCCAGAAGAAGAAGACATGAAGCATAATTTGACAAGAAAGTCTCTCCTGTCATTCGTACAAGGCATCATTTCATTACTTCGAAGGCCAAATGAAGATGATTTAACGAGACTACTATATGTCGGGGAACAACGTGGGTTCTCAGGTATGATAGGTAGCATTGACTGTATGCATTAACAATGGAAAAATTGTCCTATAGCATGGGCTGGATAATACGCATGAAGAAGTGGAATGCCAACCATCATTTTAGAAGTTGTTGCATCATATGACTTATGGATATGGCATGCTTTCTTTGGAAAACTAGGTTCGTGCAATAATATTAATGTTCTCCATCGATCTCCTATTTTTAGTGACGTGTTAGAATGTTGAGCACCAAAAGTGTGTTATGTTGTGAATAGTCATTAAAAAAGGGCATATTGTCTTACTGATAGCATATATATCCTTCATGGGCCGCATTTGTCAAATCTATAACTTCTCCACAAACTAGAAAGCATAAGTTTTTCGCTCAACATCAAGAGGTCGTCTGAAAAGATGTGGAACGAGCATTTGGAGTTCTACAAGCTCGTTTCACATTCCTTCGACGTCCATGTCTTATTTGGGACCACGAATAAATGGGACAAATTATGATTGCTTGTATTATTATGCATTATATGATAGTTGAAGATGAACGAGAAACTTTTAAAAATTTTAATCCGTCCGAATTTTTCAACGACATGGATACAAATGGTGATGATGTTATTGCATACTCTATACTGAACGAATTGACGATTTGGCAAGTTTTATGTGAAATAGAGAACAACTACGCATTAGAGAAGCTCATTCGTATTTAAAAAATGACTTGATTGAGCACACATGGCAAAAGGTTGGCGATGATAATTAATTAAGTCATTTGTATTTCTATATTTGTTAATTTATGTATTTGTTATTTTTAATTTATGCGTCTATTTGGAAATTCGTTTGTTTCTCTTAATAAAATACGTATTTTATTTTAATTACAATGTAAAATTATAAAATAATTTTTTTAATAAAACCGTCAATTTTTAAAAATATATTTTTAAAGTAAATACTTTATTTAATATATAATTTTATATGAAATTTTAAGTAATTAAATTAAGAGAAAATTACCAAAATAGGCCAAAAACATTCGGGCATTTCATGGTTTGGTCATGATTTGACCCCATTTCCAATTTTGGTCACGCTCAACTGCTCGACTGCTCAACCGGCCTCTATGAGCGACACGTGTCCCACTTTCTATTTTTTTATTAATACTTTGTGGCAGACAAGATCTATGACAAGATCTTTGTTACTGTTGCTAGTGGGTGTACTATAATATTAAAAATTGCTCGACTCATTTGCTCGACTGACGGCTGCTCGACTGACGGCGTACTTTTTGACTTTGGAAAAGAAAAAAGGTGTCAGAAAATCTTTTGCTTGGATTTTATTTGTACTTTCCAAAATCCCACTCAAATATTTTTTTTGTACTTTATTTTTGTACTTTATTCAATAAAATATTAACTTAACTTATTTTTCTAAACATAATTTCAAAAAAAAAAAAAAACACACACACACATCACAGGTTACGGATTATCTAACAATGGTGCATGTTGAATGATTGATTGATACCGGTTTTTTCATCAAAAATGGTGAGTGTTTTGCATCAAGTCTTTCGTTTTTGATAAGTTCTTATTATTAGGGTTTTTGAAAGACCAATCGAATTGGGATGCTTGTTAGGGTTTTTATGTTTGTTAGTTTTCTTGGTTGATTAATTAAGTGATTGTGTCGATTGTGTCCTTTGTTACTGTTTATTGGAAGATCCTAATTCCTTATCGTGATTAATTAATTAAGTGATTGTCTAAGCGCTTAATTCATTGTTGGAACAAATCTGTTTAGGGTTTTTAGTACTTAAGAAGATTAAGTGCTTAGACATTTGGCAAATCTTTTGTTTTACTCGTTATTTACAAGATCGTTATGGTTTTTATGGTCATTACGTTTGTTGATTGCTTAATTAAGTGCTTATGCCCTTCGTTAATTCTCACTTTAGAGAATTAAATTTGCTATGCTTATCTAGGTGCTCAACATTTGAGATAAAAAATCCAAGCATGTTTTTAATGGTCTTTGGAGTGATTACGAGTGTTGTTTAGCACTGAATGCCTATTTTGTACAATAGTTAGAAAGAAATATAACGTTGGTCGACTTTCCATCATTGTGTTAAAATGTACGTTTAGCACATTGCAAATTTTAAGTTTATTGGAAGATGTAGTCACTGCCTTACATTGAATGTTAACATAGTATGTTCTTATTTCCTTTATTTCTGCTTATGTTTAGTATACTTAAGCTCACTGGCTAGAGCATGAGCAAGTGACGAAAATAGTATTCGTTGTTTTAGTTTTATTAAAGCTTACTGGCTACATAAAGGCTTATGGGATTGTTAAGTAGCTTACTTAAGGGTTATCCTAGCTTGACAGTTAATTTTTAAGTGATTATTATAGTGCTTATGTTTCTTAGTATTGCTAATGTATTGGATGTTTTATTAACTGTAAGCCTTATGCTAACATTTTTAAGTATATTTCTTTTTTGTAGGACTATGATTCAACACTTATCGTTAGGAGTAAATTGTGTTACTTCTCACGTATGAAAAAGGAATTAGACCAGCCGCGACAGACATTGTTTAAGGCCACATGTTTTGGACCGTGGCTAGATCTTACTTATGTTGATAATGAAGAACGTTTGGTTCAGTATATGCTTCAGAAACAAGTCTGCCAATACGATGATAACTATGATCTTCCAATTGTATATTGTGTGAATGGACATAGTTTTGTTTTTGGTCGGCATGAATTCTGCTTGATTACTGGGTTTAAATTTGGTATTCTCAGCTTTCGGAAATGGAGAAGTGGGGATATCCCATTTCGTGATCTTATTTTTCCGGATAAGGTTGGACAGTATGTGAAAAACATCGATCTTCTATATGTTATTGAAGATGAAGATGCTTTTTTAAACCTGTCGGATGCAGATGCCGTAAGGGTGTGTTTGTTGCTAACCTTAGAGGTTATATTCATGGGTAAGGATTTAGGGTCTGTCATCGATGATATGTTACTGAGGATGGTCGAAGATGTTGATGAGTGGAATGCATTCCCATGGGGCGAGTACATTTGGAGGCAGCTGTATGATTCAATCAGAAATGTTGCTTCAAAGAATCGAGTTGGATTGTATCCACCATTGGACAAAACAAAATCCAAGGATGTTCCGACCTATTGCTTGGCTGGATTTGTTTGTGCATTCAAGGTTATTAATTGCAATTCTTTGCTTACTGTTTAGAGTAATGCTTGATTATTATCTTTATAGTCCTTGTAACTAATAATGGTTATGTTTTCATTTTTTGCAGATATGGATTATTGAGACTTCTGATAAAAGTCAGCTCTGGTGGAGGAAGGATGATGGGGTGATCCCAAGAGCGTTTTCATGGTCGAAGCATAGACCATCGAAAAAATCTGATAATTTTGAACTACTTTTTGCTAAGGTAAATATAATGTTTTTGGAACATCTTATAATGGTTCAAATAATTACTTTGTTTACCGTAGTTGTTTGCAAAGCACACGTTTACTACTACTCACAAAATAGGTTTTTTCGGCATGATACAACTAGTTTAGCACAGAAAACTAAGTTCTATGTTTTTCATAGGAATCCAAACCAAAATTTGGTCTCATCCCAAACAAATTTGAGGCTGAATCTCAATGGTATACAGAATCATTAGAATTTTTTAAGTGGTATACCCCGAGGGCGCCGCCTGTTCGAAAGGGTGGACTTTATGATCATTATTGGAAGAAAAAGGCAAGTGATATGCCGAATATAAGTCAAGTTGATTCCTCAGGTGAGGTAGTTAAACATGTGGATGTGGTTGCTCTTGAAGCTGTTGTCAAGGCTTTGGAAGCCCGAACATTGAAACTCGAGACTATAATTCAGGTAACTGTTTTACCTTTTCCAATTTGTTTCCAAGTTATTTTCTTTTGAGAAACTTGTCATGGTATACACTAATAGGCTAGTTTTGTTCCACAATACTTTCACTTACAGTTACTTCCTAGTAAAAGAAAGAATGTGGAGACAGATCATAATGAAAAGGTAATTTTATGATGTTGTCGTAAACAATACTTTCATTAATTTTAAGCATGTATTTTTTATTGAACTATAATGTTATACTAATTTTTGGTAAACAATTTGGTATGTAGGTTTACACTACTCAAAGACAACGGGAGCCTTATGAAAAGGTGATTTATTTAGATGTGAAGAGTTTTATATTTTTAAATATGAGTTCTAATAGTATGTGGTAAACCTTTCGTACGCAGTTTCATACTAGCAAACCAGAAAAGCAAGACAATTATGTTAACATATCTGATGCAGAAAAGGTAATTTTATGGTGTCGTGTAGGTGACATTATTATTAATTTATTTTTTAAGTATAAAGAGGGTTTTTGAATATAAACAGTTGAAGTTGTCCTTTGGGGGTAGCGGGTCCTTTGGCTAACTATTTTTATATCATTGGTAGGACAATGATCTTGCTGATGAGTATTGCAGTCAAGGCAATGATTTTCTTAACATGTTTGTGTCGCCATGCGTTGAAGATGGACCATACAACGGATCACATGGACAAAATGTTGTAAACAGTGAAAAGCAAGAGGATATCTGTCCACCTAATGAACCAAACAGCAAAATCTTACCTCGGGTGAAACTTCCTCACGAGCTTTATGAAATGAAGAAGAGGAGGTTCGAAAATTTTATTAGGTCGCCGTTTATTGAAGTAAAACCTTCACCAGTTCCTAGCATAGATGAATTGAAAAATCGGAAGAACATTCTTGATCCGATTATGGTTCAAATGTTACGGCAAGTAAGACCTTGGGTAGAGGTTTGATGTTTAAGATCCTTTGTATTAATATAAGCACGTGGTATTGTGATTGTTTTGATATTAAAGGTGATTTATTTTTGTTATTTTGTATTTCAGGTTCTTGAACGACCATATCACAACCTCGACAAAATTTATGTTAACTACGAAATTGATCGATTTCTCCTTATGAATGGGTGGTGTAATTGTAAGTTTCCTTGGTCCGGTGATATAGTTGTGGGTCGTAATTTCTGGGATTCTCTAATCGGCCTTGATGATAAACGCAAAGGATGGCTGCATGACGAGGTAAATTAAATACATCTTTTATTTACTTTACTCAGTTTTATACAAAATTGTGCTTTTGATTGTATGTAATTGCCAACTGATTTCAAGTAACTTTTATTTGAGGTAAATTGCCAAACATTATAGTTGTGGATTCTATAAAATTGTTTCAAAGAGAAGTTAATAATTTGAACTTCACATTGAAAATCTCAATTATAAGGGCACATCTATCTAACGATGTTGATGGGTTCCATTGCTTAGTTTGACTGAGTTCCCATAAAATCATTTGTGTGGTTGATATTGATCCTATTTTTTTGGTTCAATTACAGATAACAAAGAATATGATCAATATCAAGCACACCAATGGTTTTATGGGAACTCGGTCAAATTAAGGAATGGAACCCATATACATCGTTTGATAGATGGGCTCTTATAATTGAGGCGTGTTGTTTGTGATAATGATATAGTGTGTATTGTTTATGGCAATCCACACTCCTTCATTATCCCATTCAACACGAGTCCTATTACTCACATGCTTTTATATAATCCACAATATTTTCTTCAGCACACCTTGGTAATTTGTATCATATAAGAGTTGTTTGAAATCTGTCTCGAGGTATATAAAATCAAAATCGCATTTTTTATACAACCAACTGAATATTTTTTCTTTATTCTTTTTCTTTTCACAGCACATTGATCTATGGATTGGCTACATGTGGCATACTAGACCAGACGATATGGATTGGTCGATGGTTAGCTGCTTTTTTCTACCACTACTGATGAATGGATCGATGCCTTTGTTCTATGTAAACAAAGAAAAATACCCTCTTGGATGGGCTGATGTTGAACGTGTTTGTATCCCCATAAATGAACCTGAAACACATTGGTCTCTTGCTGTGTTTCACATCCGGACTGGTAAAGTTACATTCTATGATACTCAACCCCATCATGAGATTGAAACGCGTGATTTTTACCTGAGAATGAGGGATTGCCTAGAGAAAAGGCTTCCGGAAGTGCTGAAAGAAGCAGATTTGTTTGACCAGAAGGGAATCGATCCTATGTCCTATAGGATTACGTTTACGAATGCTGAGAATGTTCCAAGGCAGGGTGGGTTGTTTGACGACTGTGGGGTGTGGGTCTGCATGTTATTATTCAGGTATGTCATTCTACATAGCATTTAAAATACGTTTTCCAATCAACTATGATACTTGTACAAATACTTTTAGAATTATAATATGATACTTGTACAAATCTAATACTTGATACCTAGTAAGATAAACATTCATTAAGCAACATGTAAGATACATGCAGTAGGATAGGCAAAGCTACAAGCGCATTTATTTTTTCCCATCTTGGTTTGGTTCACCATTAATGGCCGACTTGCTGCTACTTGCCTCACCGTACACTTCTCGTCAAAGGCCTTCTAGAATTTTAGATGGCAATTGCATATTTGGTTCGGCATTTGGGCCCTTTCATAAATCTCCGGAAATATTACCTCTTTGAGAAGCTTGTTTGACCATTGCCTATCTTCAGCGTTATATTTGAACGTAACTTTTTTAGGTTTTTTAGGCATATTTCCTAAGTAACTAAGTTTTATAGTAGGGTGAATATAAACCACCATGTGACAAGAACCCCTTAAATAGCAAAATCCTCACCACATGGCAAGTCACATGTAAACAGTCCATATGTAGTCATCCTATAAATAGATAAATGTAGTCCACAAGTTAGTAAAAATTGGCAGCTAAGGCATATTCCTGACTGACGGTCGCTATTTTCAATGTGAATGGTATAATTGAATTGAATAGTTGGATTACTTGATTAACAGTAGTGATGTATATATTTAATGGTTTTTACAGGTTGGGAAATGGCAAGCTTTTGGACTTTGACAACCCTATTCAAGCACCGTTGGCATATCGAGAGAGGTTGATTAAGTTTTATTACAAGCATAAAATACATGTTCCTTGAATGTTCCAAAAAACGGAAAGCTTTTGTGTAAACATTTGTATGGTCCTTTTGTAAACTATGTTGGAAACAATACATTATCTATGGTATCGCATGGGAACTAGCATGTAGTTGCGGGTTATGTAATCCTCCGGGATAACTTTGGGTTTATGCATACCCAATATTTTATATTTACCACCGCTTTTATGGCTAGTGAATGGATATTAACTATGTCTAGTGACTGCAGCTTAAATCGATTGTTAAGTATTTTATGGTCGATTGCTCGACTGGTGGTTGGGGAGATGGATCATTTAATGTGATGGGAGTAGATTGATATTTATTACATACTTCATTTTATGTTGGCTTCTCTATCCCCTATTTAAAGGGTACATAGTTCATTTGTGTTTACTCAAAACAAATGGAAGGCCCTTATATGTTAATCGAAGAACTTGCAAATGCCGCGGATTCTCATTTGATTAGCAAACAACTGTATGTGTTATTTCATAGAGAGACAATGGAGGCGGAGCAGGCTGTGGTTGATCTTGAGATGCGTTGTGCCCATGCGGCGGAAAAAATCCGTAAGAAGAAAGCTTATATTGTAGAATTCGAAGCGGTAAATGGCATTGAAGCTGCAAATGCCGTTACTTATTTGAAGGAAATGGTTGGGGTAGAAGAGGAACAAGAGGCTCTTTTGAAGACAATGCTGGTGAATGCGCAACGTGCTACTCGTCAGAGGCGTCGCTATGTGGCAAAGGTCTATAACCAAATAACGGGATGAAGTGGGAAGGGTTTGCTTTTCTATGTTGGTCTTTTGGTTTGCATAAGTCTTAACAATATCCTATCTAGTTTCTAGTTGGCATAAATCTCATGTATTTAGTTCTAATAGTATGTGTAATGCTTATGTGTGTTTGATTAATTATATGTCTAACATAAAACCGTATAAAATAGATGGCAAAACCTTGAACAATAATCAATAAAAACAAGCAAGAAGCAAGTACCATTAAGTTCTTATACTGTAAATAACCTCAATAGTAGCAAACGAGCATAACAAAAAATATAACATGACATTTAAACAACATTATTTTCATCTACTACGGGTCACCCAAGTTAAACTGTTCGTAGTTCCAATCCATTTCATCATATTGATGCGAACTTGATGTTCAATATGTTGATGGTTGTATCGAAGTTGATGGTTGTATCGAACCTGAGGTTCCATACGTTGATGGTTGTCCCCAACCTGATGTTCCAGCCATTGATGGTTGTACCCAACCTGATGTTCCCTCCATTGATGGTTGTCCCCAACCTACTGCTCCCCCCATTGAGGGTTGGACCCAACCTGATGCTCCATCCATTGATGGTTGTACCCAAACCGAAGTTCCCGCCATTGATGGATGTACCCAACCTGAGGCTCCCTGATTAGATGTGCCCTCCATCGATGGGTGTTGCCAAAATGAATTTCCCAACATCGATGGTTGTTGCCAAACTGCGTTTCCCACATTTTCCTGGAAAAAACATTATTTAAACAATGGTACTCTAATGTACAAAAAATATTATTTTGAATAAGAGAATACAATTCAATTACATTTCTTTCTGGCAATGGTTCCATGCATGATTGACGCATGTGTCCAACCTTCCAGCACCTTGTACACGTTACAGGAGTTGGTACTTCTCCTTGAGATGCAATACGGTTTTTGTTTTTTGGTCTCCCTGATTGTTTTCGAATCACACCTGGTGGCTTCACAATTTGCAAGCCACCCGGTTTCTCCCATTCGGATGATTCTCCTACAGGGTAAACCAATCCTTGGTATGTCCCTTTTAGCGTTGTTGTTTTAAACCAATACCAGACCAAATGATTACAGCCTCTTTGTTTAAGAAATCTACTAACCGCTATCGCATGACCGCATGGTATACCGGAAAATTGCCATTGACAACAAGTACATGTCCAATTATCTAGATTCACAGTATGTTGCTTTCGAAAATCAACCACCTGATAAAGTGTGTTAGCTTGAATACCTGTGACAATCCAATTAGCGCTTTCATCATCCTGTCCTTTAGTTTTGCAGCAGCCCAGTCGCTAAGTTCCCCCTCTACCGCATCTAAAATATTTTTCACATAATAAATTATTTATCAAATTGTATAAAATTCAAATTACATTATAAAAAATGAAGGTTACCTTCATATTTGTCTCGACGTTCACAAAACCACCTTTGCACCAGCCCTCTATACCACTCCATTAGCCTTGTTATTGGTTCTTTTCTTACATCCCTTGTTAATGCATTTACCGACTCTGCGCTGTTGGATGTCATATAGTTGTACCGCTTAGCCGGACAATATGCCCTAGACCATCTCTCTACGCCAGCTTCAATAAGTTTATTGTAAGCTTCTGGTTTATATGCTTGAATAGCAGAAAGCGAGCGGTGAAAATCATCCTTAGCGTAATTTTTTCATGCCTTCCAATACAAAGCCCTCGATTTTTTACTCGTTCCTAAAGCACAATTCATCATTAGATGTCTACAACAGAACCCATGAAATGAATTTGGGAAGACTGTTTTACAAGCTAGTCCAATGGCATAATGTCTATCAGAAATGATGGCCAAATCCTCAACTTCCCCGATGCAATCTTTCAAGCATGACAAAAACCATGTCCACGATTCCCCAGTCTCACCTTGTGAAACACCAGTAGCAATCGGTACAATCTGGTTGTTACCGTCCATTCCAACGGCAAGCAGATTTGTTCCAAGA
Source organism: Artemisia argyi (assembly GCA_030686995.1). Taxonomy (NCBI): domain Eukaryota; kingdom Viridiplantae; phylum Streptophyta; class Magnoliopsida; order Asterales; family Asteraceae; genus Artemisia; species Artemisia argyi. Next base: position 511,966 of record JARVZY010002032.1, read on the forward strand.
TACTTCCCTTTAAGATGCGCCCCATCAATTATGATAAGTGGTCGCAAATGTTTTAAGAAAGCTTGAATCTGTCGGACCCAAGAAATTATCAATTAGTAGTTGTTTGTATAGAAAAATACATATTCATATACAATGAACCATATCTACAAAGACTAATAGCAAAGATCAGTAACAAAACACAAAAAACAGATTTATCTACAATGAACATTGTGTTTATACATGCTTACCACAACACCAAAGCCGACAAAACACATCTTAAAGTGTCCTTCATCATCCGTATCAATATGAGTTACCGTACCATCATTTGCCATCTCCAAGTTATAAAAATAGTACGGTAATCGATCAAACGATTCCGTAGGACAGCCTGTGAGAAGCTCCAATGCTCGATTTTTCCCAGCCCATGCTTTTTTATAAGACATGTCGATATTGAATTGTTCAGCCAAATCATCTTTTATATCTCGTGGCCTGTAGATTCGACTGCTGTCTTTCAGTTTCGGTGCGATCAAACGTGCCAACTGTTTTATGGTAGCATTACGGTGGTTAGGAAGAAGTTGTGTTTTGGAACAAGTGTGAACATCGTTGATTGTTCCTATCCTCCATTTAACACTATTTTTTATCATTGACGTAACTATTTTCCAATCGCACCCCTGATGAAAACAAACTACATCGTACCTAAATTTATCAGACTTTCTAGTCCTAAATTGTCTTCCATCTATTAGAGCTTTCTTACCAATTTCAAACATGCACCAGTCTTTATCATCAAATTCATCACCTGATTTAAGGATACGAGAGCTATTGCTGTTGAAATCCACGATATCCAGCTCCTTAATGATAGGTAATGGTTGATCGGGAATAGGAGGCATATTTTCAAAAGTATTTGTTTGTTCCCATTTATGCACAAATTGTTCATTTAAAGATGAAGTAGGCCTAGAATTTTTAAATTGTTCATTTGAAGATGAAGTAGGCACATAATTTTTGCCAAATTCCTGATTAAATTCGTTGTAGTTTTCAAAAGGTTCATCTTTTGGCATTTGAAAATCATTGTTAAAATCTGTTGGTTCAAAATCATTAGTAAATAATGAATCATTAAGGTCAAAATCTAATGTATTGGAAGAAGATGGTTTTACTTTTGCCTTTACCTTTTTGACAACCTTTTTAATAAAAAGTTTAGGCAATGCAGCCTTTGGCCTACAAATTTCGGTAGCGAAAAATTGAACATCCTCATCATCAACTATGTTGACTGGACCATGTGCCATTTTGTAATAAAAACTTAAAGCAAATTCGTTGTTAAGTTTGAACTTTTTATTAACATAGGTAACTAACCCATCGTATGTAACAGTCTTCATTAGTGAAACACCATAACTGGAGCCATCTTCGAACACCAAATATACACGAAATTTATTATCTAAAGCACTCATATTTTTTGTTGGTACCTTTCAATAGGTTATTACATACATGCATATTTATGTAATAATGTATTTATATATAGTTTTCTGGTGGTCGAGCAGTCGAGCAAAAAAATTGGCGGGAAATCTTGGCGCCATTTATTTTGGCGGGAAATTATGGCGCCATTTTTCTTGGTGTACCATCACATCACATCACATTTATTAAAAGTACATATCATTTATTAAAAATACCTATCACTTATTAATTTGCCATAAATGTTTTCAACTACCTAAAGACATTGTAGTAAATGTTTCATCTACCATATATTAAATTGTAATAAAGGTTTCATCTACCCTACATTAACTCTTTGAAAAAGTCAACGCTCGACCAGCAAATGCTCGACCGGCGATGTACTTTATAATTTGCTGGTCGAGCGCAAAAAAATGGCGCCAAAAATTCCCGCCAAAAACTCCTATAAAAGCATACACAACTACTTGTCTGTATGAGGGGAAAAAACACATATACAATTTGTAATCTTGAAGATGGCAAAATATGAAGCTTTTGCGTGTCCATGTGGAAACGGAGATGTCGTTTTGCGACAATCACAACGACCCCATACATATGGTCAATTGTACTCGCATGTCCTCTATCAAAGGTTAATAATCAAATGTTTTGTTATAAATAAATAATAATATGCTATTTGTTGAAATTAATTTTCGTTATGCTTTAACAGCCTGGTACTGACAATCACGGATGTAAGTTTTTCATATGGAAAGAGGAATGAATCCGTCTAATGACTGGAGGACCGCCAACACCAAACTCTGCAAGCCCGTCAACACCTACAAGGTATCCTGCAGGTCCGTCAACACCTACAAGGTATTCTGCAGGTCCGTCAACACCAAGTGGGGAATGCTCAAACTGCAAGTTGTTGTCTAACGAGTTAATGGTACTGAAGACAACACTAGAGATGTACAGGCATCCAGAAAGACACACAGATGCATCAGTTGTACTACTTGAACAGCTCTATGATAACTTGGGAAAATTACGTATGTAATAATTAGTATTTTTATTTGGTTTATTAGTACGTAATAATTAGTATGTTTAATATTAGTATGTTTAATAATTAGTATGTTTAATATTAGTATGTTTGTAATTTTTAACTAGCATGTTTAATAATTACTAGAGTATGTTTAATATTAGTTTAATATTTGTTGTTTTATTTGCCTTCTTAACTGGTCGAGCAGTTACTAGTCGAGCTCGACCAACGGCGCTCGACTTGTAACTGCTCGACATACGGCACTCGACTTGTAAGTGATCGACATACGGCGCTCGACTTGTAACTGCTCAACCGGCTGTATACATATTAGGAATGACATATGTACTACATAAGTTAAAACAAGTGCATTAAAAACAAGATCAACTTACATAAGTTAAACTTAAAAATAAAATAAAAATAACCTAAAAGAAGGATTACATAAGTTAAACTTAAAAAAATTAACATCAGCTCAAACACAAATTACACAACCTCAGAAATTTGTAACACTTGATCTTTGTAGTAAACCCTCACCAAATTTCTTATCGTAATGTTAAGGTAATTGCGGTCAGATTGTTTTGGCGAAAACACAGAAACATTTTTTAGCACCAACACAGATCCAACGGTAAGCACCTTTGCAAATAACTCATCCTCAAGGACTTTGTGATGAATTGTGCCCGAGAGTAAACCTGAAACATCTTTTAGTGTTATAGTGAGATCACCCAAAACATTCAAAGTACAAGACTTGATCATCGCAACAACTCTCTCAACTTTCCCTCTGTTGAGAAATTTTTTGATATCGGCAACAACACCAATCATCATCCCGTCCCTATCATTAATAAAGTCAGCTGCGTTAACCCATGGCGTACTCTTAAAATCAGAATCATCAACATCATGAACCACCCTCCTTATATATTCTTGTGTCATCATCACAGGATCAACACCTTCTTGAATATCAGAAAGTTTGCATCTCTTCGCATCTTGAGCAATACCTGCAGGACCAGGTATTTTCATAACATTTTGAAGTGGAGGAACTACATTCTGGCTGGTGGCGGAAAGTCAAAGATCGGAGTCGTCTATGTCAAGCAATAGTTCCCATTCATCATTTGATGGTGAATTCATTTTCTATTTTTTTAAACTAATAGTTCCCATACATATGTTATGAGGGCATATGTTATGAGGACATATTTATATTGATCATCTACCTCATAACATTAAATGCACCATCTCCCCAACCACTGGTCGATGGGTCGAGCAATATATGGGTTGAATTGAGCAATACAAAATGTTAAAAACTATCAACTTATTGGTGTTTTTCGTATATCTTAAACATTTTCACTTGTAATCAAAGTAGAACGTCACAACATCAACATTATAACACATACAAAATACATAATACAAATGTTAAAATACGATACTACATAGAACATTATGAGTAAATCGAGTCATAGTTTGTGTTTCACCAGTACACGAGACAAAAGAGTAAATGTTTGGATTTTTCACCAACACACAGCCATTACACATCCAGAAATAACAAATGTTTACTGGGTAAACCCTTTAGGAATTGGAATCTTGTATTTCCAGAAAAAAGCTGTCAAATGCTCACGGTATGCTAAAGCGGCTTGATCCGGTTTCCTGAAATTAAATGGCCTGTTTTGGGACAACCTGTATAATAGTATAATGACCCAAATGCCACAATCCCCATACAAGCCACCTTGTTTAGGAACGTTTGTTGCATACCGAAAGGATACATGATAGGAATCGGGATCCATTCTCCTCTTCACCATCACCTCACTCTTGATAAGATAATTGGGCAGTTGAGTTTGAAAGGTTCGCCTCAATTTTCTGTCCCAAGGTGAGAGGTATTTATCTTTCTGACTTCCAAGGCTATCATACAATGTTATAACACCAGTGGAAATTGTTAATTCACCCAAAGTCCAGTGCACGTCAGGTTGATTAATTGGAAAGAAGACCTACAATATTTGCATTAACGCAATTTAAATGTTGAATGTGTAGATAGTGAAGAGACAAAGTCATAATATAGTATCTGAAATTAAAAAATTATGAACCGTAATATAGGATAACCTATATTACTTGAAGTTTTAAAATACACATCATTTCAATGCCTTGACGAAACCATGGGATACCATTCGTTACGCCATCAGCATAGCATAGCGGTAGCTCATGGCCGAGGATCATGGTGCAAAAAAATGGACCAACCATGACCCAGTCAGCATCGTCGGGTCGAAAATGCATCATTAAATCAACAAATAATCCAATATGCTGTCATATAAAAAGAGAAAAAAAAATTAACATTGACTATATGACTAGGACTGGAGTTAATTTATAAGATTTTATACTTGTAAGAACTACATACCGAATCACTTAGCCATCCTCTACCCTTGTCGTCCCTGGCCAACAATCTCAGCCAAAACTCGGGATTAGCAGCCGTACCGCCGCTTCCCCATGGAAAACGAAATAACTGCTGGTCAGCCAATTTCCTAATCTTCTTTTGTTCATCCAAAAAACACAATATTTCTGGGTGGACAAACGCTTTATACATTGTGCCCATAACATTGCGTTTAAGGTTCTGAAATGTCGCATTAAAATAAATTGTATGGTTAGAAACACATAAAAAGGTAAATCTATCTAATTAACATTAACAAATAAATCAACAAAACCACTAAATACCTCTTTCCATGGCTTGAGAGGAATCTCTTTCCCATCAGGTCCTATGACCTTAGGAGTAACATGTGGAACATATCTCTTTTGACGCTTTCTTAAAACTCTTGGAGTAGTCGCTGGTTGCTGTGTGTATGGGGATTGAAGGACTTTGCTCACCTTCTTTTCACGTTCAAAGGGAACACGTAAAGTTTTAACGGAATCTGTCTCACAGTCTAACATCTCAACATCCACCATATGACTAGGACTGCCGACTACCTGACTAAAGGCATGCTCTAAATTTTGTGGTGTACACACCATGTCGGTCACTGGCACAGCTTGGTCATCGTCAAAAAGAAGAATGTCCTGAAAAACACGTAAAGTTAGCATGAATTTGCATATTGGTTAGTATTTGATTTGATTAGCATGTTAAAAGTGTAAGTACCGAGTTAAAAGGGGAGCTTGAGATGTGTGGATCATTCACCACCTCATCCTCTGCCACGTATTGGTCATCGTTCTTAATCGGCACATCCTGAAAAATAGATGACATTGTGTGACTGTTTTGTTTTTTGATTATGGTTTGATACTATAAACATGTTAAACTTTTCTTTACCGGTATAAGAGGGGCATTTGATTTTTGTGCCTCATTCATAAATGTTTCATCCACTGGAACATGTTGGTCATCCTCGTTCAACACAGGAACATGTTCATCATTCGCCACTTCATCAACAGACATTTCTTCATAAGGTTCAACAAGGCTCTCATCCTGAAAAAATGGATGCGTAAACAGGCCAAATGTTCGGTGTAGAAAAGGTAATTAAAAATAAATAAACAAAAAGACGTGTATATATTACCTCACAACCTAACGGACATTCAGGTGAGCCTGTAAGGTTATCCACTACTTCTTGCACCTCTTATGTAGATAGATCGTTAGCCGAGGAGAAAACATCTTCATGCACATCCATATTATCTTCATTTTCAGTTGATTTCTGAAATATATATATATAAATAGTTAGAAAAACAAATTAACTCAAATTCTATCGTAAAAAACATATAAATATATGATAGCAACGCTATCGGAAACAACAAACCTTTGAATCGTGATCTGCATCCATATTATCATCATTTGTAGTTGATTTCTGAAAAAAAAAGATAAAATAAAAAATAATTAGAAACAGTTATGTAACTCGCTAACTTATTGCGGTGGCCGAGGATTTCAAAAATTACAAAACGGATACATACTTGGTTCTATTACACTAAACTGATACATAGTTGGTTCTATTACACATAACTGATACATAGTTGGTTCTATTACACATAACTTATACATAGTTGGTTCTATTACACATAACACTTACAAAAACATACAAACAACTAAAACATACTAAAACTGATACATGCAGCCTTCTAACAACCCTACATAGTTGCAAATTGATATACAAAACAATCTGGATGAGTAAGAAGCAGTAGTGAGTCATTTAAGGAGCACATGAAGAAGGACCAAACTCTTTAATTTATCATATGCAACTCTTTAACATTCGGCTAAAGTATACAATGAAATCCAAACTATCCAAACAATAACTAGAAAACTTCAATTGCATTGTGTGTGTGTGTGTATATATATATATATATATATATATATATATATATATATATATATATATATATATATATGTTTCAAATTGTAAGTAAGTAATATAACCTTTTCAACAAAAACTCTTGTAGTGTCGCACGGACCACCATTCATCTGATTAACACCATCGGCCTAGAAGCAAAATACATTCATGAAAAAAAGTGAAAGCAAAATATATATATATATATGTATGTTTGAAAGTGTAAGTAAGTAAGTAAGTAATATAACCTTCTCAGCAATGATACGATGGACAAAATTCTGAAGTCCGGTAATCTGCCGTTGCATTTGGGTCATCTGAACTACAAGTGATGCGTTAGGAGGTATGTCCGCATCCATATCCGTCATGTGCGTAAACCCATCGGGCTTCAAATTTGCAACAAGTTCACGAAGATGATTAATCTGCTGTTGCATACCATCCATTTGCGTTGCAACTGCTGCGCTAGATGGCATCTGTTCATACACTTGCGGCATGGTTTTCTCCACATACCTACGCACCTCTGTACGGATATGTGTCGACTGATGAATCTCGGTACGAACGACAAAACAACTTTTACGTGGTGTAATCTTGGCCCGTGATCCTGACGCCACTTTTGGTGTGTCCATGATTGGACTAGGTGGTACATCATTCAAAGAGCCTGATGGCATAAACTTCCCGAAATAGTCTAGACTCGAACTCCACCATAGTTGATTTCTCTCAACATCTGTGTATTAAATAAGTATTACTTTATTAAATAATAACAGCTATCTCAACTAAAGAAATTCAATGAAACATCATACTAATCATTCAAACCCAGAATATTACTTTATTAACCTCATAAATGACAATGAAGTACAAATTAATAGCAAAGACAGTTACTAAAATGAAACTAATGAACACAGATTTAACCAAATAGTTATACTACAAATCAAATAAGCTCAACTACAAATTAATAACAGCTATCTCAACTAAAAATGTTTAGTAAAGAAAATAGTCTAAGAAACATCACTCATCTTGAATGCGATAATGAAGGAGTGTGACATGTCATGAACAGTCCACACTATATCATTCTCGCATTGAAGACGTCTCAATTATAACGGCATATCTATCTAACGATTTTTGGTTTTCAGCTTTAGTGCTTTATTTTCAGGATACCAAACACCAACCTGTATAAAACGGTATCATGAAAATAAAGCATTAAAGCTAAAAACCAAAAACCGTTAGATAGATCTTCCGCTATAATTGAGCTTTAAGTCCTTAGAAAACATGTTCTTACTATCATTTTTATCGCTCAAATTAAATGTCATGAACATACTTATTAATTAAGTAGATTCGACGACATTAGAGAGCTAATTAAATATACACTAAGGAAAATATTAGTTTTAACAAGAATGTCATAATGCCCAACTTGACGACACCAAATAAGCATTTCTAAAATAACACTAAGTATTGTCAAATAGGCAAACAAAAAGAACATAAAACCACAGGAAAACACCAAGTATAAGCAATTATAAGATAAGAAGCAGTTTGTGAACTAAAACCTAATAAAAAAGAATTAAGATTGTGAAGTAAACCATAGTAAAGCTTACTACATTAAACATAGACTGCTTAGATCAACACAACATCAGTAAACCATAGTAAAGCTTAATACATTAAACGTTACAGATGTTTAGTAAAGAAAATAGTCTAAGAAACATCACTCATCTTGAATGCGATAATGAAGGAGTGTGACATGTCATGAACAGTCCACACTATATCATTCTCGCATTGAAGACGTCTCAATTATAACGGCATATCTATCTAACGATTTTTGGTTTTGAGCTTTAGTGCTTTTTTTTCAGGATACCGTTTTATACAGGTTGGTGTTTGATCAAACACCAACCTGTATAAAACGGTATCCTGAAAATAAAGCATTAAAGCTCAAAACCAAAAATCGATAGATAGATCTTCCGCTATAATTGAGCTTTAAGTCCTTAGAAAACATGTTCTTACTATAATTTTTATCGCTCAAATTAAATGTCATGAACATACTTATTAATTAAGTAGATTCGATGACATTAGAGAGCTAATTAAATATACACTAAGGAAAATATTAGTTTTGTTAAAATGTCATACTGCCCAACTTGACGACACCAAATAAACATTTCTAAAATAACACTAACTATTGTCAACAAACCCTAATCAATAAACTGCTTATGGACTTAGGCAAACAAAAAGAACATAAAACCACAGGAAAACACCAAGTATAAGCAATGATAAGATAAGAAGCAGTTTGGAAAGAAAATGAACTAATTGGCATAGAATGAGATTAAACAAGTAAAACTTAAGTTTTTATTGAAATAACTTCAAGATACACTAAATAAACTGCTTATGTGCTTATTAAATAAGTATTACTTTATTAACCTCATGCTTTAAAACACAAATAAAAAAATCATATACAACTAATGTAAAATTCTCACCTGTCGGCAAGAGGCGAACACGGTAGTTAGTGCCAAAAAGAAGATCATAATCGTTAAATTCAAACTTCTGTCCATCCTCCCACGCAAGTGCTCTAGGTATCACACTGTCATCTTTAACCCACCAATTGGTAGCAGCATTGGGGTAGGTTTCCAAAATCCAAATCTATGAAAAAAAATAATAAATATAATAAACAAACAATGAAAAAAAAAACACAATAATTAATGAATTACACTAACACTAACCTACAAAGCAAACGCAAATCCACACAGAGTGTATGTTGCGTTGTAACTAGGACCTTTCTCGTCAATTTCTGTCAAGTGTCGTTCCCTAACCTTTAAAACAGAATTGTATATCTTGTTGTGAAACTCCACCCATATATACTCGCCCCATGGAAACGCATTCCATGCATATAAATCGTCTACTAATACTAGGATTTCATCAGAGATTACACATCTTTACTGTTTGCCCATAAAAACGTTCTCTAAAATTAACAACAAGCAAAGGCGTACAGCATCATCATTTGTTAACGAACCAAACTCAAATGGATCATTAAGTATCTTTAAAAGATGCGAGGCCTTTATAGTACTTGTTCTCTCACGTAGACTTTCTCTAAGAATCTTTAAAATACGCGCTTTAAAACCAGATTGACGCTTGTGACAAGGAGCAAAAGAAACATCACCAAATCGAAACCCTAATATCAAACACATTTCGTGCCGACCAAATTCTAAACTGTGCTGCCCGATATCAAAATAAAATGGAGTATTGATATCATGGTTCTCAACTTCACGTTGATGTTGAAGTAAATAATGCAGCAAGTGGTTATCATGAAAATATGTTTTTATCTTTAGCCAATCACCAAAAACTGTGCTTTTAAACAAGGAATGACGTTCCTTATTTGTGCTCAACTTTTGCCTTATGGTCTTTAGATAGTGCAACTTCGATCTCGTACTAACCTTGGCATGATACAACTGTAAACACAAAGCAACAAAACATATAATGATTATGACTTATCTAACTGGGTTAAGTAAATGCGTAAATAAAATTATGCCTCGTTATTTATATTAATCTTTACATCAGACATCACAAGAACAAAAACTGTGCTATGCATCACTATGAGAAAGTGCGAGCAGGTTATATCACAAATAATAAGAAATTAACAAAGTTTAAGGATTTAAAAGTTAAGTGAATAAATGAGTCTCAAATTGCAATCAGGTAAGCTACTTGTTGTTCTCAACTGACAAGCATCTAAACTTTGATCAGGTAACATACTTGGTGCAGGACAGTCAAATGTTCAATCAGGTAACTTTGATCTAAAAGTTAAGTGAATAAATGAGTCTCAAATTGCAAGCTACTTGTTGTTCTCAACTGACAAGCAACTAAACTTTACAAATCAACAAGAAAAATCTATTTCCAATCATAGCAAAATGTGAGGTTGATCAAACAATATTGGACCAGGAGGTTGGGTGTGAGGTTGATCAAACAATATTGTTGGCCAAGGCATTAGGAGCAGAAAACATTGAAAACTTTATGCAGTAAGTAACTAAGGTCGTGAATGAAGAAGGTTTTCAAACGGTGGAAGAATGAATTTGATGTCAGTCAATATTAGAGAGCTGGGTAATCATAGCAAAAGTGATTTGACTCGGAAAATTCGTAGGTTTAATGATATTGGGTTCATGATGTTACAAGAAACTCAATTTGTGTCTTTAGATGGGATGGACCTGCATAGGTTTTGGGGTGATGGGGATTTTATGTATGAACAAGTCGATGCTACCGGTCGTTCGGGTGGTATTTTATCGTTCCTAGATATGCAACTAACTAATGAATAAGCTACACTAAATCACAAGCAGTTAACTGTATTTGAAATTTAAAGAGCAACTTTGACTATTTTATGAAATAACCTACTATTATAATTCTATTTTAGATTATTACTATCCTGTTATAAGCTAAATGTTCAGAGAAAACAATGAAACCGCAATAACTCATCACAGAAACTAACAAATCCAAACACTCCCTTATCTATCAGTTCCACACAATCTCACAGATGTAAACTTCTATACTCCTTAACAATGATCAAATCCAGTTACTATATCCTTATATAAGCCAGAAATACAACAAACAACAACAATTAGCAATTCCTTATATAACCTCAGAAATGACAAAATAAGCACTAAGATGCAAAATAATCGGGGCAAAAGCTCAACTACCCTACTGAGATACTAAAAACTCCAACCACTAAATCAGAACTTATCACTTACTAACCTAGATGAAACCTAGAAAATCATAACAACACAGTAACAAAAATAACAATAACAAATAAAATAGAAAACATATTTCCCACCAGAAAATGAAAACCCTAACAAGGCTTAAAAAATAATAAACGTGATAAAAATTAAACATAAATCAAATGAATAACATCTCTTAAATCTGATGGTGCAAGGACAGTCAAATGTTCAATAATAAGCACAACTAATACAACAACAACATGAAATCCACAATCAAACATAAAATAAAGCAAGACCTAAACGGTAATAAGCAATCGGAAACACTCATAAGCACTTCTAAAGTTTAAATGCTTCGTCATTACCAAAACCACATAAAATACGCAACCCATCAGTAAACCGCAAAGGATGGAAAACGAAAAGGATGGATTCACTCACTTGTGTTTCATCCATCAGTGAACCGCAAAGGATGGAAAACGAAATATCTTTTCCTGATCGGATCTGTGTGACTGAGCGTTTGGGAGCGATCGATCTCTCACTTTCTCGCCACCGTTTGGATTCTAAACCATGCACATTTCCCAATACATATCGGTGTACTGTGTGTGTGTGTTTTATTTTTTTAAATTTTGAGTTAATGAAAATAGGGCCTTTTGAGTATAATTAAAATAATAATAAAAAGTACAATAAGTGGGATTTTGGAAAGTACAAATAAAATCCAAGCAAAAGATTTTCTGACACCTTTTTTGCTTTTCCAAAGTCAAAAAGTACGCCGTCAGTCGAGCAGCCGTCAGTCGAGCAAATGAGTCGAGCAATTTTTAATATTATAGTACACCCACTAGCAACAGTAACAAAGATCTTGTCATAGATCTTGTCTGCCACAAAGTATTAATAAAAAAATAGAAAGTGGGACACGTGTCGCTCATAGAGGTCGGTTGAGCAGTCGAGCAGTTGAGCGTGACCAAAATTGGAAATGGGGTCAAATCATGACCAAACCATGAAATGCCCGAATGTTTTTGGCCTATTTTGGTAATTTTCTCTTAAATTAACAATAAAAGAGATAATATTTTATATTAGGTTGGGTTATTGATAAATGGTAAAAACAGTTAAGATTTGTTGTATCTATTGATTGTATATGTGGAAGTATAATAAAATAATATTTTAATGAAAGATTAATTTGTGATAGGTTGTTAATAAACATGGTCTTATATATAATCTACAAATTAAATTAAAAACACATGAAATTTTGGTTTAGATTTGTGTTTTCATATTCTTCTTCGATACACAACACTGGTGACCACCATTAGCTGCTGTCTGATGCAGGTTTTACCGATCAGGTTTTAATATCATGAATTGAATCAAATGGTTTGATTTTAAAGAGTTACGCTCTTTCACTTTAAAGGCCCTAAGCTAAGAAAGAGGCTTAAGTCATCGCTTCAAATCCGAGGAAGGGCTTTTTTTAAGTTTTGTAATGTTCATTATGATAAGTAGTCAATTAGGAGAACTGCTATATCACTACAGGGTATACTCTTCCTCATGTTTCATTATTCATATTTTATGTGTTGGGACATAAATATTCTACCTATTATGATATGAATCGCCAAAGTCTTCCTACTTCTCAATTGTTCCAATCAGATCCGAAAAATGATAAAGAAATCAAAAGTTAGTGGATCTGAATTGAATCATGACTATATAAGCTATTCTTAAGAGATTAAATATAGATGAAATCGTGGAAGCGGACCCAGTCCTACCTACCCTATGTATTCGGGGGGGGGGGGGGGGGGGGCTAGAACTGAAAAAGACCTGGTTTCGCACATATGAGACAGGCAGAAGGTATGGGACGACCAGTTCACCATGGAAAGCGAATTCGATCCTATAGTCATCTTCTTTGTTCGATAAATGTGCAGTGGAAAGGGATGCTAGTCGGCTCGGAGAAGTTGTAGGCCCCAATAAAAAAGATCAAGAATGACCTCACCTATCCTGTCAGGGGCCCAGTTGAACGCTCGAGTATACATTCCCTATGCTCATCGGCAGGGGCCAGCCGGCCCGTAGATCTGGATCCATCCATAGACCTGACCTGATATCGTTTGTCCAATAAGAAAAAAAAGTAGGTTTTTAGTAGTAGTTCATGAGACCTCGAATTCCCACGTTCCAGCTTGCATTATGCCAACAAGTCCAACCCCCAACTCTAGCTGAGAAGTTGAGTCACCCTTCTTTTTTTTCAGAAAATGAATCAAATAAAGAAAGAGATAGTCTATATCCTGTATCGATCATAGGATCACTCTGTGAATAGGTAACTTCGCCCAAATCAGGCTACGCGCGTTCCCAAGGCAACCTGCGACCCGCTTAAGCCGCCTCAATCTATGTTCATTAGACGGTAAGTCATGTAGATCGGCAAAGTAGGCACCGAGTCCTCATTGAATATCAGACTCATCCTCTATATCAAGTGCAAGGAGACCATCGCGATACATAGCACGGGCCTTTTCAAAAATGGCACCGATTCTCCTATCGCACCTGGCAAAATGCTTTTCCACCGACCTTTACAAATTGATAAAGCTTTCGTCTCAATTCATACTTAGCCGCGAGCAATCTACGTTTGTGATCTCGTATATTTTGCTTCTCCGACATCTTACTGACTTCCCCCCTCATCTTTTTGAAAAAAGCCGCTCCACGGTGGTAAAGTCTCATCTTGTGTGTTGGCCGAAGTTACAATAGTGACATTGAACCCTCGAACATGTTCGAAGATCTCGAAATGATCTTCCAGTTCCGGGGAGAATTCGCAAAACTCCATTTCCATCAAGAATTGAATGGACTTTTCCCGTATTTCGACCGGAAAATCTAACAGAGACATTGCTGCGGAGATTCTTACGAAAAAATGTGACATTCCATGCCCTTGGAGAGTGCTTTGTCGTGCAAGGTCACTTACATATCCTTTTTTGTCTTTATTTGACCCTAAGAATGGATTGGATCGAAACGACTTTCCTGTCGAAGCCCTTTGTGTCTGTATTAATTTCTGACCGCACGGAATCTCCATAGCCAATTTTCCATTTTTTATTATCAAATCAGAAGGTGCTGCCTTTGGTACTACTCTTATTTTACACGATCCAGGAACTTCCATAACGTTGGCATGATTCGGTTTGAGCTAAGTGATTTCGTAACCTTTTCGTAGCGTAGTAGAATGAAGGCTACGCACCGACGCTCTCTTTTCTATTAGCCTAAGCGTCTTCGCTAACTCGCTCACCTACTATACCCTACTATACCACTTTTAGGGTAGGCTAGGCTAACTCAGTCGCTTACTTCTACTAATGTAGGGGTAAATAGCGCATTTTCTTTTTAAAATAACCAATTTTCATTATTGCGAACCTATAGGTCCTTAGTAGCGTTGACAAAGAAGAACAGCTGGTTAAAAGACAACGAATCTTTTTATTTATATCTTAATTATATATTTTTTTATATATAATAATTAAGAATAATGAAAATGTTAGGCCAGCTTGACAAGCTACCCTTCCTCTTGATCTAAGATGCGAAGATCAAGATATCCCAGAAAAAAGTGACCGACCAGGGCTCTATTGATGAGTGAAAGAAAGGCTTTATGAGCCCTGTAAGCCCACACCTGTGTAGAGTGGATCGTTCAACACCTGCGGCACAAACCCATTTTTCTCGTTTACCTAAGGTCTACCTAATGCACTATCGAGTAGTATACCCGTTCGTGTGAGGTATAGCTAGATGGTAAAGCCGAGGTCGTCCCAAGAGCTATAAGTGTGGAGTCTATCTAAGTCTACTGTCACGTTTAAAAGGGGGTTTATGATTGTAAAGATTGATTAACTAATAAAAGTAAATGACAAGACAAGTAAATAAATAGAAAGAAATCAGTAAGGAGAGGAAGTGTTAAACTAATTACTACTCTTGTTATTATCATGATTAGTTATCTATAAGCGCATTCTATCATTCATCTGGGGTTTATAGTCATTTAGGATCAAAGGGTTAAATCTCCAATCTATCTTGCACCTTGTCCTATTCCCGCCTATTGTAAAGACGAGAGGTCATCGGGAGGCATGAACCTACGAAGATGCAAGAGTCATTAAGTACATCTACTAACATGGACAAATCTAGCAGGATGCGGCATGGTCAGATCTTACACCCCCTCAAGCTTCTTTAAGGTATCGCAATGATAGGTGGTCCTAGGGTTAATTTGCACATGTATGGGAATATTGCTATCGCAAAGTCACATCCCTATCGGCTTGGGTCCTAGGCTTAATTCACAAAGCCTCTAAGGAACTACCAATGCTCAACACTACCAAAACTAGAATGTCCTAAGACTCGCCATGAAAGTATACAAACAAAACTACAATGGATGCATAGAAAACTAAATCACAAGAATAACAATTTCATAACTAGGCTAACACCAAGAGGTGTCTAGCCACTTATGTTCATAATTGCAGTAAAACAAGAATGTGTTATTACAAGTGTAAACATGAATCGAACACAAGACAAAGGAATGAATAAACTTATGGTTGGTGTGTGCATCCTCCCTTGGAATTAACTTGTATATGGATTGAACTTCGTGCCTCCTACTCCCAGAGCTTCTCCCAACTTCTGCGTGGTGAATGTGAATATGTAAAATCGGAATTTAGGGTTTGTATATATAGGCCCGACTTAGCTACGGTGTAGCTAAATGAGTGGCTACGCCGTAGCCTGTGTAAATACCAACTACGTTGTAGCTTGATCAAGTGCTACGGGCGTAGTTTCTTCTTTTGATGTTTCTACGGTGTAGTTAGATGAGGTACTACGCCGTAACTTCTTCCTTGGCCACTTGAGTTCCGTACTGCCTTCTTTAGGGGCCTACGCCGTAGGTGGAGAGTAGCTACTCCGTAGAGCCCTTTAATAAATATCTACGCCGTAGTCATGGATTGAGCTACGCCGTAGTCTTCATATATTTTTGCTAGGGCGTAGGTAGATGGGACCTCTACGCCGTAGTTAGTGCAGAATCCGCATACTTCATATATTTTGTCTTTAGTCCTTCCATTTCCGCGTTTCTTCGTTTCTTTACTCATCTTTGCCTTGAAAACAGAATATAAACAAATAAGAGTATATATCCTAACATATGAATATAAAAGATGAGTATTAGGGAGGAAATTAACACTTAAATCATGGATATATTTGACGTTATCAAATATCCCCCCACTTGAACTCTACTTACCCTCAAGTAGGCCTTATTTGAATAATTTTCAAAAAGATATTTCCCAAGAAACTTGAAAATATGAGTCTAAAAATTTCTTATGCTAGAATATATCAGAGCCAAACACCTCACGAAACGGGAACAAACACTCATCTCTCTCTCTTAATCTAAGTGTTAATTTCGGGGTGATCACTCAACGCACAGTCATAGAATGTATTCTATCATAAGCTTGGCAGTTACACAAATCTCTACCACTAGAGCTAAGGTCGAAACGATTTTTAAAGGCAATATTGGGTGAACATATATATAAGGCTTATGGGTGTAGTGTTGTTACTAACATACTACGGCAAAGGCGACAAAGGCAATGATACATGACCGGAACGCCGGGCAAGACACCAATGACTGCTCAAATCCTTCACCTAAGCATGATTCACAACTAAAGGGTATGATAAGACATGGGATGCACAATAATGGTGTAAAAAAGAAAAAGAAAACAAATAGTCTTAGCTTATAACCGAGTTACTACCACTTGCCGTTCATCTAAAGTTCAAGCTTTGAAACGCGAAAATTGGATCATCTAACAAGTGTGTGCCATTAGAGGACGTCATGATGGGCACCACACTTGGTCTTCATGTTGGCGTTTAAGAACCAACAGCTTCATTCTTCATATATGACCGAAGTGGCCTATTCGATACTAATTCTTTCAATGCTCAAAATACGGTGCTTATACAAGGTTGCACCAAAGATAACATATCTACATACGGAATTTCATATTTTTTTGCATAACTAGAAATAAATATATCCCCCCACTTGAGATGAACTAAATATATGGTGGGTCTTCATGATCTTCAAAGGTTTGTCTTCAACGTAGGCGTGATTCTTGAATCTCTTGACTTAAACCTTAAATTAGAACAAGTGGCAACTTCCCAACCATAAACCAAGACTACACGGTAGGCTAAGGCGAATAGGTGTAACGAAACAATAATATGGGTAAAAAACGAAAGGATAGGCTCAAAAGGGTGTATCTATGGGTATCTTTCACTAAAAGTGGGTGCAACAAAAGGTTTAACACGGGGGTCGAATAGTCAATGTGACTAGTCGATAAACACACACGTATAAGTTATTTGGGTGATAATCCTAATTTATGGCCTTCTTAAAAAGTTTCTTTCAAATGTATCAAGGAATCTCGATGCACTACTCGTCCATGGTTTCAAAATGATGTAAAGGCCAAGTTCTAAAGTTTACAAACTACCGGCACACTCATAATTTAGGTGGATTTGGGGTAAAACAGGGGAAACTGAAATAGGCTAATCCTCACCATGGTATAAAAGGGTTAATGTGCTCGGCTAAGGTCTATTCTAGTTAGGTTCGGAAAAACATGTCAAAAGTTTTAGAAGTGGCATAATTTTTCAAAATAAAATAGAAAAATGGGGCAAAATAAAGTTCAAGTAATAATTCTACTCCTGTCCCCCCACTTGAGTTTTACAAAGTCCCATTTGTACATAAAATAGATTATAAAGAGGAAAAAGTAGAATTGGAACGAGAACTTCCCTGAAATTTTCTCTTGAAACATGATAGAAGGATCATGTTTGAAAACGTGCCTTCGCTTCGCCTAATAAGCAAACTTCAAATCCTTGAAATCACACAACTACCAAAAGCATAAAAAGAAAAATAAAAATAAAAAATAAAAGACCTAACTCACTTTCGTAGGAATCACGATTGCATTTAGCGTATACAACAAGCTTTTTAAACCACTTGGTGTCCCAAGTGGACGAGTGAAGTCTCATGAGGGTTTACATGGAACACACCCACAAAGTTCATTTAAAAACTAATACAAGTTTAAAATGTTATTTGTAGTAAAAATTATTAGGTACAGGAGGAAGCTACGGCGTAGCTGGAATGTGTTGCTACGCCGTAGTTGCTAAAACAAAACAGACTGACACCTGGGGGTGCTACGGCATAGTGATGAGATGGGCTACGCCGTAGCTAAGTCCTGGGGGATTTTCTTGTGGCAAAAGTCCAAAGATATGGTCCCCAATGCAAAGCTTCCTTTAGAACCTGCAAATCATTAATACAAAACATACCAAACCAACAAAATAAAAGGAAAACGAAAAGAAAAGGATAATTCGGGTTGTCTCCCGAAAGAGCACTTTTGTTTATTATCGAGTCTTTAAGTTAGACTCATTACCATAGAATTTCACGTGGCTTGATGATGGACTTGCCCACGCTCGTCCGTTTCCTTCAGTAGGTTACGCCTTATCCAGGCAACATTTGAAGCGGTGCGACAATACTCCTTCGTCTCAATTTTTCGTACTTTCGAAAATCTTTCTTTGGGTCCTAAATGATATCGGGTTACCTCATATGTTTCCGCAATGATGGGCGGAGGTTTTTTGTATTGTAATCCTAGAAGTTTACACCGTTTTTGTTCATAGGTCTCATCATTAGGATCAGTGAACCCATCAGCTCCTTGCAATTCTAAGTAATCCATTATTCCGTTGACGGGTATGGCCTTACACCAATGGTATTCTTAATTACCTCCCCATTATTCCTATTATGCCGGGCTAACATTCCCATAATGTTTACACCTTCTGTTCCCTTTACAGGAACAATTCTTTGTTTTGATGAGCTCTGATCATAAAATTTAGGAATAGTGCATTTCTCGCGCGGTAACTCATTGGAGGAGTCAAAGTTCTCTTCTTCTTTGTAATTTTCCTGCGAAAAACCACTATTTGAATCATCATGATCAGGGGTTAAGAGTTCATGTGCAGTTAAATCAGGGGAAAAATTCTCTTCCTTATCAACGTCAACATTACCATTGTTTATGACATAAACAATTTCTAATTTATGACACCTACCCTTTTCATCCATATCAAAAACTATTTTCTTGTCATTGAGAGTGCGAGAAATTAGCTTATTAAAGACATCAATCATGGCATGGGCAGTGGCAAGTAAAGGCCTTCCTAAAATAATAGGTAATTCTCTATCTTCTTCCATGTCAAGTATGACGAAGTCGACAATGAAAGTGAATCCATCAATTTTAACCAATACATTCTCGACTATGCCTTTAGGAATGCTAACTGTTCTATCTGCCATTTCTATAGTCATGCAAACTAGTTTAATTGGACCTATACTTAAACGTTTGTACATAAAGAATGGCATGATGCTAATGCTAGCTCCAAGATCTGCTAAAGCGTTACTAATAAACAAGCTATCAATAGAACAAGGGAGAATAAAACTTCCTGGATCATTCTCTTTTGGAGGCAACTGATGTTGAATGCTAACTGTTCTATCTTTCTCCATGTCAAGTATGACGAAGTCGACAAGGAAAGTGAATTCATCAATTTTAACCAAATACATTCTCGACTATGCCTTTAGGAATGCTAACTGTTCTATCTGCCATTTCTATAGTCATGCAAACTGGTTTAATTGGACCTATACTTAAACGTTTGTACATAGAGAATGGCATGATGCTAATGCTAGCTCCAAGATCTGCTAAAGCATTACTAATAAACAAGCTATCAATAGAACAAGGGAGAATAAAACTTCCTGGATCCTTCTCTTTTGGAGGCAACTGATGTTGAATGATTGCTGAGCAGGTGGCATTAAGCTTTACTTCTCCTCCTTTTTCGTTACCCAAAGAGAAGAGGTCCATTTCTTCCACAAAGTCCTCTTTATTGTCAGATTCCTCCTCATGTTGTTTAGCAAAAAATTTAAGTTCTTCAAAAGAATACCTGAAAAGGGTGTAAAGAGGTTGACCATTGTTAGAAAATATCGCCTTGCATGCTCCAGAATTTTTAAAGCATTCTCCTTTAGCATTAACAGCTTGCTTGGATACTTGATTGATTAGAAGCCCAATTTTGGTTTCAAGGCTTCTAATTGTTTCATCGTGGCTTTTTAGGTTGAGTGTCGTTCCCTCTTGAAAACTTCTAAGCCATCCTTCCCATTCCATTTGCTTTTTAGCTGACTCATCAAAGTATTTCTGGATGGATAGTTCAAGGTTAGATTGTTTCTCACAAGGCGGCCGATTGTATCCTGATGGTCCTGTACGATAACCGTTACTATGGAATGGTCTACCTTCCCCGTACTTCACCTCTTCAGTCTTTCCATCGCCTTCTTTCAAAATACAATCTCTAGCCAAATGTGGTCCTTCACAAACCTCGCAACCAACTTGAATAGCGTGAACATTCTCCTTGAGCTTCTTCATGTCACGCCCCAAGATTTTGAGTTTGTTGGTGATGAGGGTTATTCCATCAGAATTTCCAGCCATGCTCCTACTATTTCCACCTTCGTGCCACTTTTGAGAGTGGTTCGCCATGTCTTCAATAGCCTTTAAGGCTTGAGCAGGGGTCATTCCAGGGATTGGTCCCTGAGAATCTAACATTTGGCGAGTGGAGATATTGATCCCTTTGTAGAAAATGTTGACCATTTGCTGCTTGTTGAGATCATGAGTAGGACAATTGTACAAAAGGTCATTGTACCTATCCCAAGCTTGGTACAATGTTTCATCTCCGTCTTGCTTGAAGTTGTGAATATCTTCAAGCAGCTTTGCCGTCCTTGAAGGAGGGCAATATCTTTGGATGAAAAGCTTCTTCAGGAGAGCCCAAGTGTTAACGGTACCTGCTGGTAACCTATTGATCCATCTTTTTGCTCCTCCGGTTAATGTCATAGGGAATACTTTGAGCATTATCGTATCATGAGATACTCCCGGAATTTTGAACAAACTAACTATGTAAAGAATATTGTCAATGTGCTCGTGAGCATCTTCCGTCTTGCTTCCCAAAAATGGGTCTTTTCGCAGTTACCTTATGAATTGATTCTTGATTTCAAACTATACGTCATTCCCAATAGCAGGCCTAACCAAACCAGGCCCTTGCTCTTCTCGTGTAAGAGCCAAATATTCCTCAAGCGTGAGGGTGTTAATGTCAACTTCTCCCATGGTACCTGAAACTTAAACTTGATCGTGAGAAACTAAAAATAAAACAAAATAAAAAATGCAAATTTTAATAAAATCCTAATAGCTCCCCGGCAGCGGCGCCAAAAACTTGATGCATGATGAGGCGAAAAATGAACCACTTTTAGGGGGTCATTTAAGCCCGGAATTGACTTTATTTGATCAAATATTGCCCTAAATCGTTCCTTTTGTGATTTTAGGTACTTTGGGAGTGAAATCTGGAAAAGGAAGCAATTCGGACGTTTTTGGAGCATAAAAGTGAAGAAAACGCCAAAGTCTTAATTTTCCTTGCTGGGAACAGTAGGTGACGGCGTCAAGAAGGAATCCTTGACGGCGTCAAAAGCAAATTTCCATGACGATCCAGTACAGATTTGACGGCGTCACGAAGTAGGGCGTCAAGAGTAAAATGCATGACGGCCTGGAAATGCATAATACATTACGGCGTCAAAAGTAGATCAAGGTAGTCCGAGAAGAGTTTTGGCGGCGAGGTGACGGCGTCACAAGTTTGGTCTTGACGCCGTTTATCACCCCCATATGTACGTTAATCTTAAAAGTACTCAAAATGTTTTGATTTTCTTAATTCAAGTCATTAGATTAGTTTATTGTAAAGTATGTAAAAATTCAAGTGTAAGGAGAATGTACAACCCCTATGATGTATTACTTTGGATGGTAGGGTAAGAGTGTATGCAAAAAAAAAAATAATAAAAAAAAATAAATCGAAAAAATCAAGAAAAAGAAAAAAAAATAGAAAAAGAAAAAGAGAAAAAACATGCGGACTACCATCCCTTTTCATTCTATGTTCATTTTATGTTTTTGTTATTTTTTATTTATTAGCTTAAGTCGAGTCTAGTCTTGGCTTAGCAACGCCACATTGTACATGTAATTAACCAAGATTGTTAACTCGCCACCAGTAAAAACTTCCTTTATCCAACAAAACCGTGTATTTCATATCCCTACACCTAACGTTACAACCCTTTAAAAGACCTCTTTGATAGTTTATCCTAGGTGCTTACGCCATGTGGTGGAGGTTTGATCCTTTCCCAAGCCTATGGTAATCTATTTTGCTATGACAGGTAGTGAGAGATATCTTCCGTTTCCATATTGTAATTTATACTTTATTACACCCGAGAGATGTGAGTATCTAAACACTATTTGTGAGGTGCTTGTGTATGACCTCCGTGCTTGTCTATTGGTCTTTAGTGGAACGATTATTTGTTGTAATTACTTTTATATTAGTGTTAAATGACCCCTAACTTGTATTTTGAGTAGAATAAAAGCGCATTTGCTTAAGGACAAGCAAATCTCAAGTGTAAGGGTATATGATGAGGCGAAAAATGAACCACTTTTAGGGGGTCATTTAAGCCCGGAATTGACTTTATTTGATCAAATATTGCCCTAAATCGTTCCTTTTGTGATTTTAGGTACTTTGGGAGTGAAATCTGGAAAAGGAAGCAATTCGGACGTTTTTTGAGCATAAAAGTGAAGAAAACGCCAAAGTCTTAATTTTCCTTGCTGGGAACAGTAGGTGACGGCGTCAAGAAGGAATCCTTGACGGCGTCAAGAGCAAATTTCCATGACGATCCAGTACAGATTTGACGGCGTCACGAAGTAGGGCGTCAAGAGTAAAATGCATGACGGCCTGGAAATGCATAATACATGACGGCGTCAAAAGTAGATCAAGGCAGTCCGAGAAGAGTTTTGGCGGCGAGGTGACGGCGTCACAAGTTTGGTCTTGACGCCGTCAGACCCTATTTCCTATTTATAGTTTTCTAATTTTCACATTAAAAAAGAGAGAAGTTTTGGAGAAACCCTAAGTACGAACTTGGTGCGAATTTTACAGGTTTTTCAAGGGTTCTAAGCCCTTGATACCTTTCATGTGTAATTGAGATAAGTGTTCTTTTAATTCAATCAATATGTCTATGTGTTGGTTGTCTATATCTTGTTCTTGTTTTAATTCCATCATGCTAGGCTAGATCTATCTTGTGTTTGCTTGGATCTAATGAAACCTAGATGTTAATTATGTGTTGATTACTTGTTTATAATTGTATTGGATGAATGAATTTGATGTTAGGCTTAAGAAAACTGGCAGATCTTCAAATGGTAACATGCTTGAATGTCTTAAGAAACATGAACCGATGTGCACTAGGTCTTTATTGGTTGTATTTAATGCATGAGCCACTATTTATAATCCCTATGGTTGTGCTGGGCATGGTATAGGAGGAGATAAGAGCTCATAGAATTGGGGAGTTAAGTGCGCCACCCCATGAATGATATTAAGGAATACGATCCGTCATCCATGCAACTATAACAAGTAATTAATGTGTAAAAGATGTCTAGGGAGTAGTGAAATCTAAGTAAATATATTTTCTCCACTTATTGCTCACAACCTTAGTATAATTTAGTTTATTTTCATTTCTAGTATTTTATTTTGATCGCATCTTTAGTATTGGGTTAGTTGACTAGCAACTAATTCCGCCCAAATCCTTCAAACCCGAGATTTTTATTTGCTTTCTAAAAAAATATAAAAATACAAAAATAATCATCCCTCACCTTTAGAACTAGTATTTAGGTTTTCTAATCCTAGCGACACTATTCCTAGCTGAACGATCAATCCCCCGGTACTTGTCACTATACTATACTACAACGATCAGGTACACTGCCTGGTGGGGGTTGTAAGCTTCTCAAGATCCCTTGAGAGGTAAAGCCTGGTGCGATTCCCACGTATCAATGCACCGACCAAGTTTTAATATTTATAAGTGTCTCGTTTACCTAAGGTCTACCTAATGCACTATCGGGCATTGTACCCGGTCATGTGAGGTATAGCTAGATGGTAAAGCCGAGGTCGTCCCAAAAGATATGAGTGTGGAGTCTATCTAAGTCTACTGTCACGTTTAAAAGGGGGCTTATGATTGTAAAGATTAATTAACTAATAAAAGTAAACGACAGGACAAGTAAATAAATGGAAAGAAATCAGTAAGGAGAGGAAGTGCTAACCTAATTACTACTCTTGTTATTATCATGATTAGTTATCTATAAGCGCATCCTATCGTTTCATCTGGGGTTTATAGTCATTTAGGATCAAAGGGTTAAATCTCCTAAATCTATCTTGCACCTTGTCCTATTCCCGCCTATTGTAAAGACGAGAGGTCACCGGGTGGCGTGAACCTACGAAGATGCAAGAGTCATTAAGTACCTCTACTAACATGGACAAGTCTAGCGGGATGTGGCATGGTCAGATCTTACACCCCCTCTAGCTTCTTTAAGGTATCGCAATGATAGGTGGTCCTAGGGTTAATTCGCACATGTATGGCAATATTGCTATCGCCAATCCCTATCGGCTTGGGTCCTAGGGTTAATTCACCAAGCCTCTAAGGAACTACCAATGCTCAACACTACCAAAACTAGAGTGTCCTAAGACTCACCATGAAAGTATACAAACAAAACTACAATTGATGCATAGAAAACTAAATCACAAGAATAACAATTTCATAACTAAGCTAACACCAAGAGGTGTTTAGCCACTTATGTTCATAATTGCAGTAAAACAAGAATGTGTTATTACAAGTGTAAGCATGAATCGAATACAAGACAAAGGAATGAATAAACTTATGGTTGGTGTGTGAATCCTCCCTTGGAATTGACTTGTATGTGGATTGAACTTCGTGCCTCCTGCTCCCAGAGCTTCTCCCAACTTCTATGTGGTGAATGTGAATATGTAAAATCGGAATTTAGGGTTTGTATTTATAGGCGCGACTTAGCTACGACGTAGCTAAATGAGTGGCTACGCCGTAGCCTGTGTAAATACCAACTACCCCATAGCTTGATCAAGTGCTACATGCGTAGTTTCTTCTTTTGATGTATCTATGGTGTAGTTAGATGAGGTACTACGCCGTAACTTCTTCCTTGGCCACTTGAGTTCCGTACTGCCTTCTTTTGGGGACTACGCCGTAGGTGGAGAGTAGCTACTCCTTATAGCCCTTTAATAAATATCTACGCCGTAGTCATGGATTGAGCTACGCCGTAATCTTCATATATTCTTGCTACGGCGTAGGTAGATGGGACCTCTACGCCGTAGTTAGTGCAGAATCCGCATACTTCATATATTTTGTCTTTAGTTCTTCCATTTCAGCGTTTCTTCGTTCCTTTACTCATATTTGCCCTGAAAACAGAATATAAACAAATAAGAGTATATATCCTAATATATAAATACAAAAGATGAGTGTTAGGGGAGAAATTAACACTTAAATCATAAATATATTTGACGTCATCACTGTCGCTACACCGTTGTTGGCCACACCGTTAATAACCCATGCAATTTGAGAATTGCTCGAAAAACCTAGTAAAAATATTGGGTATATGAAAAAACCTTTGGTTTACAAACAAAAATCATAGATTTGAATACCTTTTTGTGTTGGTATGCGTGTGTGTAGTTGTTATGGTTGTGGTTAAGGTTAGGTTTATGTGTTAGGTGATTGAAGTAGTGGGGATGAGAGATGAAGAAGATATAGTTTTTTTTTTTTTTTTTTTTTTTTTTTTTTTAAATGAATACATGGTTTTATTTTATGAAATTTTGAAGATGAAGAATCCATCTAGGTTTAGTATTTTGTATTTAAAAAAAAAATTCAGCTGAATCTAAAAGAGAAACAAGACAAGGGTAACTTAGTCATTTCACTTTACCCAGAAACCGAATACGCAACCTAAAATTTCTCATCACAAAGAATGAGGACTGAAAATGCAGTTTAGCCACAAACCACAAGGACGATATTTGCAATTTACTCACTCCTTAATAAAATTTTACCGGTAAATCGGGTAGGGTTCCGGGTAACGTCTTTGATCCGCTACATCCCCACTTTTATACACCCATAAATCAAAATCAAATTCAATTATACTTTTAATTCCTTCATCTGATCATCATACAACGATTCCAAGTTTCCAACTTCAATTAATAACAGTTTCAATTAAAGGTACCCAACAATTTAATTTCAATTTAATTCACTATAATACATATTTACATGTAAAAATTTATATCTCAAATTTAACGATAAAAATTGGGCGTTTTTGTGCAAGAATTCAATTGACTGATGAAAGATCAAAACCCATGAATTGATTTTACAGGTGTTGAAGATTCATCATGTTTACGCGTGTTTTTGGTAAACCTAAACAACAAGCTAATGCTGTTGTCACCTTGGATAAACTTAATGAGGTAAAGTTTTCATTTTTATGATCTGGGTTGTTTTTTGTTTGGTTTTTAGTATTGTTGTTATGTGTTTTATTAGGGTTTTATGTGTGATCACTTTGGTTTGTAAGAGCGAATAAAGGTTGTGGCTTGTAGCGCGTTATTTTTAATATAGTTCTAGGGTGATTGATGTTAGTTTGTTATGTGTGGTTATCTTACCGATAACGTAAGCCGTTGGAATATCTAGTTCTATATTGTTAGATGTTTTTATGATCACTGTTGGATTATAAGAGTATTTGACCGGAATAAAGGTAGTAGGGTGACACTTAGGGGGGATATCGTTAAGCGATTAATAGAGATGCAAGTTGGAACATTGATGGATATAGATGGTGCTAAGATTATGGTTGGATGTATGCTTTAGATGTTAACATTAACATTAAGCCATTTGAATTCAAAAGGTGAACCAAATTGTCAACTGATATGAACGGCATGTAAAATTGAAGAGACATTAACCAAGAGCCCATGTAGATAGGAGACTGGATGTGAGTAAATTAAATAGATGAGAAATCGTAATGTGATTATTTGATACAATTGTTCTTGCGTTTGATGGTTTTGTGCAGTGATTTAGCTGAAAGATGCTTAATGAGCTCGGAATTCAACTAAAATTGCTGAATAGAATATTCTTGTTTTGCCTTTCTTCTTCAAAATTTCCACATCTTTCTGTGCCTTAAAGCACCGGGCTTGCCTTGGTAGGCGTTAGGTCTGTAACCTAGGCACAACTTTTACACCGATGGTGAACTTTCACTGGTTAGCCATGTATTGTGTACAGTAAATAGTGTGACTTGTTTTAGGTCCCGCAACTATGGGTTAATATAGCTTCTTCTAAGTTCTAACTGATAAAATGTTTTTGTATCTTACTATCTTAGCCAGTGAAACATGCAAGATTGAAAATGCTGTTAAATTTCGACCGGGGATACTGATATATTTTACCCCTTAATGTTGTGGGCTCTAAAGTTATAACTTCTTGAAGAAAGATTTTATCTATGTTACTTTTAGATTTGTATTCGCTTTCTTTATTGAAGGGATGGGTTTTTTATATAATATATTTCATTAGACATGTGTCATATCTTGTTCCTTTGCAGACACTTGAAATGCTCGAGAAGAAAGAAAAAGTACTTCTGAAGAAGGCTGGTGCAGAGGTAGATAGGGCCAAAGAATATACTAGAGCAAAGAACAAAAGGGGTATAATCTGAAATCCATATTTTTTTTTTCTCCCTTCGACTACTTTTATAAATTCTAATTGAGTTATATGTCGTGTTGGTACTCACAGTTACATTCTGTTCTTTATTATCTTCTCTGAAATTTGGTATCATTAAAGCAAATCTAACCTGAGTGATGATTAGAACGTACATTGCATTCACTTTATACAAGAAGCAATAAGCTGCATTATTATCATTAATCTCTGTTTCGCGATTAGGATCCACAAATGTTTTCAAAGAGGAATAATACATGCAACTGTTTGTGTTCATTTGTTCATGCCGCATGAAAGTGTTCAAGAATACCCCCATATTTTTTTACTGGGTATCATGTAATATGGAATATAAGTCGGCCTTACTTGGATGCTGACTTTAATATGCATTAGTTTTATGACACTCCTATCAGCTATAAGACATTATATCGGGCCTGTGGCCTATGCACTTTAAGTTTCTTACTCTCTTAGGAGGTTCAATCTTCTGATATTTCTCGTTTGCCTTCTTGATATTGTTCAGCTGCAATACAATGCTTAAAGAGGAAAAGGCTGTATGAACAACAAATAGAACAACTTGGGAACTTCCAGTTACGAATTCATGACCAGGTGACATTCAGTGATGTCTTCAAGATAATTTTTTTTAAAGATTGTATATGTACAAAAATTGAAACTTCTGTAATGTTTGAACTTGAATATCAGATGATTTTACTAGAAAGTGCAAAAGCTACCACGGAGACCGTTGATGCTTTGAGAACTGGTGCGGCAGCAATGAAGGCCATGCATAAAGCAACGTGAGTTGTACCACTTTTCAATTTTTGGTCATAAAGAGCAAAATAGTGTTTACGCGTCGCGGAGGTCACAAATTTTGAGGGTCGGGTAATGGTTCAAAGCGGTTATTGGAATAGGTGTTCCATCTCATCTCATCAAAATCAAAAGAGTATATTTTGTTTTCTTTGGAAATAAATCTGATGGCTTAATCAGTTTGACCCATTAGGTATAGAATTATTTCTTGATTTTAAATTTCCACATCTACTTGATCATTATAATTGTGTGATCGAGTGTTAATGGAAGTGTAATGATTAGAGATGATGGTCCTGTTATAAAAGCCTGTGTTGAGTTTTGTGACACGAGTTCTTACTTTATGAGTAATACAGATCAGCTTGCATGTACAATATTTACCTTTTCTTGTTTTTTAATCAGATGATTTTATCTGATTTAAAAATTGTGATGATGCAGAAATATTGACGATGTTGACAAGACTATGGATGAGATAAACGAACAAACTGAAAATATGAAACAAATACAGGATGCTTTGGCAGCACCTATGGGTTTAGCTGCTGATTTTGACGAGGTAATATACTATACCTAAAAATTGTGAGTGAAAATCTCTCTAAATTGCGAAGGGAGTTATAGTTTTTGTTAAAAAATTCCCAAAGTAAGAGTTCAATTGAAGCTGAGATGTCTTAAAAGGTAACGGAAAAGGTTGGAGTATGTCACTACTAATTGATCAAACTTCTATTCTCAAAACAGGATGAACTGGAAGCTGAACTTGAAGAACTAGAAGGAGCCGAGTTAGAGGAACAGCTTCTTCAGCCTAGCACAATTGAACAGCATATTCAGTCTAACACAACTGCCCCTGCTCCTCCGGTGCCTATTCCAGCTGCGAGGCAACCAACACGCCCAGCTCCTAAGCAAAACACTGCTGAGGATGAAGAGCTTGCTGCATTGCAAGCAGAATTGGCACTTTAAGAAAAGGTTAGTTTCCTTGTGGACTTGTCCATTTGTATCACATATAGTTTAAGTGATTTATTCGCTAACACGTCAAAATAGGTAGTTTTTTTGCACCCTGTCAAAATGGGCCTGATCAGTTTGGTTTTCTTTTTATAAAAATTGAAAATTTTCTTTTTATAAAGCAAATTAGAAGGATTTCTTGCATGAGAGTTCATTTTAATGTGTTTTGATCAGGTGTTTCCTTTTGTATTCTGAGCTTCTAAACTTAGCCCATATGACCCGTCTGAGATAACAAATACCTGGATTTACCCATTTGTATCATTGTAATAATTTATTGATTTAGTTACAATGAGAACTTTGTATTTGCAGATTACTGGCGATATGCTCAATACACCATCCAAAACGAAGAAATGTGTGCCTAATTATCTTTGTACAGCTGTGATCATAGACTAAATAACAAGTTTCTTTTTTTCTTATCTTTTATCTTTTTTTCTTTTTGGAATATGTAGCGGAACAATGGAGTATTGTATTATACATTGAAGATCATAAACAACTACAGTAATACGCTGCTTTCGAAATGAAATTTATTACTGTGTAGGATCGATGCACACAAACTGCTTACATCACTTGCGTAAAACATACAAGGGTTTTGCTACAAAAATGACTAGTCTGTATTGTATCATTTACGGTCGGTATTGAATGTTTTATGAGTACTAAGTTTGGTGTTATGCATAAACTCTTAACAAAAATAAGTAGACTAAATTTCATGTTTGTGTTTCTTTTTAAATTTGTGGACAACATAGTGCTTGATTTGTTTTTCAAAAGTGTAAAAATCAACATCTTTTGTCTCATTTATATCATCACTTCTAATTAGAGTGATCAACGGTCCAAAACCGGACCGGACCGAGAACGAACTAGCCCAAAACCTTACACCGAAGACCGGACCGAATGTGTTCTAATCGTACAAAAAGATGCACATACCAGGCCGTCAATGGTGATTGACGGAATTAGGGGTGAAGGTGGTGATGCCGAGTGCAAGATAACCTGTAAGTAAGAAATAGAAGACATTATGTTAGACGGAGCGCGGGGGGAAGCCCTCGCGAACCGCCTCCGGTGTGAGAATCAGTCATAGTGATTATGTCATAAAAGTATTGAGGTAGAGAAGATGATATCTCGTGGGTTTAGTTAAGTTGCATACCTCTTCTGATGACTTCCTTATTTATAGGCACAATAATTTGACAGAGTAGTTACTAGTTACAGAGGGTGTGGGGAGGCAGTTATAGAGGTCATGGCAGTTACAGAGGTCATGGATGAGATCATGGCTATTGACCAGCTCTTCTTTGACCAGGTCTGTTCGACCATCTCAATCATACCCACGTTCATAGGTAGAGAGACTATGACCTTTAGGCTTCGAACCTTGTCGGATGCTACTCTTTGAACCTTGTCATGAATTAGGCTCTGAAAAATGACGGAGGCCAAGCTCCGAACCTTGATGGAGGCCAGGCTCTGAATAGTGACGGAGGCTAGGCTCCAAACAGTGGCGAAGGCCAGGCTCCGAGCCATGACAGAGGTGAGGCTTCGAACCTCGACAGAGGTTAGACACTATGAATGCTTTGGGTGAAGGTTGGCGGATTCCCTTGCGGTAGCCATTGTGAATGACTTTACGCCAGCATTATGTGTAGGACGAAGGCGTAGGCCTAATCCTTTAGGAGGGTACATCATCACCCTTTGTACAAATGATAAGCTACGTACCAGAGTGACGGTAACGCTCATTAGCAGAGCGGAGGGTACATCATCATGTTCGGTCTGGTTCGGTCCGGTCCTTCAGTCGATTCGGTCTAAGAAGGCAATAGTCGGGTTTTAAGTAAGACCGGTCCGGACCGAAACTAAAATAAAGAAAAAATCCGGTTAGAGACCGGACCGCTTGTCCTTCGGTCCGGTCGGTCCTCTGTCTCGGTCGGTTTTGAGTCTGCGATGCTGAGCCCTACTTCTCATTGTATCTTTCACTTCTTTTTAATTTCTTGTACTTTCACTCTTTATAATATTTTTTTCTCTACTTGTAAACAACATTCCTAAATTTAAATCAAATAATCATCCGTACTTTATTCTATAAAAAATATAATCTCATTCCTTATTTTATCCCATGCCTGCGTTCATTTTACTTACCCCTTTTTAAAGAACTTGGTTTCCAAGATCGTCAGTTCCTTTCACTACCAGCCGCTAAAGGAGCTGCTCTAGCTTAAGCTTAAGTCGATTCTTACAACATAGAGTAGCCGAACGAATCTACTGCAGCTACAGTTGGGTAGCTAGACCATCTACCCTGCGGCAGTTTGTTCTGATCGTTTAGCGGCTCTTTCTAAAAGGCGGGAATGTAAATAGAAAAGATCCGCTCACAGATAAGTACAAAATGGACTAGGATGGATACATTATCAAAATAATTAAGTGTTGGGTCTGATTTTTCAACCCAACTATCTCTGACATGTATTTAAACATAAAATAGCTTAATGCATTAAGTTTTTGATATAAGTCAGCGAGAACAGCACTCACTGATAAAGCCCAGAGAGTAAGTCACCCTCTGATGAAAATTAAAGGTCTTATTCTCTGATGGTTATCAGAGAGTATACCATGGTGGTTATCAATGATAGGTACCTCAGTAATGATCATCAGTGGATGTAACTCATTGATATAAGAAATCAGTAAGAGTTGTATAAAGCTCAACCAACTGCCAAGCTTCAGGGAAGTCGAAGACCAACTGAAGAAATACTTTACAAACTGATGCGGTGTCAGGAAGTAAAGTATAAGGAGCTACACAATAAGCTTGATTTTTTCCATTTATAATATATATGAGATATATATTGATCTCAACTTCATTAGTATCGGTCTAATAGTTTTTATAGATTAAACATCAAGTTATTGTCTCGTGAATTTAAAGATGTTTACCACGAAGATAAGGGATTATAAAATAGTGAGATTAACAGGAAGAAAAGAGAGGATATACATGAGAGTAATGATAGAGACTAGAGATGAGAGCTAGATAAAAGATTTTGAACTTTTTTTAAATAGAAAAGCATACTTTCAAAACATGAAAACACAATAAGCACATCTTCAATTTTAAAAAGAAGCACAAAACATCACATTTACTCAAATAAATAAGCAAAAAGAAGGTCAACCCCTTTTACATCTGTTATCAAAGTAATCCTAGTACTAGATACGACATTCGCATTCCTGTTACAGGATTGATGTCGCAATCTTGACTGAATTAATAATACTAGCAGGGTACCCGCGCATTGCAACGGCGAGTACTCTGAAATTAAATTTTCCGGTGAATCATGTACTTTTAGTTTATTATGTTCTTTTTGACAATAAATTTACGGATATCAAGACTTTTGTTTAGCCCATGCCCGTTCGGGCTCGTGCCCGTTCGGGCTCGAGTCTGTTTGGCCCGCACCTGTTCGGGCTAAAGCCCATTTGATCCGTTGCCAGTTTGGGCTTGAATATTTGTATAATGTGCTTTATTATTTGTATTAGTGACATTTAATGCAGGAATTATATTTAATTTGGTTGTACAATATGCTTGATAATTTGTATCTTTTATGTAAGGGGTGCTCTAATAACTGTATTAATTGTATTTATTGACAAGTTAATTAATTGACTACATTAAATTGCATTAATGTGTTGTTTTTTTAATATGTGCATAAAAGTGGTGTACACTATGTTTCTTGTCTTGTAAGTCAGAAAATTATGTGCATTAAAGGGGTGTACGCTATGTTTCTTTTCTTGTATGTCTTAAAAAATTAAAAGCATTCAAAACTATACTTGTAACAACCCAGACTTTTTAAAGACACTTAAATTTTTAGGCTTTTAATTATATGTGTATTTTTAAAGACACTTAAATTTTTAGGCTTTTAATTATATGTGTATGCATCTTTCTTATTAAAGAAATGTTTTTGGTCTTAAACATTTTAAGACTTCTAAATATAGATGTTTTAAATACATTATAAGGTAGTATAGACTAGTGGACGAGTGGTTTGTCATTAAATTCCGCTAAATGTATTTTATCATTAAAACCTATTTTACAGGAAGTGTTAATGTGATCCCTCAACTAAATGTATTTGAACGTATCGAAACAACCTAGCTTAGCATATTTGTTTACTTAATCTTTCATACATTATCGGGTACATGAATCTCAGCATTTTTGCGAGCAAACATAGACGAATGCTTGCAAAACCGGCAAAAGGCTACTAATTCGATAATTTTCTTTACCTAGGTGAAATCAAACCAGTGGTCACGCAACCCCCTAAAAAAAGATTTTATCTAATTTAAGTCCGTGCCAAAATGAGTTTAAGGCGGTAGTTTATTCAGGTCAAAAGTCAGAAAACGTACACTGTTTTAAAATTAAAATATTTTCTTGATATTTACATCAATCATGTAAAAAGCAATAAATAGAAGGATAAGATTGAAAAACCTAAAAATAGCAAGCCTCATGACACTCATCTGAACGTAACGTGACCACATGTTATAAATATTAAACTTTGATTTGAATATGATATATACGTAATGGGGATGACTATATTTACATTGGCTAGTATGGGCGGTGTTTGACGTTACTCTCCATCCCTAAAACAAAATCTCTCTGATCACACATTAACACACATCGACATAGAATAGCATATACTCCATATATGAGTGGTGAATAAAAGTTGGATGATTTGATAGCATGTATGTGTTGTGTTGAAATCCACCATGCATGCTTTATATTCCAACCAATATCTTTCTTAACTCTCACGCTATTAAATAGTCTTTGTTACATTGCTTTATCTTTTTGCCATCTTTACACATACTAAAAACACACAGAAGAATCTTTAATTTGTGGATGTGTTTTAGATACTTTTTGGATTTGATCAACAAGTTTATGGGCTCCTTTTAAAAGGTACTGTAATAAAGTTTTTTTTTTTTTTTTTTTTTTTTTTTTTTTTTTTAATGATCTTTACGATAGTTGCAAAGTTTCCTATA
The DNA here is from genome assembly GCA_030686995.1 of Artemisia argyi. Classification (NCBI taxonomy): domain Eukaryota; kingdom Viridiplantae; phylum Streptophyta; class Magnoliopsida; order Asterales; family Asteraceae; genus Artemisia; species Artemisia argyi. Next base: position 546,631 of record JARVZY010002032.1, read on the forward strand.
TTTATTAGTAATAACAAGTTTACATTAAGGAATGTATTTATGGTTGTTATTCTGACATAGTATTGACTAATCAAGATTTATATATGCTAGCTGTTATTTTATTTTATTTTTTTAAAATGGTAAAATTTTATGTATGCTAGCTTTTTAAAAAAAAAAAAATGGTAAAATTTTGGTAGGTTTGGATTTGTATTAAAGCAAGCATGATGGTTGATGAGGTGGCAATAAAAGAGTCACCTGCAGCGGTGGCTCTAGGGAGGTGGTCAGTGTTGTTTTATGGGGTTGGTCATATGCTAAATGACATCACAGCTGCCTGTTGGTTTACGTATCTTTTGGTCTTTATTACTGATATTGGATTATCCCCAAGGTACACATAAAAACAATATTTTGTTATTTTTTAGGTTTTTATTAGCCAAGATCAATGTTTATGTTTTGTTTGTTTTGTTTTGTAGGGATGCTGCTACTGTTATGCTTTCTGGTCAGATAGCTGATGGATTCACAACTATTTTTGCTGGTGAACTGGTATGTTTGTAATATCGCAATATGTATTTAGTTTTTTCTTTCTTTTTTTACCTGTTTTGCTCGTAAAAATGCATGAAAATTGCCACATTTGGATTGAGGTTTGGTGAAATTGGTCAAGTTGGGTTCTGTCAAAAATGGGCAGTTAGATAGGCTGTGGTTATGGTTCAAGTTAGGTTCCTGTCAAAATGCGCAGTTTTTGTAACGGGCAGTGTTGGCTAAACTCATATAGTCCTCCTAAACACTTTGTTGTTATATATATTTTTTCTAATAGTCTAATTTCTTTAATTATAATGATCTAGGGGGTTTATGCATTTGAAATACATTTTGGTGACTCAGTAAACAAATGTGTTGAATTGTCAATTTGTCACCTTTAACTTGTTTTCTAGTGACATTGTCACATTCGTATCTAATCTGTTACTACTTTCTAAAAAACCTTATTACTCCTTTCTAAAAAAAAGCATAACCATGATAACATTTTCCCCCAAAATCCTGTTAGAATAAGAATTGAAGTCCCATAACCAGCCACAATAATGGGTGCCAATATATATCCAAATACCCCTAACTGCCCTTTTAGTATTGACAAGTAGCTAGAGTTTGTTTGAAGCATTTCCGAAAAATATAATGTTGTGCTCTTAGTGCAACTGTCTTTAGTTTATGTTGTATCCTTTTTATTTTCTGTGTGTTTTAGGTGTAAAATCTTGGATCAGATATATCTATGCATATCTGATTTAGAGCTTTATGTTATCGTTTGTGAAGATTTGTATTAATTATTTTGTGGATGTTGTAGATAGACAGGTTCGGGCATTTTAAGATATGGCATGCAGCAGGGTCGATTCTTGTAGCCGTTTCATTCTCTTCAGTTTTTGGAAGCTGTATTCCTTGTCTTATCTTCGGCAGTGAATCTGCTACATTGCAAACAATTGGTTATAGTTTTTTTGCAGCCGTCTTCAATGTTGGATGGGCTGCTACACAAGTGTCCCACATGTAATCGTCTGCTTATTTAATTTCCTTTCATGAAGTAGTAGCTTATTGTTTTTTCGACTTTGTTTAGTATCCTTACAAGGCTTTGAAACATGGATCTTTGGCATACTCACTATTGGTAGCTCAATGTAGGTCTATGGTAAATTGCATCACCCTTAATTCAACAAGCAGGGTAGTGATGACAAGTTGTCGCAACGCCTTTTCAATGGTTAGTAGTTTTATACATGTAATAACAATTAGTTACCATGTAATTAATCTATATTACTAATGTGTTATCACATTGAAACATGTCTGAAGGTTGCCAACCTCAGCTTATATGCCATTGCTTTCTTGGTCTTCCATCTTAGCCCTTCAAAAACCACGCCCGAGATTGAAAATCAGGTACGGAGACAGAAGAGTCATTAATTCTGAAGTATTCCTTTGCTTTCTGCTGTATTAACTCGGGATATAAACAGTATCGGTGGATTGCATACACATCAATATTTATTGGATGCTGCTTCGTGGTCATATTCCACATTGGGACAGGAGAGCCGAGGTATTTATATTCTTAAATACCTTTTCGACTTTTAGTTCAAATGGATGAATTTAAACTTCATCTTAATACAAATTGTTAACTTACAAGTACCAAACATTTGATACATGTAGATTAAAGGAAGACTTCCAAGGACATGCTTATCAAAAGATATCATGGACTTATTGGTTCAAGAAAGTTCTATACTACCAAGTTGCTCTTGTCTATGTGTTAATCCGCCTAATCACCAATGTTTCACAGGTTCGCTCTCATAAACCTTTTTTTATTTTACGTATAGTGAATATAAACAATGACACATGTGTGTTTAAGGTTTATAAGATCTTTCAAGAATCCCATAAGGCTAACTCTCATTTATCATTGTGAAACGTAGGCATTTCTCGCGTTTTATGTCATCAGCGATCTACGAATGGCCCAATCTTCTAAAGCGTCCGTAAGTACTTGCATAAACCTCATGATCGTTAAAAACATTTTTCTTTCTTTTTTTACCATGAAACATAATATACGTAGATGAATTTAAAATGTTAACTAATTTGTGTGTGTGTTGAATGTGAAAATTTGGTAGATCCCGGCAATGATTTACATATGCAGCTTTATCGTATCCATCGCACTACAGGTCTCTCTCATATCTTATTTTTTTACATTGTTTACCAGTTCGAATGTAACTTTTGGTAACATGTATAACATAAATGTTGCATTTTGGAAGTGCTAGTTTGACTTCAGAAAGTCAAAGATTCTTGATTTAAAGTGTTAAACCGAAATTTTTTGGCTTTAATTATGTGTTGTTTAGGAACTCACATGGACCGGTAAACGCTTGAAAGTTTTCTTTTCGGTTGGAGGTGTCTTGTGGATAATTTGTGGCTCAGCAATTTTCTTTATGCCAAGCAACTTGAAGAATATAATGTACTTTCTTTCGTTAGTCATTGGCATTGCGAACGCGCTCATAATGGTACATCACAAACTTATTGCTATTCTTTAACAGTGGTAATTTATGCCACTGGGCAGATTTGGTAACAGGTCAAGCCGAGGAAACATTTTCTGCCCCGAAACTTTTAAATTTTTAATAGCAATGTCATAAAAATGTTTTGCTAGTCATATAAATATTTATCTAAATATTTATCCAAGACTTTCCACCCACTTGTCGCATTTCCTTTTAAGCTAACTATTTCGATTTTACCGGTTTGACCTGTTAGGAAAACCCGAAGAGATCCATTTTTAACTAAAAGGGTGAAAATTTTAACCTCTAGTATTATCCATTCAAACCTGTAATTAGTAAATCGGATGTTGAATGATGTAGGTGACTGGTGTAAGCATGCAAAGCTATCTAGTCGGGGAAGATGTCAAAGGCTGTGCTTTTGTTTATGGATCACTGAGTTTTCTTGACAAGATGTCATGTGGGATTGCTTTGTGGGTCCTCGAATCATATCAAAGTAAGTCCCTTTACTGAAGAATATGGTTTGACCTTTTTTGGTCAATTTATTAACTTCAAATTGCTGTAAATTTATTAATTCTAAAGAGTTTCTGAAACCAAAAACCGCATTGAATGTGTCTCAAAAGAACATTATTATCTGAAAATAACTTTATATTGTCTTGCATCCGCAATTTGTCTTATAAAAGTAGAATAAGTATCAGCTAGTTTGACCTGAAAAAGTCAAAATGGTCATGTTTTGGTTAAGCTTGACTAGTACTGTTTACTTTGCAGATACCAATGTAGTAGCCCTGACGGCTTGCACACCGATTTGTTCATGTTATTCCATTTCACGATACGGGTTTGGTCTTGTGCCTGCCGTTTGTGCACTTGTTGCAGTGGTTGTGACATGTACCATGAAGCTCGAGAAGCCTCGTTTGAGGCCTTTGAAGGTGCCTCTTTTGGAATAGCACAACACACAAAGTAGGGAATATGTTGGCTGTCTTAAACAGCACATTTTCATTCTTTTGCTTTTAAACCCGATTCAAGTAGTATTTATTTTTGTCTATTGGCACCCCCACAAACTTGATTGAAGACGCGGTGCAAGCGTGCTAAGAAAGGATATCGATGACAAAGATCATATGTTTTCTGTTAGCAATATTTGACATTTTAGCGAATTTTTTCATATGATGTATATATTTTTCGGTTCTATTTTAATGTTATGCGGTAGCGTCATTGTTCTAGCACATTTAGTGCAAGGGTACTGCTTTGCAAATTTATTCTCTCTTTAAGTAATACAGACACTAGCTGATTTGAAACAAAGTGATGCTTAATTCTTGCATTTGTGATAATAAAGTCATAAAATTGTTGTTGCCTTTCAAAAAAAAAAAAAAAAAGAAAAAGTAAGAAAGTTGTAGATTAGAGATTCAGATTCAATCTTACCTATGCTGTAAAATCACTTAGGGGCGGATGTGGGGATTCACGAGAACCCAATGGATGTTTGTTGCCTAGCGTAAATTTTCGTTAAAAATGTTGATTTCTTCTAAATGAACCTGATCTTGAAATTTTGTGTTACGTAAATACATGTCATGTTTAATTGGTTAATGAAATCGTATATTTTAGTTCATTTTTATTTATTTTTTATACTTGAAAAAAAAAATTGTGCACGTGGTGACTTAGAATACCGAGTCCGTTCCACAATTACTAAGCGAATCAACATGTAACTTTTTGGGAGAATCCTTTTAGAGAGGGAACATTTACATGTTTTGGACCACCAAAATAAAATCTCGAATGCTAGATACCACATCATTTTGATGAACAAAGAATCGTTTAATTTTTTTTTTTTTTTTTGGTGCAAAGGTGAATTATATTAATACTCCAACAATTTACAACAATAAGAAATCATTATCTTGGACATACACAAGATAATACACCAAACAATAAACTCTATACATCCAGTATCAGTCATCAAAGTATATGTCTGACAAAACTAAAACCTGGAGTTGCTCCACATCTCTAAACATGACTGTATTCCATCTTCATTCCATCAGTATATTGCACAAAACCATCAAATCTTCACCTTTATTGCACCTACCATCTAGCATACATTTCCAACACTCTTTCCCAACAAGACCATTCATCCTGCCACCACAATAGTCAAGTCAGGTAAAAAGGCTGGCATCACTAGGAACCCATAACCTCTCCAAGTCAAGGGCTATACCAGATGTGCTACATTTCCATCTCATAGAATGGCTTCACACATCTGGGAACACACACCTTGAGGGAGGACCATCCATTACCTCCTGTAGTGGCATATAGATTGGACCAAATAGGGTCATCTTCCACCCCTCACTATTCAAACCTTCATATACCACCCACCAATCTCACTCACACATCACAGTTGGAAACCTACTTTATGACAAAAAACACATGTTTGATCAAAATATTATAAACTGATATTCAACAGTACCTAACAAAGGCTAAGTGTTTTTAACCAGTGTATAACATCTGACCAACCATAGTTTTAGTCAAGATACAAGGCCATCATACTGTAGTGAGATGATTACTATATAAGAAGAGCTCTGTGTTGCTAAAGCTTTTTCTTAATTCTTGACTGTATACATCACAGAAAACATCCATATACAGACTGGAAATTTTATCCATTACTATCCATTGTCATTGCAACCATCCACCTTTTTGCCACTTTCTCAACATTTGCTGTTTTTTCACTTTAAGACCAAGCAGTTGCAATCTTATATTCTCAATTATAACTTTCAAAACCACATCAGAACTCTGCTTCTCTCCAGTGAATAGTCTTGAATTTCTTTCTTTCCATATGTAATAGACAGTTGTTGCAGTGTAATTCTCTTAAGCACACTATTAATGGAATTATTACAAGGGCCATTAACATAGTATTCAATTACTTCTTCCCATTCAGTTGGCATACCATTCTCATCCATCCTACTTTTCATTTCCATCCATATATTCTTGGAGAAATCACATTCAAAAAATAGATGTTTATGAGAATCATTAGTCTTCTCACATAAAGAGCACTTCATATCTTGATTACTGTTCCACAACATCACTCTGTCTTGTGTTTGCAATCTTCCTCTTAAAGCCATCCATAGAACAAAAGCAAATCTTGGATTATTTTGAGAAAACCATACAATCTTATGCCATGGAACCTCCTCATTGTGTACACATAATTTTTCCCATACTTTTTTAGTTGAAAAATCAACTAAGAATCGTTTAATGTTAGATAAACACAAGATTAGAATTTGAAATAATTCTTAAGCTACTTATCGATAGGTAAACACATGATTACATGTGTGAAGTGGTAAAATATACAGGATTGCGATTCTCTTACATTGAAATCAACCAAAATAAATCATCTTCAACAATACTCTAAATTAGAGTTGAAATCAATATAGATCTCATATTTGTCATACATCCAAAGAACCAATCTTAGATATCTATTTTTTCATTTAAATTAATAAAAAACCAGTTTTTACTTTTTTTAACAACATATTTTGCAAATGGTAAATCTCCAAGATACAAAAATAAACCAGCGCGAAATTATCTATCTATAGACATGCATTTCTTTATACTTTAGACGAACTTTCTTTTTTCAAAATTTTCGTCCAGAAAAATCACATGTGATTTTTACAAATCATGTATGCTTTTTACAAATCACGTGTGATTTTTCTGGGTTGAAATTTTGAAAAAAAAAAAATCGTCGAAAGTATATAGAAATGCATATCTATAAAAAATAATTTAATTCTCGTGCGATGTTATAATTTTCTTCATGTAACGATTAACTGTTTGCGAAATGTTTAATTTAAAAAAAAAAAAAAAAAAAAAAAAAGAAGATGAAAGTTTATTTTTTTGTTTTGATAAAAAAAATGAATGACAAAAATTAGTTCATTGAATCTATGAACTTTTGCTCTAAACTGTGTGTTTTTCAAAGGTACATAGGATAAGTTATAATAACTTGTTTAAGTTTTTAAAATGTTTAACAATAAAAGAGACACTTGGTCAAGTTTTTAAACTTTTTTAAAAAAAAAGTAAGTTAAAAAAAGATAATGTTTAGTTTTGGTTAATAAAAAAATCCCAATAGCATAAAAATCCAAAAGGGTTCGTATCTTGTCGATCTCAAGAAAAAAAGAAGAAAAAAAAAAAAAAGAAAAGAAAAAAAGAATACACAAATCGATCAGGTTTCAATTAATTCTTAGAAGAAAAAGTGTAAATAGCAAGCAAGGAAGGAAAATGAGTGTGGATCTAGCTTCCAACAGCCATGGAAACCTAGACGAACAGATTGCACAACTCATTCAGTGCAAACCCTTAAACGAACCTGAGGTTGTTAATTTTTTCCATCTTTTTTTCAATTGATCTGAGCTTTTAGGGTCTGCTCATTAGAAAACTTATTTTAATCCTGTAATTGTAATTGTCAAGGAGTAGGGTGTTTTTTTTTTTTTTTTTTTTTTTTTTTTTTTTTTTTTTTTTTTTTTTTTTTTTTAAGTGATAGGAATATAAGCTAGGTTAGAAGAATTAATAATTCCTAGTTACATTTGTAATTGGTGATGCAAATAGAAGAATTGATAGTGAGAACTCGTTTTTGGTTGCGTAGGTTAAGACGTTATGTGACAAGGCCAAGGAGATATTGATGGAAGAAAGCAATGTTCAGGTTTCATTATACAACTTCCTTTCTATCGAGTTTGTCTCGTGCATACCTTACTATTGTTGCCATTGGTTGAATAATTGAGTTTGTTTACAACAACTTTAAACCTTATATACTTATGGAACAATGATGCTCTTCTTCACGGGCTTATGAATATTTTAGGCTGTCAATTGGTGTATTTTAGGAAATTCCTTGTTTAACTTGGGATATCTGACTTTTATCGCAAAAGGTGCATAATTGACCCATTTAATCTGTTAGATGGGTTAAACTAAGGGCAGAATTCTATGACTATTTGGCAATATGGTTACTTTTATTCTGTTGGTTAATAAGTGGTAAGGGATTAAGTAGGTGATACTAGATAGGTGTATGGATGAGGCCTCCTTTTTTTTTTTTTTTTTTTTTTTTTGGGTAAAGGGTTTCCCCGGTAAAATATATTACACCAAAAAAACATACAAGTACAATGGAATGTGGCTGAAATACCACATTAACTTCAAGCAACCGCTTGAACAACCACTAGATCATTTGTGACATGCCACAAAACGACCACACTAACTACATACACAAACTAGAACCCCAAAACTATCCAACTGCTACATTAGATCAGCATCATCATCACTCTCCTGTAGATCACACAAAATACTCTTCCCATCTTCCTTCATGAGGAGGTCATAGTCCACATTCTTACCTGACCAAATACCGGTCTTCCTGGGAGGCACCCCCACCTTTTTCCTTGTATCATCAATTAAGTTTTCAACTTCATCACTGTCACTTCCAGTATCCACTTTTAAACTTCCTATGTCACCCCTAGGGTTCCAAGACAAGTTTGTTTCATTTTTTTTGCACAGCCGAGGTATCGACTTCAACCACATCATCTTGGTCCTTTAAAACATCAAAGGGGTTCTTAGAGGATATATTATTAGTAGCTTGAACAATCAAACCAACATTACTCGTGGTAGCCTGATTACCATTCGATGTAGATGCCTGATTTGCATCCTTAGACTGAGATAAAGAAGGTTTATTAGTGTCCAAAGGAGTTGAAGTATTATGTTCCACATGATTATTATTCGTTTTACCAATATGACGATAGAAGTAATTTGGTTTAGGTTTATTCAAACGAACCCCATCAATATGTCGCGACTTAGATGGTTGCTTCCCTTTCCCATTCTTATGAGTAACCTCGACAAAACCATCATCCGTAACCTGAGAAGGAGTAGAAACCTTAACCTGTTTAGGACATTGCTCATCCCTATGGTAAAAAATCTTACAAGTATCGCATCGAGGAGGTTGTCATTCATATTATACTTCAATAGTTTCCATAGAGTGTCCCAACCCATTAGGCAATGGCCTCTTTTATTATGAGTATGAGGCTACTTCATCACCAACAACTATAACCCAATCTCGTCGGAGCGGGGTATGGGGGAGGTAGGATGTAGCGGGTCACACCCCTATGGCCCTACCCTAGGAATTAGGATATGAGGCAATACATGATTTTTAAAATACTAAACTATCTCTAGCTGTTTTAAATGGAAGTAGTCTATAGTGTGTATGTTTTATACTTGGACCTTCATCTCTAGTTGTTGTCATAAATCACTGTTATGATTTTTCGCAGCCTGTGAGGAGCCCTGTGACTATCTGTGGTGACATTCATGGCCAATTCCATGACCTTGCCGAACTTTTCCGCATTGGAGGAAAGGTATTTTGCTGGATGTTTTTTTGTCCTGCTATCGAATATAAAACTATCAGTAAACTTTACCTCGTATGTTTCATTTGTAATGGCAGTGTCCTGATACAAATTACTTGTTTATGGGCGATTATGTGGATCGTGGGTATTATTCTGTCGAAACAGTCACGGTAAGTAGAAGCTCAGTTATGCTTTTCGTGTACTTATAACCTATTATCCTTTACACATAAATATATCTTTTTAAATATGCACTCTGCTCGTACTTTTTTGATTCTGTTATTGTGCAACCGGTGAAAGAAAGACACTGAATCATTTACGCTGGTGCTTACGAATGTAGAGTGTTGATGAATGATGAATAAAAATGGTTATACACTAATTGAAATGCAAAGTAAAAAGTGTGACTTTTTTGGAAATGGATGTTACATTGACAAACAGTTTAGTAAACCATTTCGACTGACGCTACATGTATTTTTTGTCAGCTATTGGTGGCTCTGAAAGTGCGATATCCTCAGCGAATCACCATTCTAAGAGGAAATCATGAAAGTAGGCAGGTATTTTGCATCTTCTTGCCCTCATTGATCGTAGTTTTTTGTATTCAGGTTTTTGTAACAAATGGGCAGGTTGATTGGGTTGGGTAGCTGGTCGACACGGGTTTGGGTCAAGCAAACAATTTTGAGTATGGTTAACTATGGGTCGGGTTGGATTGGGTAACAAGATCTTTTTTGTTGAATAATGTATTGTTTATGTATTAATTAAATAGTTATATATGTCTCTTTTTTCACAAAAGAGAGTTAAGAGGTTGTAAGCATTTAAGTACACGTTGGGTCAGTTTCACCCTTTTAATCCATGACATTTTTAGCTTTGTTAGCCTTACCCAGTTAACCCGTTGGATATAATTGCAACCCAAATAAACCCATTTTAAGTAAAAAGTTGTGACCATCTTTAGTGCACCAAATGTGAACCATTTACTTAGGATTTCTGTGTACAAGAACACTTACTAGTATATTTGTTCACAGATCACACAAGTCTACGGATTTTATGATGAATGTCTCCGGAAGTAAGTACCTTCTATTCCTATACGTGATAGCATATGTTTACTTTAATAATCATAAAATAATGTCTGAAAGTCTGAAACTGGGTGCCTAGCAGACATGACATCTGTTCTTGATATACATTGATTTACAGATATGGCTCTGCCAACGTTTGGAAGACTTTTACAGATCTTTTTGACTACTTCCCGTTGACTGCATTGGTTAGTATGCTCTCTTATATATCGAGAAAACATTTTTCTGTTGTTTATGTGTTTTGGAAGACACGTCATTTTTAAAAATCATATCTTTGTTTCTAGGTTGAGTCAGAAATATTTTGCCTTCATGGTGGGTTGTCACCTTCAATTGAAACACTTGATAGTGTAAGAAGTTTTGATCGTGTTCAAGAGGTCCCACATGAAGGTCCAATGTGTGATCTTCTATGGTCTGACCCAGATGACCGTTGTGGTTATGGTATCTCACCACGTGGAGCTGGTTACACCTTTGGTCAAGTACATCTTCTTCCTTCACCATGTTTCAACTTTAGCTCTTAAACTGCCGCTGTGTTGATCAATTTTATCTTGTTTACAGGATATTTCTGAGCAATTTAATCATACAAACAACTTGAAGCTCATTGCTAGAGCTCATCAGCTGGTCATGGAGGGATTCAACTGGGCACATGTAACTACACAACTTTATTAGCTTTTGGGTGTCTTTATTGAACCTATTTTTATATTGGTATTTGTTTATGACAGGACCAAAAAGTTGTGACCATCTTTAGTGCACCAAATTATTGTTATCGATGTGGGAACATGGCTTCGATATTGGAGGTTGATGATTGCCAAGGCCACACGTTTATCCAGGTACCCTCGTAATTCACAGGTCACATATGGACATTAAACATTATCAATAATAGGTTAGAGTAACATTTATCTTATTTGGTATGCAGTTTGAACCAGCTCCAAGAAGAGGAGAACCTGATGTCACGAGAAGAACACCGGATTATTTCCTGTGAGGTTGAGTAATACTTGTGACTCGCTGATTGGATGATGTTTTGATCTAACAAATATCGGGCTAAAGCTCTTCATTGGTAGAATGGGGTTATAAAATTCTGGTCTTTATTCTTTGTTTTTTTACTGTCGAAGTTAAAGTTATTTTCTAACCTATGATAGCTTTTTACGTAGGATTAATACAATGCTGTAATTTATCAGTGTTTTCTTGTATAATTCATTAATTGCACTTCGCTTTACTGCCTGAGGTTTCACTTTCTTCCTTTCTTTCTTGCTGTCGGGTCGTTTTTAGGAACAAACAGTTGCTATCTTTTTGCTGCTTTTAACCGGTTTAAACAAAATTGGACAGTGGTCTTGAAAAATCGGCTACATAAGTACCGAGCTTGATAGAAAGTTGGACAGTGGTCTTGAAAGATCGAGCCTTATGACAACATGGTGCCTTAGAGGCTGTTTTTTTGGACTTCCTTTACCGACATTAAAATGAACTTGTTCTTATAACCATTAAACGCTGAAATGACACTTATTTAATAATGTAATGATGGTTTAAAAGACTTTAACATCATTTATTAATAAATTATACAACTTCAGAAACATTATTTCTTGAAGAACCATTTAATTGACTAGGTTTACTAATAATGATAGATTTAAAAGGCTTAACATCGTCAACTATACAAATTCAGAAATACTCTTTGATTAAATAGGCTAAAAAGTCAGAAACCATTGTTATCCTTAAAAGGCTTACAATGTTATTGAAGAACTCTTTGATTAATAAGGGTTGGGTTGCCATATATAGGTCGACAGAATAATAAACTTTATAACGAAGTCATAACCCAAAAGATTTGAATACATTGCTTTCAAGTTGCCTCAGACGTCCCTTATCCATTTCATTCTTTGCTTCCTATCTTTGAAGTAATAATTTGCACAATGCAAAAATAAGTGATAGATTGCAAACACTTCAATACTTACTATTCATATAAATCGGCTAAAAAGTCGAAAACCATTGTTATCTTATAAAAAATGACATTGACAAAAGTACAAGAATATAAATTATGATATATTCATATATTACCAAAAAAATATATATGTATCTTTCAGCATGTTAAAATGTCTGTCTCAAAAAGTATGTATTTGTTTAAATATAAGCCGTTTATTGAACTCAAGTGCTTCATGTAAAAGTAAAATAAAATTTCTAAGAGTAAACGCGTAAGCTAGGCTTCTTCACTTTCACCATAAGCCTTTTTGTAGAAAAAAACTAACTTAATGCTTCCAAGCAAGACCAAACCAAGATAACAAAGGCTTCTTCATTCTTCAACATATAAAAACCAAGATATATGACTGTAACTTCTTTAGTTACAAAAGTTGGTTTACAGATCAACAACAAATTACACAACTATTGCTTTGGAAATTTGATCTCGAAAATTGCATCATTTCTTTCTGTTGTTTTCGTTCTTCTTATACGTGATCAACTAAGTGCAAGTAAGATGAAGTTTAAGCTAAGCATGCCGACGATAAAGATATCGTCGTGTAATGGTAAGTTGCAGTTCAAAATGCTTTTCATGATATATAGAAGTTGCAGTTCTTTTGACATTTTTCATATGCATTTTTTATTATTTATCAATATGTTTCATGTCATTATTTTACCAGTTTTGTAACCATTTTTGTAGCAGCCAAACAGACACCATCAAATTCGCTCGAAATAGATGTTCGTGAAGAGTATGCCAATGCATTTAGAACACAATCATACGTCAACTTTTGGACGAGAGTTTTAGACCAGACCCACAAAGGTTCAACCATAAACCAAACTGTAAGCCCAGTAGCTGCAGCTCGTCTCCTATCATATCGATTATTTGCTGAAAACCTCCTTGACCCTGATCAACCCACGGTCACCCAAATCCTAGCCTTAGCTAAACACCAGCCCGAATACCACACTCTTTTATCTGACTATTTCTCAGAAACTGCAAACGCTTCTATTGTTTGTGGGTCGCTTTTAGAAAATCTTAATCATTTAAGATCAAAATATCGATCTCTCAAAACTGTTTTAAAGTCAATGGAAACCACAAAAGCATCAGTTCTAAATCACTGCCCAATAATATCAGCTCGACTAGCCGACTTTTCTAGCTCATTTACTCCATTCATGATCCCTATATCATCTCCTACTGGGGTTCAAGGGGTGCAAGTCGCGTGTTTTAACTTGCTAAAAAGGCTTGAATTAGGCCGTGACAAGGCACAAACAAAGCTTAAAAAAATCAAGAAGATTAAATACGGGTCAGCGATTACTCTAGTGGTTATAACTGTTTCGTTAACGGTTATTATTGTGACTCATGCTCTAGCCCTTCTAGTTGCGGGTCCTGGGATACTAGTTGCGAGTATGGAGTTGGGTTCGAGTCATAAGCTGGCTAAGTTATATGCTCAACTCGATGTGGCTGCTAAGGGGACGTATATTATAAATAGGGATTTGGACACTATAAGTCGGTTAGTGACTCGTTTGAACCATGAACTTGAGTATATGCAAGCAACAACAAAGTTTTGGCTCAAACGGGGACATAATAGGTCGCGCAGTGTTGAAGAATTTGGCCGACAGTTGAAGAAAAATGATTCGAGTTTTTGTGAACAACTTGATGAGTTAGAGGAACATTTGTACTTATGTTTCATGACTATCAATCGAGCAAGAAACCTCGTTGTCAATGAAATTTCAGGTTCATGTTCAAGTTCCGGTTCTGGTTTAGTTTCGTGATTTAATGATGTTATTTGATTGACTTAACTACTTTCATAACCATCGCACTTGACTCTTTGTATAAATCATAAGCATGGTAATAATTCGAAAGATATCAAATTAAAACGATTTACTTGCAAAATATCAATATATTTTTCGAATTTTTTTCCCAAAAATATGATATATAGTTTATCTTTTCTTAAAGTTAAAATCAAAGAAAACCCGCTACAAATATTCATGTTTTGCAAGTACTAAAGGTTTGTAAATCTAATCTCACTGACTCCCTCTTGTAATAGAATACAACAGTAGTCAAGATGGTACATAAATTTATTGTGCTAATAACTCTCTCAAACATAAAATTTATGTCAACTGCAACATGGCATTTAGAGAAGATTGTTTGATAATGATGATTCGTTACAAACTTACAATGAAAATAATTATGAAAATTCGCAAGTCAAGTCTAAACCAATAGATACATGAAGTTCAGCTAAGTGTTACTTGAATTTGTTAAATTTGGTACCCGACTTGTGTAAGAAAGATAGACTTACCCAAGTAACACCAATTTAATTCTACGTATCAAGGAAACACAGGATAAGAAGAAACGAAAGAATTGTTGACGTCCTGAATGGTTTTTGACCAATCCTACATATGGCAGCATGATCCAAATGAGGAATCTCAATAGGTGTCCCTTTTGTGAATGGTTTATGACTTACTGATTATGAAGCCTGCAAACTATTAAATTTGCTTAATGTACCGCCAAAAATGTAATATTGTGCTTAGTTCATAAATAATGTCACTGTTCATACATCTATATATATACAAGTCACTATTCTTTATAAAGTTACTATGCACTGGAGTTTGTATATGATCATCTTTTCTGCTTTTTTATATATGTTTAAAAGTTGTTTGGAACCACTGAACTGCAATTGTAAGGACAAATACTAAACGTCAACATGGCGTTAGGAGAGCCTCAGTTTCATGAATTAACGTTTAACCCTTACTTCAACAGAATTTTTACATTGAGATGACATCGAGACTGTGGGAAAGATTATTTCCTCACATAATGATCATTTGTAAGAGTAAACCATATCTAGTTTCTAAACCCTATAAGGAAACTAAAATGTGTATCTATTTGTCAAGTTAAAGCTTAAAACTGAGAATCTGTGGCTGATCTTTATGGTTTAAAGCAGCCATCTTAAAGACTTAAGATACGGCAGCTGCCTTGGCAGCTAAAGCCTTCATTCTTCTACATGACTTCATGTGTGTGTGAAGTTTCTCAGGGTTGAACTGCTTCCCGCACTGCCTGCATCAATTATGAAACATTAGACACTATAATACTGGACGAATATTTAATAATTATTTGGCTAGCGCAGATGAGTACTTACGAGCAATACGGCCCATTGACAAACTTATAAGCAGCTGGGATTGTCTTTATGTTATTGGATTCGTTGATGTTACAACTCTTCTTTGATCCCTCCTTCCTGCCATGTCTTTGTTTATCTAAAGGGTTCCAGTGACCTCTAGAAACCCTTTCAGACCCCCCAAACTTGTCTCCTTTAACAAGTTTCCCGATATTCGTTTCATTAGAGGAAGATACATTCATCGCAGAACTTGTACTATTTCTTCTTTTATTGATCACTGTCACAGCTGATTCATTAGTGTCCACGATCCCACACGTGATCAAGTTCAGAAACATATGAGTTGCTCCTAAGCTCGAGTAGCTACTACTTTTTCCAAACGAGTGATTTGATGACGGGGACGCTTTGGAGCTAGTCGTTTCTTTGTGGTCGCCACCCTTCTTGTTCGTATTATCATTCGTGTTTTTGTTCAAGAAAGATTCCAATAAGGAATTAACTTCAGCTTTTATCTTTCGGCATTGTGCTTCTTCATGTTTAGGAGTGCCGACAAACTTGTAATCTTCTTCTCGCTTTGTTGTGTCCTCAGTGGAGGTCTCGGAGCCACCAAAAGATGGCAATTCTTCAATTTCAAATGATGTTTTTGTCGATGAGTTGATTGAGTCCTCTCTTGCGTCTTTTGCTAAAGGCGGGCTGTTTGGATCATTGACATCAACCACGAATGAAGGTGAGGTTTTTGGCTTGGAGATCTCTTTTTCGTCATATGAACTGAAATCTGTGATTGAGACATTATAAGAATGTAACCCGGAATATAGTTTTTTCTTTTAACAAAAATTATTCAACTTTAATAAATCTTTCATTTTTTTGTGATGGCAAGAAAGCCTTTTCATTTATGGTCTCTTGTAAGTTAGCTCTCCTTCTTGTGTCACATTACTCCTTTATTTGAAAAAAAGTCAACATAGTCAAAGTTATTTACACATAATTGCAGTGTCATCATTTTTGACCCGGTTGTAAGCTTTTGGATTAGCGGTATAATCCACGATCAAGGTGTAGACAAGATTCTCTCCGAATGGTTAAAACTTCAAATCTCGACTTGGCAAATATGTTGATCAAGACTGTGTGAGTTCGGACTTAGAAGAACACTATTTGTCTATTTGTTTGTGAAATTTGTTCTAAAAGAATTCCAAATCAACCCATTTTAAAGACATGTAGAAAATTTATATCTATTTTGAAAACTTATCCGAATAGTTTGTTTCGTCACAGAGAATAGTAATTAAGGAATTAATCAGAACAAAGGAAATAAAAATTTACCTTTGGTGAATGCGATGGAGGAGATTGCTGAACCTTTAAGGACATATTCATTATCTGAGATTGGAGTAAGAAGATCTTCATCTAGTAGATCTTGCCATACATATCCAGCCTTGTACCTTCTGCATTATTACATACATGGTCAACTTCTTTAACAATCTGTACAAACATTTCACACTACATCATGCATGCACCATGTTATAGAAACCAAAACTTGATCCTATGCTCCAAATCATCATCATCATATGAATGAAGTATTGTTCTTAAAATCCAAGATAAATAAGCGGAAATGAAAAGAGTGAAAGCATAAGAGCTTAATACCTCTTGTATGACCAAGCGAAACTCTCGGGCATATCTTTCCCTCTTAGTTCCGATAACCATCTTTTAACATCTTCATTAGTCACAAGCCACATATTAACATCAGGAATTCCAATAAAAGAATGATAAAACCATTCATTATAACAAGAATCATTCTTGATATTAAGACTTAAGTTCCATGATTACGTTAATTTTAACTACTCACCTTTGAGATGAACTCCATTGCGTGAGTGATGATGAACACGAATGAGATGTGGATGCTCGATTCGTCCTTTATGACTAAGGAAATATATGATATGAACTTTCCTCATTTCACCATCACCACCACCACCACCTTGTGCTTCCATTAGTTTTCTGAAAATAAAACCAGCAAGTACAATGTTGTTCTTTTAAATATCACCTATGAAATGAAATTATTTTAATATAAGACCTAAGACCATATCTTTATTTGTCTTTTGCCGGCCTGCATGCCACTACTAAAAGACAAAAGACAACAAAGATTTCGTTTTCTTGTATCTCAATACTTTTATACTTACCTATACTATATTTTATTCTTATAACAAGACCAAAAAACATAACATGCATATAATATATGCAGGCCTTAATTCCCACATTGAGATAAACATATCATAACCTTTTCCCAAAACATTCATTAGAACATAATCATTCTATCATTTTTCGAGATTACCAAAATGCTCGTTGGACTCGATATCAAAACAACTCGATCATATCGGCATGGATCTTTTGTATGTGTGTGTGAGAGACGTATTTTGGAGCTCGAAAAGTGAAAAGTTAAATAAGGGGAACAGGTCGAATGGAACGAGGTTATAGTTAAACAAGGCAAGGTGGCAGACTATACGAGAAGTTTTATCTTAATTCCCGTGATATGGTTTTTTAGCTTTTGACCAGTTTAAGTTAAAATTTCTTAAAATACACAAAAGTTTCCTTTTTATTTCTTTTTATGTGGTGTGATCGCTTCTATTTTTGCATAACAGAATATATGTAATCCCAATGAGATAATAATGGAGACAGTTATTGGAGGATTTAAAGGACTGTTTGAAATGTTCAAGTCTTTGAATTCTTTTTAATTTTTTTATTTCTATAGTGGTGACAGTTTCCTTTGTCCCAATAAGAATGTTTTTTCTTAAAACACACGATATATTTTTGGTTCAAAAACGTTTCTTTTTCATGTTGAAAAGAACAGGTTTCATAAATACTTCATCAACATAAAATTTTTAACCGTAACCCAAATCATCACATGATATTAACAATTTCAAATTTGATACGCAAGTTTGATTCATTTACTACAAGCGAGAGTCATACTGATCTTTTATACTACGTATATTTAACATTTAGATCGAGCTACATGTTTTCTTGGGCTGAAGCAGTGTTTAAACTATTTAAATTACGTAGAAGTTATCTGTTGAACAATTTCACAATGGCTTAAAAGCAATTCTAGAGTGGCTTAAGCTCATTGTCCTACGATCACTTCCGATTTGATACTTGCTGCAAGCCTGCAATCTGCCATTGCCTCCATTGCAGCGTTTAAAATATTACTTAACATATATACACAAAGATTGGAAATATCTCTATCTATGAAAAAGTAATGTATCACTTAACAGAAGTGATAGTACTATCTCAGATTAAACTTAGGTCCCTGCTATGGTGTAAAGTAACCACATTTTATGTTGGTCACCCATTGTTGGTTAAATGAACTTTGATATTGTCTAGCGTTTTTGTTTGACCGCCAGCCTTGTGTTATTCTGGTTTATTTCAAGTTATTCATGCCCCTCTTTGTATCACGCGTTTAATTTATAATTAGCATGAGTACACGAATCTTCAGTAATCTTTGATGACTTACTGATGTGCTTCCCAAGCTCATCTATTGCACTGATCATCATGACCTCATTTTCTTGGGTAACACTACTGAACCCTGTCATATTTTTAGTTCAGCTAGGACTAATAAATAGTCATGGGGGGATCATTTCCCAAATAGTCATTACTCACTAGAAAAGTCCCATACACGCCACTCTTCATATTTAGATCCGCAACTAGCTAGTATTACTCTTCCAGGAAAGATTTCATCCATTTATTAGACGGGTTAGCCATGATGACTTTTATACGACTCTAACGCTTAACCCCAATCTCAACCTGCTTATTTTCCTATAACAATGAGGATTGTCACTCCTACGAAAAAGTACTTATTACACTGGCAACACTTGTAATCACACTACATGATTCTTTCCTAAATACCTAGATTGACTTAAACTCACCTTGAAAAGTCAACTTTTATTTAGAAGTCATAAGAAATAAATGTGTATGATTATGTTCTTCCACTTTTTACAACTTACAAAATAGCCAACATATCTTTCACCTCAGAACAATGAATAAAGATGTGACACTCGTGCTGTGTTCTCCGGTTTTTCATTAAAAGAAGAGAAGTGATCTGAGATCACTTCTCTTCTTCCCAAAAGTGGGCGGATCGTCTTTTTCCCAAAAAACACTCACAGTTTCCTTCCTCAATCACTTCCTTTCTCCCCAATTTCCTTCCTAAAAAAACTCAAGAACACAACTTTGAATATCTTCCTTCTTCAATCATTTCCTTTCTCCCCAAAAATAAACTCAAGAACACAACGTCAGACTCGATGTCAGAAGCACATACCGGACATGTAATTGTGTCCAGTTTAATCCATGTTTATCCAAATTGAACGTAGTAGGTAATATAAGATTGGTAGCTCAATCTTCGGTATTTACTTTCTTAGGGGCTGATTTGTTGTGCTATTTCCGTGACTCAGATGCATGGTGTAGGTAATTCAAAGACGAAACAAACAAACAAATCCGACAAACGAAGCGGAAGCTTTATTCGAATACCAAACCAAATTATAAAACCAAATTCAAAGACAAATTCTAATTCAAAGGTACCAAACTCTAATTCAAAAGGCACAAACCACAAATTCAAAAGGTACAAAGAAAACTAATGCTATCAATCCCTATTTATAGGCTAAACTAACCGTCATAGATTAGTTTCCAGATTCCAATCAAACTTAAAGAACAAGTCACACAAATTACGAAATTTACCAAATAACCCCTGAAGTTTAAGTTACTTTCTAACAATCTCCACCGTGACTTCAACTCCACTCGAAACTTCAAACCAAACGAATCTTTCATCTTCAAATTCAAATTTTCAGATTTCCAAATTCCAAATTCCAAATTCGAAATGCTAGAGATAGTAGCCTAACTCCAAGCGAACGATCGATTCTGAAAAACGATCCAAAACAAACCGAACAAATACAAACGCCGATAACCTTCAAAACGAACAATCAAACGTTAACCGGCAAATTCAAACTCGGTCAACAAAACAAACAAATCGGCTCAAACGATCTTCAACAAAGACAACCAAATTCGGACAACCAATCTTCAAAAGCCCGACAAACGAAGATCCAAATTTTCCAAACTAACAAATTCCAAACGATCGAACAAAATTCAAACGACTTGAACCAAGTCTTCAAACACCAAATCGATCTTCAAATTCCAAATACCAAAATTCAAATTCCAATGGTCCACTTATATAATAAGAAGAGGGAATTGCAAAAATCGTCCCTAAACTTTGGCCAATTTGCATGTTTCGTCCCAGAACTATTGAAACTGCAAAAATCGTCCCTGTGGCAAACTTTTGGGGCAAATATCGTCCCTGACCAACATCACATGACTAAAATACCCTTGTTCAAACTTTAGGGACGATTTTTGCAATTTAATCTTATTCATTTTATTTTTAGTTTTTTACGCAAATGGTCCCTGTGTTGCATCAAGTTTTACAGTTAGTCCCTAATTTTGTGCAGTTAGTTTATCCGTTAAGTTATTTGCACAGTTAGTCCTCAGTTAATATTCTTTGCAAAGTTAGTCCTCATTTTCTAAAAAAGTCCTTATTTTTTGCACCGTTAGTCCATCCGTTAATATTTTGCACCGTTGTCAATCCGTTAATATTTTTCACGTTCTCGTCTATTTTTTAACGTTTTTGTCTATTTTTTTTTACGTTTTTGTCTATTTTTTTACGTTTTCGTCTATTTTTTTTACGTTCTCGTCCATTTTTTTTAACATTTACGTCTATTTTTTTTACGCTTTTGTCAATTTTTTTTACGTTTTCGTTTATTTTTTTTTACATTCTCATCCGTTTTTTAACGTTTTCGTCTATTTTTTTTTACCTGAAAAATGCAAAACAAGGATCGTTTACTACCAAAACTTATGCTATTTTTTTTACCAAATTCATAACTTATAAACTTATAAACTATTGTAAATCATCAAACTTATTTGAAAAAATGGACGAAAACGTATAGAAAAGGCTTAATTTTTTGTAGTAAATAGCCCTTGTTTTGCATTTTTCAGGTTAAAATCTTGTGCGTCTTGATGTAAAACATCATTCCGGACAACTTTTGTGTTTTACACTTTTGATATTTCGGACCAGAAAGGGGTCAAAAACGTAAAAAATATTAACGGATTGACAAAGGTGCAAAATATTAACTTTGCAAATAACTTAACGGATGGACTAACGGTGTAAAAAATATTAACGGATAGACTAACGGTGCAAAAAATAGGACTTTTTTAGAAAATGAGGACTAACTTTGCAAAAAATATTAACTGAGGACTAACTGTGCAAATAACTTAACGGATAAACTAACTGCACAAAATTAGGGACTAACTGTAAAACTTGACGCAACACAGGGACCATTTGCGTAAAAAACTAAAAATGAAATGAATAAGAGTAAATTGCAAAAATCGTCCTTAAAGTTTGAACAGGGGTATTTTAGTCATTTGATGTTGGTCAGGGACGATATTTGCCCTAAAAGTTTTCCACAAGGACGGTTTTTGCAGTTTCAACAGTTCTGGGACGAAACATGCAAATTAGCCAAAGTTTAGGGACGATTTTTGCAATTCCCTCTAATAAGAATTACGACTCAAATATCAAATTCAAATTCCAATGACTCATTTATCTATAAGTATTACGGTACAACTTTAAACTTATGGGGGTTGATATCTCCACATTACAATTTACTACATCAACATTAAAATCATGGATAAGGACAAAAAATATTTTGTCCTTATGCATGATTTTAATGTGGATATAGTAAATTGTAATGTGGCAATATCATTTGCCTAAACTTATTATCCAAGTATCAAACAAATTTAAGTTAATAAATAACTTGACGAACGGGCTCTAATAATTTCAACGCCCCAAATTCGATAAGTATTACGGATAATAATTCTAATGACCCACTTATTACGATAAGAATTATGGTCCAAATTCAAATACCCAAAACAAAACAAATATAGTTAACAATCTTCAAAAGAAAACAAACAACTTCTGTCTTGTGCGTAACAATTCTTCAAAGACAAAATTCAAATATACTAATTCAAAAAACAAACCCAAAGTATCAAACCTAAAGCCCAATTTCAATAATTCCATATTCATATACGCCCAATCAAAACCGAATACCAAATCTAACTAGAGGATCTAGTCAAACGACTTTTATAATCAAACAATGATTTCCAATTGATTATACCAAATTCCACGAACACAAACTGTGATCGATTTCTTCAATTCAAACGATCCCAAAAACAAACCTTTTTTTTTTCTTCTCTTTTTCTTCTTCATAGCTAAACGAACATGACTCTTGATACCACTTGTTGATAATTCAAAATACGAAACAAACAAACAAATCCGACAAACGAAACGAAAGCTTTATTCGAATATCAAACCAAATTACAAAACCAAATTCAAAGACAAATTCTAATTCAAAGGTACCAAACTCTAATTCAAAAGGTACAAAGAAAATTAATGCTATCAATCCCTATTTATAGGCTAAACTAATCGTCATAGATTAGTTTCCAGATTTCAATCAAACTTGAAGAACAAGTCACACAAATTACGAAATTTATCAAATAACCCCTGAAGTTTAAGTTACTTTCTAGTTTCTAACACATGGACTTAACAGTGTCTTGTTTACTTGATTTGAAGCAGCATCTAATCGAACTTTTTTCAGTCATCCATCACTGACTCCTAAATCAATCAATGACCACATATGTTAGTTAAACCATATATCAAGTCAAACTTAAGTTTTTTATACTAACTGGGTTTGATACTTGTTTGATCCTAGATCTCACTTTAAGGGAGTGTATGGTATTGCTAATTTATTCATTTTTTTCTGCTTAAAAGTAAGTACTTAGAAGCTGCTTAAAATAAGCACTTTAGGAAATAGTGTTTATATTAGCTTATTAGCTTTTTTTTTAATGCAATTATATTCGAAAAAAATTTATGATTTGTTGGAAAAACATCTATCAAGTTTATTTATGAAAAGTTATTAGGTTAAATATGATATTAGCGAAGTAATATTAATTGCCATCGTAAATAATCATTCAAAAATAAGCAATTTCCGACATCCTTCTGAGAAACTACGTACTTTATCTCAAAATAACACAAAACTGATTCGACTTAAAATAAATAGAAAAACAGAATAAATAAGCAATTTCAAACGGTCAATAGTTAGAGAAAATAAAGAGAAGAAGGAATATGTTTCCCATTAGTTAATGTAATTAACGGTTTTCATTAAAAGAAATAAATTCACTTGATATTTAATTTCATAGCAAAGGATAGCACGATTTACGAATCATACGACACTTTAGAGGGCTTTAGCTTAGACAATGGTGCCTTTCTAAAAAAAAGTTTAAATAGTTAAGCATTTTTTTATTAAATTTGCACCCTTCAATGTACAAATAGATAAATAAGATGTAAATATGGCACAACTACCTAATGTATAGAAAGATGTGTATCAATAAAAAATAAACGTGTGCAAAAACTCTCAATTAATAGCTAGTTAATTCTCTCCTAATGAAACAACTTCACATCGGGCATGGATACACCTATGTAGTTTACCCGGATAAGGTGGCATTCATTCATTGGGAGAGAAGAACAAAGCATTAATTGTGTTTTTATTCTTTTCATGTCACATATTAAAGAGGTGTGCTACACCCAATCACAATTTACACAAAAAAACCCACTCGCTGACGTGTCAGCGAGCTGATTGGTTGGTTTTTTGTGGCTCACAAAAAACCAACCAATCAGCTCGCTGACACGTCAACGAGTGAGTTTTTTTTTGTAAATTGTGAGTGGATCTAGAAATTTTCCATATTAAAAAACAAGCATTAATTGTGTTTTTAATCACTGGGTAGTTAATTTACCCAATGGGCAAGTTAAGTTTTCTCCCTTCACATCAAATTTAATCAAGCCCGAGGGCAAATTTTAATCATACTAGCAATCTTCAAATTGATCAAATCTGGATAATAAATTCATCAATTTTATCATTATCTTAAGTTCATCAATAATCTCCCACTATATAAAACAAACTTTCCCTAAGGAAACCTTTGCCCAAAACTCCAGGATAATGACACCTGGATAATGACACCTGGAAAATATAAGTGATCCAATGGACCTTATATATTGTAGCCTATTTAATTAATGCAAACAAGAGTAAATTACATAAATGGTCCCTGTGGTTTGTCGAAAATTTCACCTATCGTCCCTCAAACTTAAAAGTTGCATATATGGTCCCTTTCACCTCCAAAGAATAACATGAATGGTCCCTATAGGTGAAATTTTCGCCTCCAAAGAATAACATGAATGGTCCCTATAGGGACCATTCATGTTATTCTTCGGAGGCGAAAGGGACCATATATGCAACTTAACACACATCTTCTATACCCGGAAGATCAAACATACACAATTATCACCAACAAGAAAACCCCCAAATAATTTCTCAAAAAAAATAGTTATCCACCTCATTCACTTCCTCTCTCACTCCCCCAAAATCGTTTTCCCCAAATCATTTTTACCCGAATTAATACCCTAAAATCAATTTCCCCCAAATTATTGACTAGGATCCCCAATAACTTTTTTGTAAATCAAACAATAATCGGTTACAATGATTTGTGGGAAACAAACATTAATCGTTGCCATCATCAATCCTCAATTCATTTAGATCAATCATCAAAAGCTTAATTCAACAAAAGTTTTTTTTTCGCTAAATTAATCTGGGGGAAATCTATGTCAACAAGCTAATTTTCATCAAAATATCACAATTAATCCCATAATATGATAAATACAATGATCGGTATAACGGAAGAAACAATGAAGATTGGTGTTCGTCATCACGTTATTATATATCCAGCAGGTTAGTTTTTCGTTTTTTATTTTTATTTGATGATTGTGGGTGTGAATCTTGTGTTTCCTGGATGATTACTATAGTATTAGAAATTACTCACAAATCAATTATCACAATAATAGTTTTCCCCCAAATTAGTTAACCCACGAAGAAATCCCCAATATCAGTTAGGTGTTTTTTAATTTTTATGTTTATAGTAGTTTTTTTCTTTATTTTTTTCCATGATTACTTAATCATTTTTTACGTCTTTTGGTTTGTTTTTAGATAAGCATAATTATCTCTTTGAATAAAGATGCAAATAATCGATGTGGTTGAATGATTCTGTTTGGTCGACATACGTATCATTTATTTATAGTTTTCGGCATTTCGCATTGATTTTATGTTTTTAGATACAATACATGATTGTTATTTGGTTTCGGTTTTTTGCATGCTACATGGTAATTCACCCAATCATCGTTTTCCATTGCAAATCACGAGGTATTTTTTTATTGTAGTTTACTATGCAATTTTTGCTATGAATTTTTATGTCCATTTTGCTTACTTCGTATCTTGATTAGGTGTTCACTTTTTTATGAATCTAAGGATTCAAGCAACTTTGATGTATGTGTCTATTTATCTTTCATTAATCTCACTTGAAAAAGTTGACTTGCAGGACGCTATGGGCATGCAGTTTAGGAATGCTTCTTGGGAACATAATCTAATCCATATTTTCAACAATGATGACGTGATGGATGAGACCTTTATGGGACAGTAAAGTACTTAGCACAATGTATAATCTTTTAAAGGTATTAAATCATCTCATTTATCCACAAGTAGAAGTTCCTAATTACAGTCAACATGTATGATTGAATTATGATCATAAGTTTTCAGTTTCAAGTTTAAACATAGATGTTATATCAAAAGTAAGCATGAGTACAAGCAACGTTAGTAATGAGTTATTCTATTTGAGTATTTCCTAGAAAAGTCGATTTTATTTTTAGCAATAGCTAACATGAACTTTCAATGTTCTAATGCAAGTTGAACTGGGATCATATATAATATAACAAACCTAAATATATTGTCATTTCATAATTGACAGATCATTCTTTAAGATATAGAGATGAACAGAAGACCTCCATCTCGGAATGCTCTAAACTGGCTCGAAAAACTCACGAAAACTGAGGCTCTAGATCCATATGTTTTCATTAGCAAAGAACTACTTGTTTTTTCTGATTTTACAAAATTTAATGAAACTGGTAAAGTGTCCATTATCCAACCCGTTCATTTTACCAGCTTCATTAAATTTTATAAAATCAGAAAACCAAACGATGATAGAAGCAAATTAATGTATTTTCTATTATTTTATTCTAATTCGTATTATCATTATTTTGTTACAGGAAGAACAAAGTGTGATAAAAGCAAAAATAAGAATGAGACTACAATAAATTAATGATGAAAAGGAAAGAAAGATAAGAATGCAAGAGACGAGCTCTACAAGTGGCGTAACGGGACTGATTATTTCTCCTGAGCAGGTATGTGTCTGCAAGTGGCGCATATGGTTAGGTAGGGATACATAATTAAGTAATAATAGTGTAAATAAAACTGGAAGCTAATATAAGCATGTGTTTTGCATCGGTTTTAAACTCTACCAATCAAGTATTACTCAGCATCAAAGCAAGTTACGTTTACTTGTTATATGTGATGTGTTGTGTATTTTTAACTCTAATATGTAATAAAATAGTTTAGCTGAAACTCATGGTTATATCTTTACATCGCTATATCGTGACCTCTCATGACATTATATGTATCTTTACATCGGTATATAGTAGCCGACACAAGCTTCTTATAAGACGTTTTGCAATTATAACTTATGTGAACAACCCCCACCCCCGACCGAGCTCCAATGGATTTGTAGATGGTTATTAATACAACTTTTGTTGGACTAAGACTGTGATACAAATAATACAAAAACTTTTGGTACACCATTGGTTTGGATTCTATTTGAATAGGATTCATTGCATTTGTATAAAGTTGGTTTGTATATAGTAAATAAATATGTGATGATGATTTCAGGTTCTTGCAGCTTATAAGTGTGCATTGTTGAGATTTCACCCAGATCGAGCTTCAAATGGTAACATGTGTGAACAGGTTGAAGCTGAAGAAAGTTTAAGCTTCTTTTTTTAATGAAGGAAAACTGTCGGTATGACCGCTATGCAAATATTCCGTTATTCATGTCATCGGGTCTTAGTTCAGTATACACAAATGAAAAGTGTATGGTAGTTTGGAAGTTTAAGTAAATATATACACAAGCCATACCAATTAGTGTAGTTTTCAGCATATTGTTATGTTTGCTTTAATTTGATCAGATTGTAGAAAGGTATTCGGATGCCTATGAAGGAGATAAAAACAATCATTAAAGCGTAGACCTGAATTGAAGGATTTTATCAATATAGTGAAAAGTCCGTCCAAGAACAACATATGTGATAGTCTTTAAAAAAGATATAGGCACGCTACACTTCTACATGAATTGGCATGTTATTTAAGCATAGCACTAAAGAAGTATGTATCCAATGTTGCTAACTGATCTCGATCTCGAATAGAGTTTTATTATAATAACAGTGGTCTTGACTCTTGAGCATCTTTTGAATTGTAATTTTACTATTATAAGATGTGTTATCCTTAAGATCCATAACTTTAAATGGGTGGAACGGGTCGAAAGTCACCAAGTGTATTTTCAGTTCAAAATATTAGCATGCATAATAGGGTTGGATAATATTATAAATCATAAAATAAATGATTTGAAAGGTTGAATTCTGATTAATAAAGAAACATTTGGCTACTTTCAAAATGTTTGTTCATGCATTCATTTGACTCATTTTTGTTTTAGTGGACAGTGTAATTGCACTCTACATAATTGATATATGTGGTATATGAGGACTATTAGCCATTCATATCTGATATATCTGATCTGAAAGGGTTATGATGTGATAAATACGGCAACTATTGCAATTACACAACAAACGTTGTGTATAAAGAAGTTCTTCATAGGCTTTATTATTATTATTATTATTATTATTATTATTATTATTATTATTATTATTATTATTATTATTATTATTATTACTTTTTGATTGTAGATGTTTACTCTTTATAAATAAGACACTAAATGTTATTTACCTTCAATCAGTTTTTTATTTACAAATATCCATTGTATGACAAATTTTATGCCTATCAAGATTATGCATTTACGGATTATAGGTATATATATTTTATAGAATACATGTAACACATTTATATTCTTAATAATAAGACTTAATGCTAGCGCCCCATCGGGGCAGGCCTAAGGCTAGTTTTACATAAAGTTGGTTGAAAAAGTTAAAAGTGAAGGTATAAGTGATTATTATTCAAAATACAACTTATTTATACATAAAAAACATTTTTATGGACATCCCTAAATTTTTATTTTCCAGTATTTTAAAACACAACATCATACTGTCGGTGGAAGTTTTGGTGCATAAAAAACAAATTACTATTCTATTGCTGCCGAAGCATTTTTTGAACTAGATTATATCATTCGTTGGATCAAATACACTTTCAATCTTGTCCGTTGTAAATCCATAATTATCTATATTTAACAAACTTGAGCCAATATTTGACTTACATAACATGTGCAAACTATAAATCCTAAAAACAAACTATGCGTACATGTGCACATTAGATATATTATTAGATATACTAGTTATAATGCCCGCGCACGCGCGGGGTTTTTTCTAATTTTTTTTTATAATTTATTATTTTTAATTTTGTGTTTTAAATATTTTTTGCTGACCTATTTAGTGGCTATATATAGGGTTATATTTTCAATAAGTTTTTTCACGAAACTTTATAAACTAAGTTATACGATTAAGATAGCTCAAGTATTTGTTGTTAGAATTCTCGTAAACTTACGATTTTTTTTGTCCAAGAGTATGTGTAAAAGTTTTTAAAGAACAGACAGTTATTAAAATAAAATGCAACTGTGATCAATAAAACACTATGCCAAATACCCTTTTTAGTTCATTAGAAGGCAATAATCTTCAAAATGCAATACTTACACTTTTAGTACATGCACCATGAGGGCAATAATCTTGCTCAATAATAATAGGGACATGCACTTTATCCATGGTGAGATCTTCAAAATGCATATCCGCAACCTCTTCGGGTAGCAAATCAGGCCACGTTTTAATCCTAACATCATTCGTCGTGCCTGAAAAGACACAATTTTTCACAAATACTCCCTTCACTGGTTTCTCACCCGGGTTTCTAACCAAACTTCCAACACTAATACCATGGCCCGGACCACATTTGACTCCCTCAATATGCAAATTTTCACATCCATCGCCTATTTAGATGCAATCATCACCGGTTTTGATTATTGAATTGTTGATTGTGATGTGTTTAGACAACCCAAGATGAATTACATCCGTGTTGGGGCTTTCTTCAGACTTCGGGTGCTAAAATGTTGAAGTTGTCGAATACTACATTTGTGCATGACATAACGTTCACGTGGAAATTCTTGCTGTCTTTTGAAGTTATTCCAGTGATCAAAGAATTTTGGATAAAATTGAAGCTAAAATTCTGTGTCATGCAAAAACATATGAATCATACGGGCGCTCAATGCCTCGATTCATAAATAAAATAAGTTTATAGAGTTGCATATAGTTAGGATTATATAAGAACCTTATATATTGAACCAGTATTTAACCCATGAAATGCACAATTGCAAATATTGAACCTTAAAACGCAATGCACGACTAATTTTGTAAAAAAAAACAATGCACGATTGCAATATTCAAACTAATTTTGAGGTTCTTAATGATCCTAACTCTCTCTCTCTCTCTCTCTCTCTCTCTCTATATATATATATATATATATATATATATATATATATATATATATATATATATATATATATATATATATATATGTTCTATTAATACACATATACATATTGAAGGCCGAATTTATTAATAAGCTAATAGGTGGTACTGAAATTGCTTCTTTTAAGAAACTTAGTATTAAAAAAAATAAGTAGACAAACAATTCTTTTAAGAAACTTAGTATTAAAAAAAATGAGTAGATAAACAATTTTAGCATGCAATCCCAAACACCCCCTTAAGTGAGAATTTACTAATTTTCTCAAACCGATTTTTTTTTTTTTTTTTTTGAACGGCAATTTGTGGCTATATGGCCCCTAGCCCAGAAGGCGTAGCGAACCCACACAACCAGGTTGGGTCCAGCCCATAAGTCAATGGCACCCTTCCCTTTACACACGCGAGAGGAAACCCCTATCGCCCTAGACAAGACTCGAACTTGAGACCTTGCCTAGGAGGGTAAAACCTCCCCCAAATTGGGTGGCCATCTGAGCTAGGTTTATTTGGTTAAACCGAATGTTTCTTAACCACGGGCAAATCTTGAATCCCCACAATGACGAATCCATTTATTTCTCCTTGACAAAGAAACCTATAAACAACACATTTATACAGAAAATATATAATAAACTTACATAAAATCAACAACTCAACTAATAAAATGTTGTTTATCTCGCTGCCATTTGCTACATCCTTGTAGAACTCATATATGATATCAATGCAAGAATAAGAGGCACTGTTTGTTAGAAACTGATAAGGAATGAAGTGAAAAGCTCCCTAAATATATTACTCTGGTAGTCTTGTTCGGAGTCTTGAATCGGATTCTTGAGTTGCAATAGAATATAATGTCCGTTAGAAACAGAACTTGACCTCATAAAGCCGTGTCTGGAATCAGAGTGTATGTCAAATGGGAATAACAATGATGGAATTAAAACAATAGCTCCATCCACCATGCCTTGGCTGCGATACATATTACATTATAGATCATTAATTGGTCATAATTCTCACAAGTTACACGTGTTTAGACAACTGTTTTAACAATTTTTGCTCAAATATGTACATAAAATAGTGTAAAAGCAAACTGGAAATCGTCGTGTACTCTTCTAACTGGTAGAAAATGGAACACTTGTTCGAAATAGTCCAGTAGGATGTTAGTGCTCTCTATGTTGAATGTTTTGCACTTTTGCTATAGGAAAATTGGTATTAGTATATTTATCTCAAACTAACAATTATTAGAACCACGTTTTAAACTAACAAATATATATCATGTGAGAAGCATAAGATCATGAAGATCATAATTACAGTGAAAATATTAAAAAGGTGTCAAAAGATTAACTGAAAATCCCTAAAATGTATAAAGAACCAGATCAACTTGAAGACTGCACTTGAGTATTGACAAACTTGCTTTGTTGCTCACGGAATATGATGATGCTAAAATGAGTTTATCATGAGTTTGATCAAAACATTCAGCCAGGGCAAACATCTTTTTTGCAGTTGACCAAGTAGTGCAGTTTTCAATAAACATGTACATAAATCTTATACACTAAACTAACCATTTGTTGTACTCAGTTGTGAAAAGTTTTCAATAAACTTGATGCAGTCTTCAAGTTGACCAGGTAGTGCAGTTTTCAATAAATATTGAAAAGTGACTTTCTTGATCTCGGTCAAACATGTAATTTTACCTAAACATTATGCTAATTTCATGTGTTTGTGTGTTTATATACACGATGCATTATGTTATGCATTAGTTTGTCTATCACTTAGTATAGTACATTTATGCATAATTTCGTTTTCTTTGAACACCAACCAAACCGTTCTTAGGGTATATTTTTTTTCTTCCCTAAATCAATGCCCATAACATGATTTCATACATTGATAATTATATAAACTAATAAAAAAAAAGAGGTTGACGGGTTGACCCATCCAGACCCTGACACTTTTGTACCTTTTTTGACCCATTATTCAATCCGTTTAAAGTTTATACCACCATTTTGACCCATTATACACCCGTCTAAACAACCATTTTACCACCCGTTTTGACCCATTATTCAACCCGTCTAAACAACCATTAATCGAATAGGTAGCATGTATAACTTCATATGTTACATGCATGCAGAGAAGAAAAACAAAAGCTAGTTAAACTATATTATCCCATCAGGGTGATTTAATATTGTATGATGTTGCTTTTGATTGAATGAGAGCATAGGGTTATTCTAATGACTAAGTTGTCGAATAAATATGTTTGTACAAAGACGAAAAATAAAACCTAGAAATTGGATGGCTGTTATAGAATGAGCAATTGCAGATAGTTCGTGCTGATTAATTGAATGGAATAAATAAACAGGCTTATGATTTGAGTATAATATAAGGATTAAAGTTCGTTTAATTGTAATACAATAAGAATTTGTATTGTATCAGGACTTTGCATTTTTTTTAACACAATTTATATTCTAGTCCTAGAATATGCAAATTGATCCATTAAAGTCTCACATACCTTTTTCCAAGAGTAATTGACCCAGACCTATTGTAAGTAATGTTACTGCAGCAGTAACATTACTTACAATAGGTCTGGGTCAATTACTCTTTTGTGGTCTTTTTAGATTGAAAATGAAGATTTTAAGATAATTATGTTTTTATTTAACCATTGTTTTCATACTAGACACTATTATATGCACAAAGGGTAAAAAGTTAATTGAAGCGCTCGCTTTTGTCGCTTCTCGCTTTAGAAAAAGGCATGTCGCTTTGAGGTCGCTTTCGCTTTTAACTACCTTGTTACTGCTCCATATCTTCGGGCTGTAATCATCCCTATTTGAACTTCGTTTCATCTTTGTCTTCTCTCTTACTGTTATGCAACTGTAACTCATATGTAAAAAATAAACCATCACAGCACTAACCCAAACACCCATAAAAACAAAAACAAAAACAAACTACTTGAAAATAAGTTGGTTTATTGGACATCATTATTTAGGAGGCGTATCCAATAAATATTCAGTGGCTTTCAACCCGTTTTCCCAATTTGACTCATTTCTTTAGAGCTAATCTTTTTTAATAGCCGTATACCCAATAAGATGTAAAAACATAACCCAAATCGGCTCATTCATAAGTTAGAAGGTCAAAGGTTCCACCTCCATTATTCTATTAGTGGAATGCACGGGTTCTAAACATTAAAATCTCTTTCACAATTATGAAAAAAGGACAAGCAATCTTACCAGCTTAGCATCTCCTCTTCTGTTGCAGTTGAAGCAATAATAAAAGCCTGCAGCAGCATAATCCGTGGATATCATTAACAGCCTAAAGTAAGTAATATCCTGATTACAAAAAAAACATTTTACATTCTAACCAGAGCAAACGAAACGTGGCCATTGATTGAGATCACTGAAAATCATTTGAAAGAAAGATATTGTACTTTTTTTAGGCCAATAATTAAGGTAACATAAAAAAACCACTGTTTAAAGCATTAGTAAAAGATGAACTCTCTGTCCGAAATTTTTTTCCTGGCGTGGCTTCTTCACCGTGAATTTCTCACTATCCCCACCAAAACTTTTTTTAATACCAAAATTATTTGTACATTCTTAGGTGGGTGGAAAACATTAGGAAAACATACTTTATATACAATTATACATGCCTTAGTTCCAACTTGTGTCGTTTGGCTTTCGCGTTCAGTTGCTTTTTGTTTCCTTTCTTTCCTTAGTCGTTCATACTTGCAGCGATGCTTTCTGGTCTTGTTGACATTAGGTTCGATCTGTGGCAACAAAGACAATAATGTAATGAATAGTAAAAATTGGCGATTCAATTCAAACTAATCGACCTACAAACTCATTTAGATTAAATGGGGACACATATCATTAGATGGGTTAAACGTGTTCGGGTTGTGTGACACCAACCCGCCAACCCAAACCTCACATGAATTGCCACTCCTAAGTTGACCCATTTAGTTAAAAGAGATACTAAGAGAGGTGTTTGTGTGTGAAGCACCTTTTTAAGTAGTGCAATGTTAGTGCAAAGCTACAAAGAATAAGTAACCCCAAAGACCTCCTTATTACTTGGAATAAGTAATCCCAATGAGCGGTAAATAGAAAAACAAAGTATTCCCAGAAACCCTTTTATCAATTGTACTTAATTCACTTAAAGTAGAGAGTGATTATGGGTCAATCTTTTATATAAGGTTCACTATGAATTAAATTCCAAATTAAACAATATAGAACTTTTTCATGTAAGGAATGCACCTTGTTGCCTTTGGTCCCGCTCAATACACATCCTACAACTTAAGCACCAAGACTACTGCTCGCACAACTATTCCTCTGATGGTTGCGCCTCATAGTCCTGCAGGTTAATTAAAATCAGTTGGTATATAACCAGCATAACACCTAAAATACAATCATCACAGTATGAAAAACGCAGTAATCAATTCAACAATACATAAGCAGATAAACCCACAATCAAACAAAATAAATCAAATTACAAAAAAATCAACAATAAAATTGCGTAATTAATTGAAGAGTTGTAAGTAACCAAACATAAAGTTCACACAATCAGTAAAAGTATGGGTTTTCATCACATGTAGTAAACAATGATTCAAAATCTTCACAAAAATAACTATGGGCAGAAAAGCAATTAGTATAATCGAAAATACAATATATTATTGAAGTAGAAGTAGAAAATTAGACATGGAACCCAAAATCTTACCAAAATTAATTTGAGAATCTACGTGATTGTGATATCGAGTTTGGTTCTTCAACGATTTAGGGTTAGGATCGATTGAATCTGATTTAGGTTTTTTTTTTTTTTTTTTTTGGGGGGGGGGGGGGGGGGTGGGGGATGTGATTTACGTTTGGTTGGGTAATGTTTTCTTTGATAATTTTAAGTTACACAATAAACCCTTCAGTATTTTTAGATTACCCCGCCTACACAAAGTTTTTAATCTTTCCATTTTTGACACATGTATTTTTTTTAGATATTTTTTAATATTTAAGTATAAAACGTTTTTTATACAATTTTTTGACAAAAATAGAAATATTTAAGGTTATTTTGATAATAAAAATACTTTTAAAAAAATCAGATTAAAAAAATTATTACTAAAAAATGTATGAATTGATTTTTTTGAAATGAAAAATTCCCAATAAGGGTTTTGTTTTATTATATAAAAGATTAGAAACAAACCATGCACCTCATTGATGAGGCGAAAAATGAACCACTTTTAAGGGGTCTTTTAAGCCCGGATTCGAATTTATTTGATTAAATATTGCCCTAAATCGTTCCTTTTGTGATTTTAAGTACTTTGGGAGTGAATTCTGGAAAAGGAAACATTTTGGACGTTTTTGGAGCATAAAAGTGAAGAAAACGACAAAAACTTAATTTTCCTTGCTGGGAATAGTAGATGACGGCGTCAAGAAGAATTTTATGACAGCGTCAGGAGCAAAATGGATGACGACCCAGAGAAAACGTGACGGCGTCAGAAGTAGGGCGTCAAGAGTTATTTTGGTGACGGCCTGGAATGAGATTACACATGACGGCGTCAGATCCAGATCTAGGCAATCCGAGAACTTTATTAGCGGCGAGATGACGGCGTCAGAATTTTACTCTTGACGCCGTCACCTCACAAAATCTGTAAATACTTTTCTATTTTTCATTCATTAAAGAGGAACTTGTGAGGAGAATTCTAGGGCCGAACCTAGTAAACGCTAGGTCGTTTGTAACAGTATTTTCAAGGGTTTTCACCCCTTGAAACCCTTCATGTTCAATTAAGATAAGTCTTCTTTCAATTCATTCAATATGTCTATGTGTTGTTTGAATATATCTTATGCTTGTTTTGATTTTAACATGCTAGGCTAGATCTTTTGTGTGTTTGCTTAGATGTAATGAAACCTAGATATTGATTATAGGTTGATTGCTTGTTTATAGTTGTAATGGATGAATGATTTCAATGTTAGGCTTAAGAAAACTGGCAGATCTCCATTGTGTAACTTGCTTGAACGTCTTAAGAAACATGAACCGATGTGTACTAGGTTTTTATGGTTGTATTTAATGCATGAGCGAATTCTAGTGATCCCATGTTAGGAGCTTCTTAGCCGGCTCGACATAGGAGTGAAGTAGGAGCTTATAGAATTGGGGAAGTAAGTACACCACCCCATGATTGGTATTAAGGAATATAACTCGTCATCCACGCAACTATAACAAGTAATTAACCTGTAAAAGATATCTAGGGAGTAGTGAAATCTAAGTAAACACAATTCTCCCATATATTGCTCACACCACTAGTTTAATTTAGTTTATTTATATTTTTGTTACTCCCTCCGTCCCATTTTAATTGTCCGCGGGCCCGAATTTGACCGTAAATATTTTTGTTTGTATTATATAACACTTGATGAAATTTATATCATTGAAAAGTTCGTTAAACGAACTTTTCAATGATATAAATTTCATCAAGTGTTATATAATACAAACAAAAATATTTACGGTCAAATTCGGGCCCGCGGACAATTAAAATGGGACGGAGGGAGTATTTTATTTTGATTGCATCTTTAGTCATTGGGTTTGTTGACTAGCAACTAATTATTCCGCCCACTCTTCCAAAACCCGAGATTTTACTTGCTTTTATAAAACATAAAAATACAAAAAGAATCATCCCTCACCTCTAGACCTAGTTTTTAGGCTTTCTAATCCTAGCGACACTATTCCTGAGTTGAACGATCAATCCCCCGGTACTTGTCAGTATACTATACTACAACGATCAGGTACACTGCCTGGTGAGGGTTGTAAGCTTCTCAAGATCCCTTGAGAGGTAAAGCCTGGTGCAATTCCCACGCATCAGTCATCTCCTTATTAGACGCAACTGAATACTTATCTATATATTCATTTCTTATCTTTTTAAAATTCAACTTTTGAAGATCAATATTTTGGCGCCTAAAATGGCCTTATAAATAGATAGCCCATAATCAGCTTCATTTCATTCGTTCACAATCCCTAGCAAAACAACAAACGCGACCTTTTTAGACAAGCACAATGGAG
Organism: Artemisia argyi; assembly: GCA_030686995.1. Taxonomy (NCBI): domain Eukaryota; kingdom Viridiplantae; phylum Streptophyta; class Magnoliopsida; order Asterales; family Asteraceae; genus Artemisia; species Artemisia argyi. The sequence goes on from JARVZY010002032.1 coordinate 583,768, forward strand.
GTATGAATCAAATGCTTTCTTTTTCATCCATTATAGATCAATTTCCTCATTCGATGTATTAACTTTAACATTTGATTATTTGCAATTATATAGATGAACAAATCAAACAATGTCTCAACTATTATAGCAACAAAAAAGAACGAATTCAGCTATGTGAAAATGTCTATCAGTGAAGAAATCATGGGAAAGTTATGTTACAACATTTGACGTAAAATTATTTATCAATATGTGACATTTTCTTCTTTCGTATGAACAGTAAGCTGGGAACGACGATGTCGATCTTCATTGGAAAGTTATGTTACAACATATGACGTAAATTTATTTATCAATATGTGACATTTTCTTCTTTTGTATGAACAGTTAGCCGGGAACGACAATGTCGATCTTCATGTTCATGAGGTAACACTCCTTCCTACACTTTCGTTTTGTTTCAGATATATATTTATTTATTTAAAGGCGTAATTTTGTTTTCAGTCTCTAAACAACAACATGACTACAACGTGAAGCTTGATACCCAACCCTTGGTTGATGAGGTGATTCGCGACTCTAAGAAAAGGAAAAGGGAAGCAAACTTGGCGACATGAAAATGGAACAATGTTATTGAAATCGAAAGTTCGGACGACGAGAGCCTTTTCGATGGGGATGATGATACTCTTGATGATGTTTTGTCAATGTCCACTATCAAGAGGAAGAAAAGAAACCATCGTGTTTAGCCGCAATAAAATTTACCGTTTGATTGAAGAAGATGATGAAGAGGAAGATGATGAAAACGAAGATGATATTTTTGATTGATCAATATTTAGTTGCTTTTCAATGTTTTAATGTCTTCGTCAGTGTTTTATTCACGTATTTTGTTTAATGTTTATTCGGTTCAACCATAGCTTGAATTTCTCATGGTATTGGTTTTTTAGTGAATAAATGTTATTTTGGTCACTTATGTGTTAATGCAACAATTTTTACTTATACGTGTTCATTTTTCAATCACCTTATGTCACAATTTGGTTAACTACGATGTTTGGCAAAGTCATGTATATTCAATCGTATGATCATTTGGGTCATATTAGTGCAAACATTAGTATATCTGTTCTTTTCATTTTAGTCCGAATGGGTCATATTAGTGCAAATGTAAATTATATTTAATTTTTTAAAATATAGTGCATAGCTGAGTTACATTACCATATACTACTTATGCAGTTTCTCAACATATGTATATATCATTAAAATGCTGTACGAATTCGATCGACGACATACACATGGTTGCCATATCAGTATTATATGTAATCTATATACATGAATGCCTTAAAAAAATAATAATAATAAAAACAAATAAATAAATACATAAAAATCTATATACATGAATGTATGTTTAGTTTATACTATCAGTATTATATATATAGAATTGCTATCAGTATATGAGAAGATGGACACTTGGAATACACATTAGTTTATCTAACTGCAATACATTATCAGTAATATATGTAGAATGGTATTAGTCATATGAGAAGACATCATACACTTGGAATACACATTAGTTTAAAATTTTGCAGCCCAATTTGTTTAACTCAATACACATTAGATTGATCACATTAGTTTACCAATTTTGCAAATTGACCCGTTGGGATAAAAAATATATATATTGACCCGTTTGGGATTTTGTACTAAGAATATTATGGTTTAAGGTTTCTAAGTTGTGGACTGAAATTCGTATGATTGGTACATGATTTCAATTTGTTTGTTTGGTTCATGGTTTGTTTGGTACATGAGTTGTGGAATGCAATTTGTGTATTTGGTACATGAGTTGTGGAGTGCAATTGTACGTGATCTAAGTCACATTTTATGTGGTCAACATTATTACTTAAATGTTTAACTTTGAACCCAATTTTTTTAGGATAAAAGATTGTGCACTTTTAGATGTGCGTGTGTTTTAAGGTTAGTTTATTTTTATTTATTTTTTTAATAAAATATACATAAAACAATTTTATATTTTTTTTTCTAAATTATTGAATCGTTATACCCGGGCAACGCACGGGTATTGTACTAGTTTTTTATTGACAATGATTAACAAATGTAAAAATGACCGAAATTAAAATGCACAATAATATACGTACCTCTTAAAGCTGGTCTTGCCTCCATTATACCATCCCTGTATTCTTGAGCACGACTACTCATATCTTCAATAATCTTGGAAAACTCGTTGATCTTCCGCTCAAGTTTAGTAACAAGAGATAATGGCGTCTCGTTCTTTAATTCTTCTACAAGAATATTGCCATAGAAATCCCTGATCCGTAACTCCCTATCAATACTTCTCTTCATCATGGCATCACATTCTCGGGGTAAACAATGTGTGGGAGATAAGGATAACCCTTGGTTCAACTGAAACCACATAGATTTCGAGTTTAAATCATTCATTTCTTGCCTAAATTTGGAATTTCCCATATATGCAGCCATAGCGCTCAAAACCTTTACAATTGTTATGTTTATTACCTCTATAAATTGTGACAGTCCTTCGACAGTACCTATCATTTCTCTCACTGTAAGATTTTCATTGACGCGAATTAAAAAAGCAACTATTTGCTTACACATAGAGGCAAACGATGCGGCAAAACAATAGGTAGATCGAAGACTTTCAGTGGCATCAGGATTATTGAGGCGCTGTAGTGTATTTTCTTCAAAAGTGCATTTATGTGCTTCAGTTTCTACAACAACTTGCTGCAATGCCAACTTTACACTCAACGAGCTACCACATATGTTTTTCAGCAACTTTACAAAATCACCATAAAGTTTGGAGATTCCAAGGCAGATTTCGTAGTATTCATCGACCAAATAAAATAACCATCTTTGTCCCGGAATCCTAAACAACTTGAAAAAGACAAGGTTTAAATCATGTATATCTTTAAAGATATCACGAATCTGAGATAAGACATCTACTGCTCCTCCGCCAAAGAGAAAGGGTTCTTTAATAAAGATCGGCGCTTCATGACGTAGAAGCCATTGGAGATCAGTAGGAAGAAATAGAGTAGCTCGAAAGAGATTGCTCACTACCTCATTCATTGGATCTTTGTATAGTTTTAGCTGCAGTATGTGTTGATCCGATTCAAAACAAATTCCAAATCTAGGCACCGGTAAATTACCATATCCAGAAAAATGACCCAATGTTGTTCCCACCTTCCCTATAAAATGACTATATGTCTGAGCGTGTCTACTCATATTATCAATAGCCCTTGAGAAATAATTCATATTTTTCTCCAGACTATCTACTGTAGTCATCATCTCCTCTTTCCATGTAGCAGAAGTAAGCCCCACAACCTTTTTCTTCAGTTCTTGTAGAAGAATTGCATTGGCATTAATCTCCCGGATCTTTAACTCCCTTTTGTAGGCCTTAATATGTTGTCCTCCCTTTTTCAACCATCTCTCTGGTGAAAACTTTTGAATAAATTGTAAATACTTCAAATATGCAGTTATATCTTTCATTTTGTGCAATAGTTTCGAATCACATGTGAATGCAGCCACCATACTCAAAATACATTCAATCATCACACCTGATACTCTTGCCAATACTTGCATCAACTTGACAATCATCACACCTGATACTCTTGCCAATACTTGCATCAACTTGACCGTTTCATTCATTTGGTTCTCTTTGTTTATTTCTCTTAAAAAAGTGACTGTTTGCTTAGAAATATAGGCAAAATATGTGACAAACTTATCAGAAAATCTAACACTTTCAGTGGCTTCAAGATCATTGAGTTGTTGTCGCATCTCTTCATAAGTGTAATCTTCTGCTCTACTTTTGACCACAATTTGATCCATTGCCAACTTTACACTTAGCCAACTACCATATACATCTGTCAGCAGCATTATGAAATCGTTGTAAAGTTTGGAGGTTACATGGCTTATCAGATAGAAGTCATAAGCTAAAGGAAGTAACTGTCCATGTTCCCATGCTTCCCTGTATTCATTTAAAACTTTTTGGTTCATTTCAAGCAGACTTTGAAATATATTCTGGATGCCACCCAAGGAATTGCATGTTTCATAGTCGCGAACAAACTCGATTGTACTGCTGGTGAACTCATTTTGAATGAATGAATGAGTGGAAATAAGGCCCATATAATCTACAAAAGTATCTTGAAGCAGAAAGTCCACTGCCTCACTTGTAGATTCTTCATAAACCTTAAGCTGCAGTATATCCTCATCACATATTATACGAACTCCAACTTTTGTCACCTGTAAATTACCATCTGCGAGACATTGATTTGAATATCTTTAGTGTTATATCATAATAAATGACGAGCTCCGTATGATATGAATAATATTAATATATATATATATATCCAAATTCCATTACTACAGAATATTTGATCAATATACATCAAAACTTTGGGTCTTAAATTATAAGGTGATATTTGGTTTGCTAACAAAATATACTTATTACTTGTATTATGTATCAGCACTACGTACTAGTGTCAACCATCTTATATGTACTCACTAGTGACAGTATTTGTTGTTATTAGGACGTCCCTTCAACAAACTTAATTAGGCTAACATTGAACGTAATAAAACAGTTAGGCAATAATACCAAAAAAATGCACTATACTTGTCAAAAATAGTACTTTTATCTATCGAACTTTTTTTTTTCCTCATTGGTGTACTAAACTTCAAATTTTTTGCCACTTTTACGCACTTTGGGACAATTTTGCCCCTCAAATCTTTGAAAATCCAGGGGCAAAAATGTCATAAAATTGTACGAAAATGCATAAAAGAGGCAAAAAATGCAAGTTTAGTACACGAATGAGGAAAAAAAAAAGTTCGATACATAAAAGTACTATTTTTGACAAATATAGTGCAATTTTTTGGTATTTGCCCTTATCTTTTTGTAGTCTTCATACCGGTTTGAAATTTGAAGGAAAATTTACAAATACACTGGCTGATATTTAACACTTCACTCACAATTAAATTTTGAATGGCTTACAAAAAAAAGTTTAGTTGTGTAGGTATTGACTCGTTTGGAATAAGGTGGTACTGATATCCAAACTGCTTTGGATTAATGATCCTATAAAATTATCTGTAAAAAAAAAAGTGGTATAGACTTAGTTAAGCTCCCTTCTTGCTATTATCTTCTTTCTTTATTTAATAAAATTCGCTGTAAAAAAAGGTGGTACTGACCTCCTGGCTCCACACTAAATGAAATACGAAAGTTGAACTGACGCCCTGAGTCTAAGATTCTATCAAGATCATCAGTTACCGTCCAATAGATAACTAATTGGCTCTCCAACCCTGCCACAAAGAAATTGATGGGAACCAAAATCCTCCAATGTTTTTCCCCAACATGGATATGAGCTGTTATCACGTATTTATCTTCCATAAAAGCATCAATATTGTCAACAGAAATAACAGCGCATATAGCCACCCCGATCCATGGGCTTTTAAGGATCAGATCGTCAGTTCCTGGCAGCACAAATCCTGATGGAAGTTCACTTCCAGCTCCAACTATTTCGAATACAGCTACTGGTGTCATCCAACATTTTGTTCGTAACTGCTTGATAAAATATCAACATAAATTTTAGACAGAAATGACATTTTGATCATGGGATGGAGAGAGGGAGGGAGGGAGGGATGGAGAGACCTGAAGGTAGCTATGTAATATGTTTTCTGCTAGATAACAGCCACTTCCACTTTTGGCGAGATTAGGGCAGTTCAAACATGATATTGTTGGATTACTGTTGTTGCTTGCAGCATGAAATTTTGACACATCCACCTCTTCTCCTGACATAATGTAATTGAATCTAATCGGAAGTCCAGAAAGTGTGTCCTCATTTACTATTGAAAGTTTTGGTACTGACTGAAGCCTCTTGCAATTATTCAAACAAAGCATTTTAAGATTTGAAAGTAGACTGATGCTTGCTGGCAGATGAACAAAATCATTTCCAGACAGATTCAAAGATATCAATCGATGCAGCAAACCAATACCATCAGGAACTACTGATAGATTGCAATAACTTAGATCAAGCTCCCTTACATTTGATAAGATATCCACATTTGTAAAAAGAAAACCTTTATTTTGAGATGAAAATGGACATCTTTGAGCACGTAGGAGTCTTAATCTTTTCAGGTAACGAATGGACAAAGGAATCTCTTCTATAGAGGTTTCACTTGCATCAAGCTTCCTCAAGTTATGCAATTCCTCCAAGCTTTCTGGTAACTTCTTGATGTTAGTTCCATCCAAATAGAGGTTCTCTAAGCACTTCATGTTCTGTCCAAACTCAGGAAGATCTTCAAGATTAAAGCAGCCAGAAAGAAGAAGTGTAACAAGAGCTTCCATTTCAAATTTGCTTCTGCCAAGGTATTGAAGATGCATACACCCCATAAGATTCATGTATTGTAGACTTTTATGCAGAAGAACTGATTCATGCAACTCTTTCAATTTCATGCAGCCTTCAAGAATCAGCTTCACTAGTTTTGGAGTTGATGTCAAGTCTGGGATTTTGATCAATTCCTTTGAGAAACTAAGGTCAATAGATCTCAAATTCGGAAAAACCTGTAAAATGATCAGAAAATTCTCAGATTTCTAGATTGCAATCACTGCAAGTTTTTGAGTAACAGATGATTAACCGGGATCTATAGACAATACTTACAAGAGTTTCCTCCCAAAGTGTTTCAAGCTGGCTATAACACATTTCAAGTTCATACATATGTGCCGGCTTAAAGTTTGAAGGCAAAGACTTCAAAGAACATTCAAACCATTCCAAAATTCGTAGATCATTTGAAAGATAACTAAGACCTTGAGGAAAGTGTACATTACTTATTCTGAGAAATTTCAATCTCCTCATTATTGAGAAACAGTAAGGATCATCAATGAAATCATCTATTTCAACCTTCTCCTGGTTAATGATACGAATTGTACTCGATTCCTAGTATATAAGAAGCACAAAAGCAGAATAAGTTTTTCATCATCTGTCATGCATTCACAGGTCAAACGGGCAACCTTAACCCGGGATCGATTAAGGACCCCATGCAACTCTTCCCCAAGGACCGCACATCATATAATGTTTAGTTGTTTTTTGCAAGCCGGGAAAGTTGGGATCGAACCAAAACCCTTTTTCAAGTTTTTAAGGGTTTTTTTTTGTTTTTTGTGTTTTTTTTTTCTGATTTTTTTAAAATTTTGGTGAAAGGTTTTTACTTTTATCGACACCACCTGTACTTTGCAGAAAGTGTTGCTAAAATTAGAAAGTTATTTAAGAAATAGAAAAAAGCTGACTAAAATTGTGAATTGGCGAAGCATATTTTTACTTCATTCGTGAGAGTGGTTATTTTTGTTATTTTCTCTTTCAATTTTACCGAATGGATTATTAAAAGAAAATGATAAATCTTGAAAAAACAAAATTAAGATTAGGCTCAATCTGTAAATAAATGAGAATGCCTATATTATGATAAGTTGTTAATGGAAATTCAACCGAATATACCATCAAACTAGACGTGATCTTAGTTTCTACGTATTAAGAGATGCATTAAAACATTAATAGTTTGGAGCTAAATATGAAAACAGGCCCATGTACAAACCTTCGGTTTTGATAAGAGGACTTCTACAATATCTTGGAAATTTTTTATTGCAAAGTGAATTCCTCCGTAAATATGTGATTTCTTACGAAGAATTTCCCAGCACATTTGTTGGAGCAGATCATGCATCCACACACAATCATCAAGATTGATAGTTATGAGAAACTTGTTCATAAGATCAGTTATTCCACACTGAGCGTACAAACCAATATTCATTAGTATTTCTTTAACCAAATCCATGTCTCTCCCTTTCAAGAAACATGCAATATACATGAAGGTCTCCTGCTGATTACTATCAAGTCTAGCAAAAACTACTTCAAGTCTTCCAAGAACATCTTTAGGCGGATATTCTTGAAGTCTCTTCAACATCTCCTTCCAATAGCTCTCCTCCTTCCCGTATAACATAGAACCATAAACATTAAGGGCTAACGGGAGACCGCCAGCAAGCTTCACAATATCATCCGACCACTTTTCATACACATGTGTAGGAGGCCCATGCTCAAACGCTGACTGACAAAAGAGTCTATGAGCTTCATAATTTGTCATTTCTTCACATCTGTAGATTTCATATATTTTGTGAACATTCAGCAAGTCTATGTTTGTTGTTGTTACTATGATTCTGGTGCCAGGTCCAAACCATTCTCGCTCCCCAGCTAAATATGTTAACTGGTCAACATGATTCACATCATCAAAAACAATTATAATCTTCATACCACGTAGCTTTGTCCCCAACAAAGTTTGTCCGTGTTTAACACTTTGTACACGAATGCTTTTCTCCTTCAAAATGTCATCAAGGAGTTTTTGTTGTAACTTGCATAGATTTGTACTATCATCTTGCTTGGAAATGTCCTTGATGTTTTCAATGAAGCTACTTCTTTCAAACTTATTTTGAATGTTTTTAAAGACAGCTTCAGCTAAAGTAGTCTTCCCAATTCCACTCATCCCGCAAATCCCTACAAAAAGAGCTTCACTAGACTCCATATTCAAAATTCTTTTAACTTCGTCCACTTTTGACGCCATTCCCACTAGACCGCTATATTCATCTACTGGTAATGTATCTGGCATGTCCTTTAATATTTTTGTTATAATTTCACGTATGACTTCTGCTTCATTCCTGCAGATAACCAGATATTAGAGTAGCAGGCCAGAAAATCTACGGCAATCAGATTAGGATTCTTACAATTGTAGTGTCAAAAAACAAAAGGTTAATAACAACTACCTGTTTGGTGTCACGTGCAATCCCGAGAGAGCCCCCACCTTTCTGAAAGCATCTCTCCATGTTTCCACGCTCTGTGGTGCAATTTCAGGATTTGCTTCATGATCAGAAAAACCCTGTTCGAAGCACTTTCTTTGACGGCGTACATCAGAGGGATGCACATGGTAAAAAACAGGAATAACAATCAGCTTCCCCTGTTCCATGCAATCAACAATTTTTGCAATTTCCTCCAAACACCATTTAGATGTTGCAAAATTGCTTGATAAAACCACTATGGCAATTCTTGATGCTTCTATGGCTTCTGGGAGCTCGGAAGCGATGGGATTCCCAATCTCAAGTGTCTTATCATCTTTGTAAGTTATAATATCATTTCTAATTAAAGCATCATATAAATGGCTGGTGAAGCCTGTGCGAGTGTCTTCGCCTCGGAAGCTCAAGAAAACATCATAACCTTGAGATAGTCTTGACGAAGATGATAACGATACATATGGCATCATCTATAGAGCTTAACAGGATTATTTATCGAGAAAGTAGTAATGATTATGTTTGTTTTTTGTATGGGAATATTTTTTGAGATACTCACATGATTCAACTAAATGAATATTAATTAATACTCCTTCGGTCCCGTCTCTTATTCCATTTTTAAATGTCTTAAAATAATTGTTCACGCAAATAAATAAAAAGGCGAAATAATCAAAATATGTCCATAGCACGTACTAGTTTGAGTAAGTATAATTAAAAAATAAAAAAAATAAAAAAAAGATAAGAGAGATTCAATATATAGCACTAAATAATTGATTAATCAGATATTGTTATCCCAATGTAAAGCCCTATAATAAACAACTAAACTATGGATCTAATAGCATGTTTGTCTTTTTCTAGTAACTGAAAATGTGTTGCAAGTGGCAGAATGTTTAATTAACCTAAGCAGATTGGTAAATAAATAGTACGGAGTATAAAAAAGCTGTTGTGAAAGAGTAATATGTGTATGAGAGTGAAAGAGGTGCTGAAAACTTACCATGATATGCTGATGAAAATGATGGTGTGGCTGTTGAATTCAGTTGCTGTGTGTGTCTGATCCGAAAATGAATGGTGCATGGGTGAAGTGAACTACAAACACTAATTCATTTTCATGATGTCGAGTTAACTTCACGGTCAATTTGGAAAGACGTGGGAAAATGATATGAAAAATCTCAATCAATAACAAATGGGCTTATGTTAAAAATAAAAATAAAAACAAATTGGCTCAGTATTTGGGCTTTCATGGACCAAGATATCAACCAAACTAACCAACTATTTTCCACATAACTACAAAAGATTCAAAATTTAATTGCTTCACTCAATGTTTCAATGCAGATCACTTAATGTTTACAACATAAATTATGATTGATTTTATAAAGTTAATATCTTGTTACAAATTCTGTTACTAATGTTGTAAATTGTCAACAGAATTATAACGAAATACTTAATAATAAATATGAAGGAAACTAGATTATTTTGCAATATATTTTTAACCATTTTATACGTCGTTGCTAATAGTTGGTATTACATTGCAATAACAATTGAAAATTTGCAACGAAGTCTGGATTTGAAAAGTTTTGTTGCATTAACCTTTTTGTGTTATAGTTTACTCGTTTTGTTACATTAACCTTTGAGAACAATTACACTATTTTTATCCTCTCTTATTTATACATCGAAGCTCTAAACTAGCCTTTTTTTTTTTTTTTTTTTCCTAAAGGTTTTTGTTGCTTGTTTTGTTTAAGTAAAAAATCATTTGTCAATTACTAGTAATTTTTACGGAGAATGTTTAATCATTCAAAACAACCAACTCGTATACTAATATAATAGAAGCTAATTTAATTAAGACAAAAGAATTCTGAGTTTGAACGTTTTTTATCAAATAAAGGGGGCAATCAGGTATTTCGTGCAAAGATGTGGGAAACCAAAAGATCATCATTTGGATCTTTCACAATTAAGGAGGTGTCTGAATGTGCATTTTTTTACAGTGATTATCAATACTAGCTGCAACAAACTGAATATCAATAGGCACAAAGTGCAAGTTTGTCATTCCAAAACAAGAAGAAAGTAATAATAATAATAATAATAATAATAATAATAATAATAATAATAATAACAACAACTTTAAGATTTTAAGAGATCAAGATCTCTCGCCTTTTGAGAGAAGAAACAAAGACACAATCTGTTGCCAGGTTTCCTCAAGGTCTTCATATCCGTCTGGCAGCTGTATATCAAAATCATGTATAAAGCGTCGAGATTCTGTCACCTGTAACTTATTATCTTCCATAAACTGATTTAAAATTTTTCCTGCATCCATTATGACAGCATAATTTTCAAAAGCTTGGTTACTCATATCTTCAATAGTCTCCGTTAGGTCATTGATATTCTTCTCAAGCTTATTTATTACTTTCTTTATCTCTGCCTTGTTTCTTTCAGTAACACATCTAGACTCATGTGGCTTCTCCATATTCTTGTTCAATTCAAGCAAAAGATCTGCATTAGTATGGAAATCCCGAATCTGCAACTCTCTACCATATACAGATCTAACATACTGTTGTTCACTGCTCATGGAAGCTAAATAATTTAGACCCTCACGATCAACCCGGTAGTCATCATACTTTCCATCAATTAAACTCAAAATGCCTGCAATCATCAATTTTGATAATTTCGCCATTAGCATTATTGAGGGTCTGTTTTGTCGGGTCTCTTCTTCTATGCATCTTGAAAATAAAACTGTTTGCTTACAGATATATGCCAACGATGTGACAAACAAATCAGAAAACATTACACTTTTAGCAGCTTCAAGATCACTAAGTTGCTGCAACATCTCTTCATTACTGTAATTGTCTGCTGTGCTTTTCACCAAAATTTGCTTGAGTGCCAACTCTACACTCCTCCAGCTACATGATACGTCTTTCAGAAACCTTATGAAATCAGTGTAAAGCTCCAAAGTTCCACGGCTGATCCGATAGTAGTCATAAATTAAAGGAAATAATAATTGGGCACTACTCCACTCTTTCTTCCATTGCTTAAAAACCTCTTGGTTGATTTCGAGTAGACAGTTAATAATTTGGTGGATTTTTTGCAATGAATCACCATATTTTCTACAGCAAGAAATAAAGCTCGTTATTCTATTGGGATGGATAGTGTCCTCAAAGAATATGTGATCGGCTTTGGATTCCCGTTCCAAATAGGTGGTAAGAGTTATAGCAGCTTTAAACTTAGACCTCACCACCTTATTTGTAGAATCTTTATAATATTTCAAACGCTGAATTTCTCCATCACGTATGAAATGAACTCCAAATTTTGTCACCTGTAAATTTCCATCTGCAACAAATGTATTCAAAGAATTAATCCAATCAGTAGTCACTTATTTCCCCTACCTTTGAATATACATACCACGAAGAACAGTCACTCAAATATTAAACATAAAATATGACACACAAACAGTCGCCTTTGGGACATGCAAGATAGAGATGGTCATGTGGTAAATTAAATTAAACTGTTAAAACTGACCTCTTGGCTCAACACTTAATGATACACGAAACGTGTTCTTTTGATCTTTATTTACCATTCTTTGAAGGTCATTAGCTGCTGTCCAGTAGAAAACCAATTGGTTCTCCAACCCTTGCACCAAGTTTACGAGGACAGGAATTTTACAAAGTGTTTCCCGATGATGGATATGAGCTGTCACCACGTATTTTGTTTCCATGTTAGCATCTGTATGGTGGAAAGCAATAACAGCGCATATGGCCACTCCAACCCATGGGCCACCATGAAACAATATTTCGTCAGATTTTGACGTCGTGAACTTTGAAGAAATTTCGCTTCCAGCCGCAACTATCTCAAATACAGCTTCTGGTGTCATCCAATTTTTTGTTCTCAACTGAACACATGCAAAAAATTAAATTAAATTAAAAAAAAAAAAAAAAAAAAAAAAAAAGAAAAAAAAAACCTTGCCGCTAGTGTCATTTTACAATTTGGGAGAATACAAATTTATAAAAACATATTTAGACGAATAGATCATCATATTCTATCTCGAAATGCACGGGATGTTACACACACACACATATAAACACACATAGACACAGAGGGGGGAGACCTGAAGATAACTATTAAGTAGTCTTTCTGCCAGATAACTGCCACTTTCATTCTCTGCTAGTCTGGGGCAGTTCAAACATGAAACCGTTGGACTAGTGTTGTTGCTTGTGGCATGAAAGGTAGACATGTCTACCTCTTCTCCTGATATGATGTAGTTAAATCTAACCTGAAGTCCATAAAGTGTGTCCTCATTTACTAGTGAAAGTTTTGGTAATGACTGAAGCCTCTTGCAATTATTCAAACAAAGCATTTTAAGATTTGAAAGTAGACCGATGCTTGCCGCCAGATGTTCAATATTATTTCCAGATAGATCCAAAGATGTTAATCGATGTAATAAACCAATACCATCAGGAACTACATTTAGGTTGCAATAACTTAGATCAAGCTCCCTTATATTTGATAAGATATCCACATTCGTAAAAAGAAAACCTTTATTTTGAGATGAAAATGGACATCTTTGTGCACGTATGAATCTCAGTCTTTTCAGTTCACGAATGGACAAAGGAATCTCTTCTATAGAGGTTTCACTAGCATCAAGCTTACTCAAATTACACAATTCTCCCAAGCTTTCTGGTAACTTCTTGATGTTAGTTCCATCCACATATAGATGCTCTAAGCACTTCATGTTCTGTCCAAACTCAGGAATATATTCAAGATTTGAGCAGCCAGAGAGAAGAAGTGTCACAAGAGCTTCCATTTCGACGTTGCTTCTGCCAAGGCTTTGAAGATGTGTACACTCAGTAACATTCACGTATTGTAGACTTTTCTGCAGAAGAACTGATTCATGCAACTCTCTCAATTTCGTGCAGCCTTTGAGATTTAGTTTCACAAGTTTTGGAGTTGATGTCAAATTTGGGATACTGATTAAATCCTTCGAATAACTAAGGTCAATAGATCTCAAATTCGGAAAAACCTGTAAAATAATCAGAAAAATCTCAGATTTCTAGCTTGCAATCACTGCAAGTTTTTGAGTAGCACATGATTTACGGGATCTATATAGACAATACTTACAAGAGTGTCCTCCCAAAGTGTTTCAAGCTGGCTATAACACATTTCAAGTTCATACATATATGACGGCTTAAAGTTTGAAGGCAAAGACTTCAAAGAACATTCAAACCATTCCAAAATTCGAAGATCATTCGAAAGATAACTAAGACCTTGAGGAAAGTGTACATTACTTATTCTGAGAAATTTCAATCTCCTCATTATTGAGAAACAGTAAGGATCATCAACGAAATCATCCATTTCAACCTTCTCCTGGTTAATGATACAAATTTTACTCGATTCCTGGTAATAAGAAGCACAAAAGCAGAATAAGTTATATAATTCTTTCATCATCCTGTCATTCACAAAAAAGGTTGGTTTGACGGGCCACCTGGACCCATGAAACTCCTCCCCAAGGACCGCACATCATACAATTTTTTTTGTTTGCAAGCTGGGAAAGTTAGGATTGAACCAAAAACCTTTTTCAAGTTTTCAATATTTATTTATTTATTTATTTTGTGATTTTTAAAATTTATTTTGAGATTTTTTGTGAAATATGTTTAACTTTTATGCTAGGATGCTCGGACTCGGGTACGGGTGTCGGACTCGGGTACGTGTCCAAGAGTCGGACCTTTCAAGATATGATTTCAAGGATTCGTGGACTCGTTTTGAAAGAGTCTAAATTTTGAATATGGACTCGGGGACACGGAGTATTATAATTCATAATTATATGTGGGTCTCTAAACAATACAACTTTTAATTTTACTAGTCCCTAAACAAAAACAATAAATGATGCAATTAAGTTATTAACAAACTTTAAAATAAAGTTTTGAAAAAATACAAAGTACAGACATTACCCACGTGGGTTCCAATTTCCAAACAACACATACATAATATTTTTATTTTTCTCTCTCTACAATAATATCTCTTCTTCTACCTTGTCTTCTCTACTTTTTCAATCTTCTTCTACCTTGGCTTCTCAACACCTCGCTTTTCCAGTGAACATGAAACGTTTCTTCATCTTCGTCCCTGTCTTCATCTTCGGGGAACAGCCGCGTCCACTTTCTCCTCCCCGCGTCCCGTCCGGATTCCGCACCGGTACCCGCGTCGCACCGGGTCGACACCGGTACGCCGGGGATGTTAGCCGAGTCCGAGCTTCCCAGCTTTTATGACACCCTCTTTTATTTATATTAAGAGACACATTATAAAACATTAATAGTTTGGAGCTAAATATGAAAACAGGTCCATGTACAAACCTTCGGTTTTGATAAGAGGACTTCTACAATATCTTCGAAATTTTTTATTGCAAAGTAAATTCCTCCGTATATATGTGATTTCTTACGAAGAATCTCCCAGCACATTTGTTGGAGCAGATCATGCATCCACACACAATCATCATGATTGATAGTTATGAGAAACTTGTTCATAAGATCAGTGATTCCACACTCAGAGTACAAACCAATATTCGTTAGTATATCTTTAGCCAAATCCACGTCTCTCCCTTTCAAGAAACATGCAATATACATGAAGGTCTCCTGCTGATAACTATCAAGTCTACCAAAAACTACTTCAAGTCTTCCAAGAACATCCTCAGGTGGATATTCTCGAAGTTTCTTCAACATCTCTTTCCAATAGTTCTCCTCCTTCCCATATAAAAGAGAACCATACACATTTAGAGCTAATGGAAGACCTCCCGCAAGCTTCACAATATCATCAGACCACTTTTCATATACATGTGTAGGAGGGCCATGCTCAAACGCTGACTGACTAAAGAGTCTCAGAGCTTCATCATTTTTCATTTCTTCACATCTGTAGATTTCAATTATTTTGTGAACATTCAGCAAGTCTATGTTTGTTGTGGTTATTATGATTCTGGTGCCAGGTCCAAACCATTCTCGCCCCCCAGCTAAATATGTTAACTGGTCAACATGATTCACATCATCCAAAACAATTATAACCTTCAAACCACGTAGCTTTGTCCCCAACAAAGTTTGTCCGTGTTTAACACTTTGTACACGAATGCTTTTCTCCTTCAAAATGTCATCAAGGAGTTTTTGTTGTAATTTGCATAGATCAGTACTATCATCTTGCTTGGAAATGTCCTTGATATTTTCAATAAAGCTACTCTTTTCAAACTGCCTTTGAATGTGGTAAAAGACAGATTCAGCTAATGTAGTCTTACCGATTCCACTCATCCCACATATCCCTACAAAAAGAACTTCACTAGACTCCATTCTCAAAATTCTTTTTATTTCATCCACTCGTGACTCCATTCCCACTAGGCCATGGAATAAATCTTTCGGTAATGCATCTGGCATGTCCTTCAAGATTTTTGCTACAATTTCACTTATGACTTCTGT